>VXBW01005154.1:86360-178215 GCA_013400375.1 Thinocorus orbignyianus | reverse complement strand
TTTTTTTTTTTTTTTAGAAAATTTGCTTTTCATTACTGATTTTAATTGTCACAGTGACTTTTTCACAACGTATGAGGCATGGGTGAGAAATGCCTCTTTTCATTGAAATATTTCAGTGAAAATACATTGCCTGGCTCCTCCTTCACTCATCTGTGTTTGTGCCAGGTGTAATTTAATGATCACAAGATTGCTAGATAGCTAAGATAAGTGAGGTGATTTTTTTCATAAAGCTACTAGGGGAGTTTGTTACTCAGCTTCTGTGAAATTAATGAGAAAAATGTGGACTCTGCGAAGCACAAACACCAGTTTCCCTGCACTTTATTTTGACACTTGGTGAGAGGGATGTAGCCTTGATTTACTTCTACTGGAAAGGTGCTAATGTTGCACATAAAGGGCTTCCTGATACAAAATTAGTCAAGAATAGACAAAACAACTGTAGGAAAAGAAAAATCTGCTCGGTTGGGAAATAAAGAGATATTCCCTTCTCATTTCACTGGTTTAGTAAGAGCATTTTAGGTGCATTCCAGCAGGGAAATGTTCTTTTGCAGACGTGAATCTCAGGTAAAGGTTCCTCAGAGTCCCATGAACCTCTCAGCAAACCTAAGTCCATTTGGACGCACGAATGCTGGAATGAGCTTGGCCTACAGTTGGCCTGGAGTGGGTTCCATCTCCAGCTGGAAACTATGCGAGGTATGATGGTTTCATAGAATCGTAGAATCATTCAGGTTGGAAAAGACCCTTGGGATCATTGAGTCCAACCATCAACCCCACTCTGCAGGGTTCTCCCCTACACCATATCCCCCAACACAACATCTAAATGACTCAAGCACATTCAGGGATGGTGACTCAGCCACCTCCCTGGGCAACATCTTCCAGTGTCTGGACCAGTCTTTCTGTGAAGATTTTTCTCCTAATGTTCGCTCTAGACCTACTCTGTTGGAGCTTGAAGCCATTCCCTCTTGTTCCTGTTCATAAGGCTAGATATGACCCTAATCCCAGCAGGATTGCTTGGGATGAAATCAACAACCAAAGGTGTGAATGCGTCTTCCGAACGACCTTCCAGTGCTTCCGGAAGCTCATCCATTACTGTTTACGCATAACAACTCTTAATGTGGTAAAATAGTGACCTTAGTGAAGAACAGAGATTCAATTTTATATAATTTGATACAATTTCAGTTGGTACAAATCAGTTTGATTAATTTAACTGAATTTAGCCAGAGTTAAACTTTCCATAGAATTTGCAATGATAAATCAGAAGAATAGGTGGTCAGATACATAGAGTTCCCCAGCTCAGGAAGCTGAGAGTAGGTAAACCTGATTTACCCATGGTGGAAGTCAGGAAGTGTGCATTTATGCTGTGTTGCATCTCTGGATCCCTTCTGGCCCTGTGCATAATATTCATATGAATATCTGCCCTGTCCATGGATGGAACAAAAGCCCATCTGCATCTCCAAGTGGAGACAGAGCAGATAGTAGGTGCGATCGTGTTTAAAGCATCACAGATCACTGAGATAAGCGAAGCTGCAGGTGGCAAACATGCAGTGTGGTGGAGGCAGGGCTAAAGCTATATGGGAGCCAGCATAGGAAATGCGGGCTAAAAGCAACAGTCGTCAGGAAATGAATCTGGAAATTATTGTTGAAACAGCCCAGGGCAAAGCTGCAGAACAGAAATGGCTGCTGACCTCCTAGGGTAAGTTGTAAGAGCTGGAATGAGTAAGCAGAAGAAAATACATACTTTGGAGATCAGAAACTTGTATTTCCTCTGCCTTATAGCGCAAGGAGAAGGGGACATTTGATTAAAATGGAAAGGTGATGAAAGAATTGCTAATAAAAAAGTACTTCTTCACAGGGCACATAATTAAAACGGGGAGCTCACTGCTTCAAGGTGTCTTTGAGATCAGGAACTTAGCAGGCATTAAAAATAAACAAATACAAATCCCCTAAACCTGTGATATTTCCATGGATAACAAGAATATCCAGTTTTGTCAACAGTTCTGCTTCTCTACATAAATTCACCTCTGACTCGACAGGGTTAAGACTCTTTTCCTCTGAGGAGGCTCCTGGAACTGCTTACAGTTCGTGGTTTTTCCCTGGAAGTGCTGGCATCACCAAGAGCCAGGCACCAGCGAGGGGACAAGGCTGATGTGCTGCAGTATCCCAAGGTGATGCTTTTCAGGCGTCTGGCTCTCGGTCTGTCCTCGTAAGGAACATTGTTCCGACTGGGGGCCACTGGACCACAGACAAACATTATTGCTTTTGGAAGCAGTTGTCTGGGATAATGAGGTGATAGACAGTCTCCGTGAGGAACGCTTAAAGGATGTTAATCTCACCTAGCGAGAAGGGACTGCAGAACTGTGGCACATATCACGTAATTAAAATAGCTCATTGCTACAGGATATTGAGGAGGCCAAGAGTACAGATGGATTTGAGAGGGGAGTAGACACGTCCGTGGAAGGTAAGTCTGTGAGTAGCTCCTAGTCCTGATGCGACCTCCAGTTCAGGCGGTCCTTGAAGTGATGATTTCCAGACACCAGGAAGATGTGCCATGGAAAGCCACCATTTTCTATATGACCTTTTCTATTATGCTCTTTCCCTTTCTGTCACCCTGGAAGCCAGAATAGTTAACTTGACAGATGTAGACTCTGATTCTTCTTTTGTTTTTATCTTTATATACTTACGAGGCCTTAGAAATTCCTGAAGGGCAGATGACTCACATTGGCAAGGGGTTCAGAAATCAGAGGACAGTCTGAAAACTCTGGGAAGCTAGATGGGAATAAAGCAGGCATATTATGCTCAAAGAGTACTTAAGCATATGGAATAAGTTACTGGGGAATAGCAAGCAATGTAAAGACATTATAGTAAGACTTTAAGATGATACTTTAAGGCGATACTTTCTAAGTTCAAGGGACACCTCTGTCTCCCTTTTGAGGAGGGGCTTGGGAAAAGAGCAGCATGACGGAAAGGAGTAGGATTAAGAAGATTGCTGGGAAATGGCAGACGGATCGTGCTGGATGCCCTTTCCCTGTTCCTAAAAATTTCTACCGTCCTCATGAGAGAAAGGGAAAATAAACTGAGGAATGGTAATGCTTGGGGTTACACAATCAGGGTCGGAGGCTGCTGACCTTACCGCTAATGGTTTATGGGCAGCCACAGGCGTCTGCCACTGCCCCGTGTTTTTGTTGCACATTATCTAGCAGTTGCCAAATGACTCGGTCCCAATATGCAGGAAATTACTTGAGAGCTATATTTAGCAAGATGAGCCCATATCTTGATTTGGCTGGAAGCTGAAACAGATTGAATTAATCTAGGGGAAAGATGGAGTGTGTGGGGTCCCGACAGAACATTTTCCCCCAAATCTCCTGAGGTCCTCTGACCTCCCTGGGGTTTCTGTTGTGTAGCAGCCTGAGGGCCATCACGGTGAAAGCTGAAGAAAAGGGTTTTTTTTGTGTTCCTGGTGCTGCATGTTGCAGCACAGCCCAAGGTAGCTGGTTCCATTGCTGCCGCACAGCGAGGACAGCTGCCGTGTGAGCGACTCCTCCTGAGGGACTATAGGGTGGGCTCCATCCTTCTGTGGTGGCCCTGAGGCCGTGATATCAGCCAGCTCCTCTGCCTAAGGCTGGACATGATCCACCCTTCAAACATGATGCTTCCCAGCACTTTCCCACCTCAAGCTCCCTCTTGAGCTCCCTGGCTCTCACACAGCTCTGGTTTCTCAGCCTCTTTCCCACCAGAAACTGGGATTAGGAGGCGAGATGGAGGCTCGTCCTCTGGGTGGTCAATGCTCAGAAGAAGATAGCTAACAGTCACATTCTCCAAGAGCAGCCCTTGTCACTCCTTGTCCCACTTGGTGGTGCACCAGGCAGGTCCTCTGTCATGGGGCAAGCCATGGCACTGGCACAGTTCCAGGAGAAGTCACCCACAAGGCTTGAAATCTACACGTGGATGGTTTCTCTCCGCGTTCCCACCTCCTTGAAGCCATGTAAGGAGGCTCTCCCTGCAGTTACCTGCTCTTCATGCAGTTGTCTTCTTGGAGGAGTGTGGGGAGTTGTTTGTAACAGGCCTGATTCACAGCCCACAAGATCAGATTGGTTTTGGATCAGACTCTGTAAGGGGTTTGTATTGTATTTCAGTGCACAGGAACACAAAAGAGCAGAGTCTGGTTATTTGCTCAATAATTAGCAGCTCTGTCCCCTGAGGGGAGATAGATCAGTGCTGGGATGAGTCTCTAACCAAAGTGCCTGGTGTTCCCCTGCAGCTACCGCGCAGCAGCCAGGTGTTGTGGGAAGGAGGGATTTTATCAGCACTACGCATCGTTAATGAGCATTTACTGTGCAGTTCGCTTTCAGTGAGCTGCGATGCTTACACGCTCACGTGAGGCAAGGAACGCGGAATCTGGGCAAACACAGAGCCCTGAGTTAACGTTTACCATAGTAAGGTGTTTTGCATGGCCTAAGTACGCAGTGGAAGGTATCTGACAGGAAAGAAATGACATGATAAATACTCAGTGAGACACAGAATCATAGAATGGTTAGAGTCAGAAGGGACCTTAAAGATCATCTAATTCCAACCCCTCTGCCATGGGCAAGGACACCTCCCACTAGATCAGGTTGCTCAAAGCCCCATCCAGCCTGGCCTTGAACACTTCCAGGGATGGGGCATCCACAGCTTCTCTGGGCAACCTGTTCCAGTGTCTCACCACCCTCACAGGAAAGAATTTCTTCCTAATGTCTAATTTAATTGTACCCTTCTCCAGTTTAAAGCCATTGCCCCTTGTCCTGTCACTCCACTCCCTGATAAAGAGTCTCTCCCCGTCTCTTCTGTAGCCCCCTTTAAGTACTGGAAAGGGCTGCGGGTCTCCCTGGAACCTCCTCCAGGCTGAACAACCCCAACTCTCTTAGCCTGTCATCTTAGGAAAGGTACTCCATCCATTGATCATCTGTTTGGCCCTCATCTGGGCATATTCCAACTTATTTCCTTCTTATGATGGGTGCTGCAGAACTGAGCACAGCACTCCAGGTGAGGTCTCACCAGAGCAGAGAAAATGGGCAGAATCACCTCCCTTGACCTGCTTGTCATGCTTCTTTGGATGCAGCCCAAGGTGCGGCTGGATTTCTGGGATCTCCTAGGGACAAATCCTAAGAGAAAGTTTTAGTTTAAAGATTTGGTTTGAAATGTCACCAGTTTTTTTTTAACATCCTTTCATGCTGTCACTAGAGAGTCAGTTTGCTGATCTTAAAAACAAGAGATAATGTCATGCAGATTGAACTGGGCAGTGAGGTTACTCTGTTGTGGGCATGGCTGCAGCAAAGGGCTGCACAGCATCCTCCACCACACGGAGGTGTGTTCCTGTTGTTGGATCTGGGCTTCAGGGGAGAAGGACACTGTGGGGTTCCTCATGGGCACCAGCTTCTCTCACTTGGGGCAAGCAAACTGTAGCGTGTCTTTGCTGCAGGTCTGAGATCTTGTGAGCTGTTCAGGTTGTGTGAGATGATTGTCTGCATTCAGTGTAGTATTTAATTAAGCATGTGCTGAGTTCAAATGGAAACCCAAATGTGAATGCTTGTGTGAATCAGGGCTATCCTGCCTACTTTTATTTTTACCAAATTAATTGGTGAGATCCTTTATAGATGTTGTCCTAGCATTTGGGCTTCTGGCATCTGCCCTTTCAAGTGGGTGATGCAGTGACTGAGTAGAGTGGTTGCATGAATTAATTTCTTTTAGGCGGCTGTAGCATTCAGTGCATTCGTGGCATTTTGAAAGCTGGCAGTGCTGGAACATGGGTGGCTATTGGTGTGTGTCTGACTCCAGCTCACAGAGAGCCAGTCTTGTCTCCCATTGTCAAAAGCATACCCTTGGTTTCAGCATTCATCACCATTTGTCTCTCGTAATTGCATTTTCCTGAGTAGTAGAAATTAAATCAGCAGTGACAGAATATTTATGGCTCAGAAATATTCTGGATGATTTCTAGAGAAGCTGTTTCCAGTTTGGTTATTTATGTGCTTTTATCATGGGTTTTATAGTGGGAATGGAGAACTAAACAGCAAAAAACATATGAAACATGCTGAATGATTTCCTCCTCGAGCTGTACATAGATTTACTATAGGCAAAGGCATGCCAGTGTGAGGGCAGTTCAGAGCATCCAGGTTGTGTCTGCTCTTTTAGCTCCTACCATCGGTCTGCAGAGAGGTGCAGGCGGTTATTGAGCTCTCCTGGGATGTTCTCTTCATCCGGAGCTTGCCATCATTCCCCAGAGAGACGCTGGGGCTGGTATGGAGGAAGGGTTGGACTCGTGAGGACAAACCCCTTTGATCTGCTCCCTGCCATCAGTCTCACTCACGTATGTACGTTGCAGATGAAGCTTGTCAAGGGGTCTGACCACTCTCCCACCGGGAGCACCATGAAGCCAGGCTTTTCTTTGCTAGTCAGAGGGAAAACTGAAACAAAAAATTGGAGGAATGCATTCAGGAAATTGAGAAGTGAACTTGTCAGCTCCGTTTCCGTGATGTCAAATTGTTCAAGACTGACTCACCTCTCTCACTGTCCCACTCTCTTCTTTTCTATAAGGCAGTTGAATTAAAGGACTTTGGCATTGCTGAAATCAAAGATTTTGATAATTTTCCTTGCTAGAAATTTTGCTAATATCAGCATTCTTCTAAGAAACATTTTTGTATTGGTATTTTCTTGTATAAAACTGTTCCTTATGCAAAACTGACTATTCTCAGTGATAAGATCTTTTTACAGTTCCTATCCCGGTCTCAGCTCTAGCCTCCTTGTGTACTGTAAATTTTTTATCACATGCTATAAATAAATAGTAATCTTCTACAGAAGGAGTCTTGATCTTGCAAGGGTGTGTCGTGATCCAGACACAATAATGATATATTGCCAGTTGAACTGATGACCTGTTATTGATTGCAGTTTTACACATGGCTGAGATCAGGGTTAGTGATACGAGTGGCCAGCCTTCCTACAGCATCTCCAAATTTTCTAAGAGGCCACGAGCCACGGGACGAATTGCAAGTCTCAGAGAGCTGAGGGAAGGATCGGCTGCTGGGCTGGCTCAGCCACAGGAAGAGGCAGACTTTCTCTGGGCATTCCCCAGAGATGGAGAGCACTGGATAAGGGATACAAGTGCCCTGGGATCCCACTGCAGGTCGGATGCGCTGGCCCATGCTGCATCCATTCCAGTGATTTGCATGCTTTAAGCAGCCCTCATCCCTAAAGGCTTACAGGAGGTGTGGGTTTGATGCTTTCAGGACCTCAAGCAGGTTACGACTGCGAAGATTGAACCATGGCATTTTTCTGCTCTCATCTATAAAGGCCAAAATAAATCATTACATCAATGCTGACAATCCTTTTCAGATTTTCCTCTGGTTAGCTTTTACAGCTAGACCTGACTTTCAAAAGGCCCAAATTGCTATTCCTGAGATACTGTAAAGAAATCCTGTGCAGCAAACAATGCACATAAAATAAAAATAAAAAGGAGGACCTTTGTCTGCCTTTAATAGTCCAAGTGTTTCCTCAAGCATCACAGCCCTTCCTGTCGGGATGGCTGGCTGCAGTAATGGAGATAACGGCATATCTTTTTATAGGATGCTACAGACCGTAGGTGGAGAGACCAGTTCAAAGTGCAGGTCACTGAACTCCTATAAATTGTTCCTGACATCCCCGATAAAACCCATGCTCTCCCTTCCTCTCTGTGTCTTCTTTTAGCAAGGGGAAAGGGCGGGTAGTAAAGATACTATTTTTCCACTTCAGTCAATACTTTGATGTTTAAAGCTGTTTAATATTCATTAAAACCACTCCTCAAATGTAGTTACAAGAATTACACGTCCCTTTTTATGATTGTCTGTAAGCCTTATGAGACAGCCAGTTAAAACCACCTCCGTGACAGAAGGATGTTGTGTCCAGCGCAGGGCTCTCTCCCTGCAAACAAGCAGGATCAGGCCTGGTGTCCCTCTGCCCCCTGATAGAGTCCAGAAGTGTGGGGGCAAATAGATTGTTTCCTGGGAAAATACATTTTTGAGTTAATTTAGAGTGTTTGGAAATCTGTGCTGAGTGGTGACGTCCCTGCTCTCCCCACAACATGCTCCACTCCTGGCAAAAGGTGCTGTTTTAATCTTTTTCTGAAAGAAACATTTAGATTTCTTACTTCAACATAAAATTAATTTCAAAAATTGTTAAAAAGTTGTCTGTACCTACTTGTCTTTAAAAGGCTTTTGTTTAGGCGATGGAAAACCTCTCAGAGGTGAAGAGTTTGAGAAACCAGAAACAAAATCTTTTACTTGACTATAACTAAGAAACCTGGAAGGAAAAAATAAAAGTCTTCTCAAGACAACCTAAACCAGTATTTCCAATTAATGTTGACAACGAGTTAAGAAAAAGTAATCAACTATTCACCCACCTTGAGATGATCTATTGGGTATCTTTGTCGAGGTCTTTCTTCAGTTCCTGCAATTACTGATCTGTTCACTGAAGAACATCTAAGACCCTTTCATGTCTCGCTGTGACAATGCATCTGAGCATTTCACAGTTTTCATTAGAATGCACTGACAGGCGACTGCTAATACCACTGTTGTTTCAATGGGAAAATGGTGAGACACTGATTTATCTGATCTAAGTGTAGTTATCTAAGAATTAGACGTCTTATCTAAGCCATGTTGTAGTTGATTTTCTCCCAGTGTTAAATCTTCTGTTTGGGGCTGTGGAACGTGGGCAGGGAGGCTGTTTCTCAGAAATTTTAGGAAATTTCTGAGCTGTATTATCAGGGGAGGAAGAAAAGGCAGGAATTGATTTATTTCTTCTGCGGTAGCATAGTGCTCCAAGTGTCTTCTGAGATGTGAATTTGGACTTCGTGCTGCAGCTGTGAGAAACTCTGCTCCTCTGGCCATCTGCTTTTAGAGCATATATGGTTAATGAGGCTAGGGAGTCGTGAGGGAAGCAAAGCCAGTTGCTTACCGTCTTCATGAATCTTTGGCTGGGAGGCATTTACTAAGGTGACCAATAGGCCAGAGAGGTTCAGATGGACCTTTCTCTATGACTGCATCTGAGAGAGAGGTTGTGTACGGATGCAAAAACCTTGAAACATTTAAACTCGGCAATTAGAGCAGGTGGCAAGACCTTTCAGGAGCATATTTCCACCTGTGATGTTAAGCTCTATTGGGATTTCTTAGCAGCTCAGCTCCATGCTTCAAGGACTGTCATTCAGCTCCAAATGCACTCCAAGAGCTACAAAAGAGCCACTGTCCTCTGCTTAATCCGTGGATTGTATGTCTCTATTGGTGCCTGGCTGAAGTATAGTACACACAGCCCTAATAGAAGCAATTAATGTCAATCAAATGATACCTCCTCCCACACACCATTTGAACTAATACAACCATCTTAATTGCCCAAGTTTCTTTGCTTTCCAAAGTACGTTCCACTTAATGATGCCTTTTCTAACACTGAAAGTCTGTTGTAGCAATCCTGTTTCTACCAAAAATAATTTTCACCAACAATTCTCTCTCTCCCTGCTCCCTTTCAGGCCTTTAACTTTTGCTTCCTTCATCCCCAAGCTATGCACAGACCAGTTGGCTCCAGCCAGTACTAATTTCCTCAGTTGTCCTAGCGAAGCACTTGCATAAAGGCAAATCTGACGTTTGACAGGGTGGCATTGTTCTGGTTGTGTTAGTAAAGCTTCTGAGTTGTACAACAGGGTTTGGAAATGCTCTTCGGAGCTCAAGGGTGGCGTCCCGAGAAAGGAGAAGTGAGTTGGCACACAAGGAAAGTGCAATTGCTCGGGCACATTAAAGCTGAGACAAAATGTTTTTAAAGAGCTTTAAAATAGTCCCTAATGTAAAAGCTTAGCAGCTGCAGCAACACAGAGCCTGAATAATTTCCATGTATTTGCTGCACCAACACGGAGCCTGAATAATTTCCATGTATTTATGTACGTGTGTGTGACCACACGTGTGTGTATTTTTTCTCCAGTCCGTTTGCGCCAGTACTGTAATAAGCAGCACAATGTCTCACGTGCTCTCAGGTCGACACTGATTTATTTGCCACTCAGGTGTGAAGAACAACCCGTTGGGTTATGTCAATCTGAAGTGGACCATCTGATTTCAATTCCAGCTCCCAACAATTAATGCCTTACACACAGTTTTGACACAATACCCAGCTTACGGCTCTGTTATGTTTATCATCAGACCATGAAGTATTAGTTACAGCAAGCCAAAATATGTCAGATACCCCTGGCTTTCTCTAGCATTCTTGAGAGTGAGTTAAAAAGAAAATGTTTCTTCTATGAGCAGGAAACTGAAGCTTTAAAACCTTTGAAGGCACATGGTCAGCCTGTGAAATCTAGCTTCGATGCTGCTTGCCAACCTTGCTGGAATGGATTTCAGAAGAAGTCAAATTTCCAACACTGAATTAGAAGAATGGTATGTTCTTTGCAATGGATGGAAGCAGGAGGACATCTTGGTGTAAGATAGGAGTGTAAGATAGGAATCACAAGGGAATTGCTTAATTCTTTTAGGAATAGGACTGCAGAAGTGTCCTGTTCTGGGTGGGAAAGAGAAGCACATGTTCACTTTATAAATGTGTATTTTTCTGTATCTCTACATATCAGAAGGGAAAATAAAAAAGAAGGGAAAATAAAATAATAATAATAATAAAGTCTTGTAAAAAGATTGGCCCGTTCAATAAAGGAAGAAAGAGTGACTTACCAGGGCTAAGTGTTTGTCTTGTCACTTGATGGAAGTGGAGGAAGATTTCTCAGACGCTATCATCATACTAAGAGTATTAAGAGTGATTTAATAGCAGGTATTTTAGAAATAGTGCGGGCAATACCAGCAGTGTGTGTAGAGCACAAAGCTCTCATCAGGAGGATGCTTGGCAAGTGGATGATTGGTATGAGACGTAAGGATTGTCACCACCCAGTGGTAGTCTTCATCTTATTGTGTAGGTTTTTGTTCTGTCTGTATGTGCAAATAACCTTTGAGTAAGCAATTTCAATTTAGGAGGCTTGTGACTCCTTAACTCAACTTTATGTATTCATGCCTGTAGCTGTGAGAGGATCTACCAGTCCTCAGTTTATCACTAAAGATGGAGACTGTCATCTTTTGAAGAGATTATGTGCATTGGGTCTCAAATGGGTCATTACCTTGAGAAAGGGCTCTTTTGCTGTTACACTGATTACTTAGTGCTGCACTGAAGAAATTCAAAATTCTCTCCTGTGTTTTTGTATTTCTAATGTACTCGCCAATTCTGTGTTAGCAAATACTCACAAGCAGTGAAGAGGAACGTCTGTGGGACCAGACACAGCCCTGCTATATCAAAGGTCCTTAAGTCTACAAAAGAGAAACATAATTCTTTTTGTCGTAGTCAAGCATTTTCAGAATTGATCAGTGCTTTTATGTTATATCTTGAGACTGTCTTAGAAAGTCCAGATACTGAGAGGTTACTACTCACTTTCAGTATGTGTTGTTCATGAGATACTCACATTTTGTTGCTTAACTGAGGTCAAAAATACTTCAGCAAAAGCTGTGTGGTAGTTGAAGTTTCAGTTAAATGCATTTGGAAAATCAAGAAGGAAAGAGTGAGAGATTTGGACATCTATTTCTATGGTTTTTGTCATCATGAAGCACAAACTCCTCTCAGCCACCCAATTATTTCTTCTCAGCAATGGTCATAGCAGCAGGGAAGTATAATCCTCCTGGTATACCAAAAAGCACAGTCTGATCATAAAATGATAGAATAATGGTGGTTGGAAGGCACTTCTGAAGGTCATCTAGTCCTGTTTACTGCTCAGATGAAGGACAGATTCAATGTTGGGTTTAACATTGAAGCTAAGGTTGCTTAGATTACTTAGGTGTTATTTGACAAGACCAAGAATTAAGCTGGCTTCTTGTACCCTCGTGTGCAGCCCCTCAGTTACAACTCTCACCCATATTGATTTTATGATTTTAATGATTTAAAAAAAGAGTTGGAAAACCAGGCTAATCTAGTTTACTTTATGAGTTGGTACCATCCATTCATTTCTGGAGGTATTTAAAATATGTGTAGATGTGGTATCTGAGGACATGGTTTAGGGGTGGACTTGACAGTGTTAGGTTAATGATTGGACTCGATAAATGTAAAGGTCTTTTCCAACCTAAATGATGGGCATGAACTGGAGCACAGGAAATTCTATCTCAACATGAGGAACAACTTCATTACTTTGAGGGAGACAGAACACTGGAACAGGCTGCCCAGAGAGGTTGTGGAGTATCCTTCTCTGGAGATACTCAAAACCCGCCTGGATGTGTTCCTGTCCAACCTGCTTTGGTAGGGGGTTTGGGCTAGATGATCTCTGAAGGTCCCTTCCATCCCCTACCATTCTGTGATTCTGTATGATTTTATGATTCTGTGGTAATCTCTACATGGGCAAAGGGAGCATTCAGTGGTGGGACACCAAGTTGAAAGAACGACTGACAGAAGGGGCATTTGAAAAAATAGATGTTTTACTCAGGGAAAAAAATTATGGTCTATCGTGAAGGTTTTAGAAAGGTACCCAAAATGCTTTCATTTTATACAGCTGATTACCTAATGCGGCACTGCCAAAGTTCAGGCTTTCACTAGCTGACTAATATCTAAAGAAGTTTTCTGCTTGTTTTCTCTGCAAACCTCATTGCACTGACAAGAAATACATTGTCCATATGGGGTGAAGAATGGCATTTAAGTATTGTGTGTTGAAATCCCACTCACTTTTACACATTATGCTTCAAAGCCCTGCTTCCTGGATACAAAAGTAGTTGTGTTCCCAGCTGAAGGTTTACATAGTTTAGCATGAAGTAAAAGCACCAGGGTATGAAGCCAGTCATGTATATAAAGCATTAAACAATTTCAGCGCAAAGCTGCGCAAAATGTCTATTAAATTTAACAGTACTATTAAAAATCCACATTTAAGCTTTCTTTGTTTCTAGCAATGAGGCTTTGAAACATTTAAAAGCTGGTTAAAAAATCCCCAACAATAAACAACCAAAACCCAGCTATTGCTTGGTACGTAATTTCATAGCAAAGACGAAACGTCCCAGTCCCATACTTCCCAATTGGTCTTGCTCAAATCCTGAGCTGACTTTTAAGTTTTCTGCAGTGTAAATGTTCCCTTTATGAAGTGGGCTATGGCCAATGCCCATGGAAGCCTCTCCTAAGGAGGTGTTATTTTAATATATGAAGGGCAGTCATTTCATTTCATAAAGATAGCTTGTTCCATGGAGGAAATAAACATCACACTTGACAGATGCAGGGACGCTCAGAGATCCTCAGCTCCTGTGGGGGCAGGGGAAAGCCTATAAAGCTTTTCTGTGTTCCCTGCATTATGGTACATGGTGCTTCAGAGGTCTTCTCTGAAAACCAATTCTGTGGTATAATCGTAGCCACCTAATAATTTCATTTTACTTTTAAATACCATGGATGAATGCCATAGAACGCAGGGAGAAGCACAGCATTATGCGGAAGGGTGCTAGTAGCAAGTGGGGAAGGGTCCTTAGGTAAGTACATAACCTTCTGTATATTCACTTGTAGAGAACTTGCTGGGAACTGTCATCAGGCAAGGTGTGAGGCGTTCAAAAACCATCTTACACGTGACCACTTTATGGGAATAGCATCTCTGTTGGCATAACACAGTGTGGGTTAAGTGACTCCTGCAACTCTTGTTTCACTCAGCAATTTATCTTGCCATGTGTCCCAGGGACACAGGAGTCTGAGATGGTGGACTGCCCCCAAAAGTTCCTATTTTAGATTCCCTCATTTTGAAGATGTTGTGTCTCCAGCATGATACGTGTGACTGCCCTTTTTGAGATGGGTGCAATCTGTGTCTTTGACTTAATTATTTTTGGATGTTGCCTGTACTTTGGGCTGATCGATGACTCCTTCTGAGGCAAGGTCTAGAGGCCAAAACGCTGGTTTAGCAGCTTGGAGGGAAGAGTTCAGATGAAAGGGATGAGAAACCTCCTGCCTTATCTATTAATCCAATGCTGTATTTGTTATCCAGAAATTATGGGGAGCTGGCTGCCGAGCAGAGGTGAGGCTTATCCAAAGTTATTCCAACCGCATTTCTCAACGTCATGTTTGTTGTGCTTGGAAGGAACTGGATCGCTCTGTCGTCTCTCTCTCTCACTCCCTCTTACTGAGCATAGTAGCTATACTATATTCTTACTGGAGACCTGTAGCACTTAATGGTGAACCAAAGTTGCTTCGTTTTTCCCTCATTTGATGAATGGAGCTGGGGTTGAGGTGGGCAGGGGGAGTACAAGCAAGGAGAGAAGGAAAATTCACCTTGACAAAACCCAGGTTTCCTTAATGAGCAAAAGATGTTATGCTGAGGACAACATATATTGCAGGAACTTTGTTGGCCAAAAAAAGGAAAAATGCTCTGTCTGTCTCACAGTGCTTACAACCTTTCTGCTCGATGCAAGAATGCAAAGGATATTGGAGAAAAGTGAAAGAAAGCTTAGGTAAAATTCCCTCTCTGTCATTCCACCACCCTGTGTATATGCTGTTCTGTTCCCCAGCATCACGGCTGCTTGAATGAACGCAAAAGAGAGGCTGTGCTGAAATCAATAGTCCTTTCTAAATAAAGCTTATAGTATAGGAAAACATAAGTTAATTCCCAAGATAAATAGCCCAGAAATGGAAGAATTTGCTTTTTCATGCACAATGTGTAACTTCTTTTGTAATAGAAATAATAATTTCGTCAGCAGCAAATGCTGTTGTTGGCACTACTTTAGCATTGTAGTAACAGTTCTGCGATAAAGTTTTTTTTATTCATTTATTTTTTTGTAATTCCTATATTATGAACCAAGGATTCTTTCTAGTAAAGATTGCTGTCAAAATGAGCTCTCAGAACAGTGTTGTGTGATGTTGTGCCCACTAGTGTCAGGGAATTTCTTATGGAAGAAGTAAATACCCCCAAATTAGTTGTACAACATTTCAATTAAATTTCGGTTTCCTTTTCAAAAGCTTGCAGACATGGCAGCATCTACGATACATGTTTTTCCTTACAAATTGTTATTTCCTATTTGGATTTTGCTTTTCAAAAGTTTGTATTTTTATCTAAATTAGTTCAAGCTGTCACCGATATATAAGTATTCTTTTTTTTCCACACAGCAATCTTCCCCAAGAAAGCAAAGAAAACAATGCTTTAATTCTCTGCTTTGCATTTTTCATATAGATATTCCATGTATTCTGTCTCATTATTTATTTCACAAAAGAATTTTGTTGCGATGGAGGACTTTTTTGGGGTTTGGTAAAAATCTTGGGGGAAACCAACCCATGTGATTTGGCAGCTCCATTCTTTTTGCTTTTGTTCTCCTTGGGTTTCTTACTGGTTCCAATGGGACTTCTTGTGGGGTAAAATAGTATATAACATCAGTGAAGTTAAGGCAATCTAGCCCTCCCTGTGCAAAGTAATATTAAAAGTCTTCTCCTCCAGGGACTAAGAGAATTAGAGAATCTGCTAAATAACAGCTTTGAAATGCTTTTTTTTTCCTATATAGATATACTTGTTTTGAATGGGGAGAGGAGTTTCCTGGACTAACTCTGGAGCTTACATGAAGGAGGGAGGATGATGGACCAGCTCAGTAGCTAGTTTGGGAAGCCCCTTGTTTTAAGGTCCTACAGAAGCAAAATCGGTCAGGCCTCAGGCACCACGAGCTTGGACCCTTGGTTCCATCATTTATAATTCATGAAAAATAAAGGCAGGGTGGGTGCAGAAAGTTCTCATTTTGTACTAGTGGTGTGTTTTGACCACTCTGTGTTTACTTCGCTCAGACATAAGCAACACAACACAAGATGTAGGGCGCAGTGAAGCAACGCCTGGGAACTTTGCCACTGGTGCTAATGGTGTTGGTCTGTAATCCCTTTCCAGCAAAGGCGAGATGATGCATCAGCAAAATGGCCGCCCACACTGGGAGAGACACCAAGACCATTCACAGTCGCCGAGACAGTGAAACAGTATTTTGGGGAGGAAAAAAAAGAAAAAGCTCATTCCTTAATATATGGTCTTATAGGGTAAATATTTATCCAGCCATCTAAAGGCAGGAGTAATCGCTGCAGTTTTCCCTTCACTCAGAGACTTGAGAATTTCCCTGACTGAAAAAAAAAAAAGGAGTCCAATTTTGTGTATGTGAAGAAATCAAAGCATTGCCCTTGAAATGGGTTTTTCAGCTGTCTCCTGGGTATTCTGGGGTTAGTTTTCACCACGTGAGGTTCTGAAGTGCATACTCAAAGGTTCAAGCACAGGAAAATTGGCTATCACTGCCAGCTCTGTTGGGTGGGGAGAAAGCAGTTCCTTTATAGAAAAAGTTAAAAAAAAAAAAGGGAAGACTTTTTTTTTCCTCTTCTTCTTCCAAGGGACTGTATGAGAATGAGCTGGAAGAAGTCTTGACTTTTATTATATCCTGTAATCAAATTTGAGCATCTTATTTGCTTCTTTTCTCCAAGACCACCCTGGCGGTAACAGTCCACACACACACAATTTTGGTATGCATAGACCCATAAATTTCATAACAAAATATAGGAGCTGAGGTTGTAGGAGGACTGTAAGGCAGAAGGTGCTGAAATGTGAAGTCTGTGTGTGTTTGAAGGGATGTCATTTATTACATACTTCTGCCTTTAAAAAAAAAAAATCCTTACTGTTACCACACAGACTGTATAAATATATATTGCCTAATGCAAGATGGTGTGGTGTAAAGATTTTATTGGCATGCAGTAGCTTAGCTTGAGTAGCAAAGGCCTGAACAAGCTCTGTATCACCTCAAATGTGTGCCAAGAAAACATGTCCTTGGCATAGGCAATGAGAACATCCCCAGTGACGCTGCATAGGTGTAAATCTAATGAGGATAATAACCCATATGCTTCAGGGCATCAACGCATTACTGGCTGCCTGGGATTAGGAAGGAATTTCTCCTTTGGTTGTGTTATTCTGAAGCCATTTATTGTGGGGCTCCACACACTTCCCTCTGAAGCCTCTGCCACTGGCCACTGCAGGAAGAGGATAATGAATTTGATTGAGTACCTGGAAGGGCCTGATCTGGCAACCGATGCCCTCTTCTGCGAATTCTGTAATGGTACCTGTTTGATGTGGTTTGGAAGATGTTTTGATGGGGCACTTTGTGCACATCTCTCTGTAGTGGCAGCTCCTGTACAGCTTCTTTCATGAATGCATGGAATAATTTTGGTTGGCAGGGAGCTCTGCAGTTCTCCAGTCTGACACCCAGCTCCAGTCAGGGCTGCTCAGGGCCTTGCCCAGTTTCAGCTCTGAAAATCTCCAGGGACAGAAATTTTGCTGCTTCTCTGACTGTGACTCCACAGGGACTTTCCAGCAAGTTTAGTAGGAGTGACACTTCTATGTACATCTGTCTTAACTTGAACTGTAGAAAGGTGGAGTCTCTCTAGTCACAGCTGTTAATTTTTTCTTTCTGCTGTAATCAGGGGAGGGACAGATGTGTCTCCTGGTGGAATTTCTTTCATCCAAAGATAGGTGGCTGAGACCACCTTTGGCATGAGTCATTTCTGGCAAGGTCTGCCTTTCTCCAGTGAACCTGGGAATAATGTAGATGTCCCCTTTAGATTCAAGACCTATGTACTGGGCAGCAATAGTTACCTGGAATGGGTCTTAGCCAAAATATAAAGTCATCCAAGGTGAAAGGAATAGTGACAGTTTATGTAATACAGTGTTATGAGCTGACTATGAAAAAAAAAAAAGGCCCAAATACTAGAGAAGGTAATTTCTTCTATTTTTAATGGTATAGAACTACTATTCCTGAGCAGCAAGACCTTCAAGGCAGCAAGTTTCTTGGTAAGGCTTTATATCTGACTTACTGTTGCCCATCTAAAATCAATGAAGATTTATCCTGTTGAAAAATGGCTTTGGATTTCCACAATGTCAACTGATACTTGAACTCTGAAACTTTGATGTGAGCTATCCTTATTACAGCTGGTAGAAAAATTGAGACTATTACTGTTTCTTAGGGAGAGAGAAAGACATTTTAAACAAAATATTGTGGAAAAAACACATCTGTCTTTTAGGTGATAAAGAAAAAATAGTGGGAGGAAGAAGTAAGAAATTCCATCTGACAAAAAGCAAGCAAAAAAGAAAAAAATCACAAGATCTTTTAAAAGATTCTGGCAGGAAAGCATTGGCAGCTCCTAAAATTCCATTGAATTCTAGACTTCCCCAACAAAATCTGCTTCCCTGGAACTGGATCTGGAAAATCCCTAGACGTGGTGCTCTCTAAACAGAAGACAAAAACACAGGATCTGTCACTTGGGGAAAAGAGTCTCTGAGATTTTGGGCTGAGATTGTTCAAATGCATTTCGGCAGTGAGTTGCTGTTTATTTCTTTTTTTACTTATGGACCAAGGCCTGACTAACGTTTATCGTACAGTCTTTTATATCTCAACAAGTCTCAGTGAATTTCTTGAGAATGAGTAGGAATTTTCCTATTCCAGCCTAAGGAGAGAAAGGAAAAAAGTCAAGGACAATTGAAAAATCACTTTTTATCCCCACCTAAGACACTTCCATAGCTTTAATTAGGAAATCTAACTGAAGTCCTTCTTGTGAGGCAAAACCTTTGCACACTGTCTTATTTTCAGGATGCCAGGGGAATAAATGGAGTGATGGAATCTGGAAAGACCTCGAAAAGTAACTTTCTCCTTCCTTTCCCTCCCCACCTACTGCCACAGCAGGGGAAAATTATGGGAGTAAGAAAAACAAAGCTCACGCAATGTTGAAGCTTGCTGCCCTGTCAAATAAAATTTTCTGTATTTTCCCATGAATTATGAAAAAGAGAAAAAAAAAAAAGATTCACATTTAAGTATGCTGCCTGGATGGTGTACCAAACTAGTGCGGGCAACCCACACTAAGAGCCCACAGAGCTGCTGCATTCCTCAGTTCCTCACCCGGCGCACGTGGGCAGCGCTGGATGGGAAGGGAAGCTCGGAGGAGCAACAGCTTTGGCTTCCCCAGCCTGGACTGGGGCCAGCATAACTGTGGCTGGTGCTCCGGAGGCGGCGGCGAGCCCAGACCCGGCACAGGGCGGGCTGCCCTCTTTCTCCCCAGAGCCAGCCAGAGGCCTCGAAAATGGCAAAGCCAAACCCGCTTTTGGTGGCTTTTTAAAATTTTTTATTGTGGGAAAGGGTCTGCTTCTTGAAAGTGTTGGGGGGGGGAAAGTTTGTTTGTCTTAAAAATCCTGAAAAGGAGGATGTTTCAGGAAAAAAGAAAAGAGTAATGTTTCAATTTGGGTACATTTATATAATATCCCCTTTGGAGCTGTAGTTTGGTTAACCTCTGTGGGTCGAGCTCCCAGCTACAGAAACCTCTCTGCAGGCTCACTGGCCAGAGAGCCTCATGAAACAACCACCACCCTGTGGAAGATTTAAGCAGGGAATTAAGTCTCTGGAGAAAAAGGGAACACAACACACCCATGCAATCATTGCACTAAGTTGTTTTTTTTTTCAATTTTTCTTTCTTAATTTTGCGGGAAAACTACTTTTCTTTTCCAATTAACTCTGGATGGGATTGACGTTCTTCCTCTGCTTGATCCCTAGGCCACTACAACTATGTTTTGCCTGTTCGGAGGGATGTGAAATATATGATTAAGGTCAATGGGATTATGTCGGTTTCTAGCGGGAAGAGTATTCAACATCCTGTGCTTTCAAATTGTCCCAGTTAGAAAAAAATAAATTCCTTCAAGTCTCCCATTTGTCCTGCAGGAGTTAGCTCCTGCAGAGCCTCTCCTGATGCTGCTGGTGATCTCACTGGTGTATAATGTGTGTGTGTCTACAAAACACGGATTTGCAGTCTTGTGAGAGGTGGCAGCCAGTTGGTGAATCTCCTTCTCGGTATGTGAGATTTCCCAGATCATGTGTAATGAGTGTCCCAGTAGACCTGAATTGTGTTTACAGTCCTGGCACTGGTGTAATTTGGGGACCTTGGGTAAATCTCTCCTCTGAAGTGGGGAAAAAACCACCAACTTTCTTTGTAGAAATGCTGTGAGATCTATTGAGGAAAGTGTAATATGAGAGTTAGGAAATTATGATAATAATTGCAATAGGAGTTTAGGTTGTATTACTTATTGGGGAATTTTAGGGATAGGTCAGTTGGGGAGTGACTACCAAATTTTAACACAAATTGGCGTAAATATACAGCCTTATGAGTATCCAAGCTATTAATGAACAGTGTATCATTTCAGCCCCTTTCCGTCTGTCCGTTATTGGGAGCCCCTTGCAGAGTAGCAGACAGCGGTAATCTCCTTCAGATGCTCCCAGTATCTGTCTGCCTATGTCTTAGCCAGATTATGAGTGAAAAGAGGATCATCAAAACCAGAATAAAATAACACAACAGCCATGCAGCATGAAGTGATGGAAATTTGTGGGTAAGAGAAGCTGAGTTTCTGCTGTTGCTGTTGTGTTTTGGTTTTAAATGCAGAGGGCACGTCACTGCTGCTCAATTGTCATTTGCTAGGTCGAAGTGATCTGTGGCTCCAGAAAGCGGTGACGTAAATAGAATAGAAAAGGAAATATTTTGTCAATTGCTGAAGCTGGCCATATGTTGCAATCAGATGTGCAGGAATTAGTAAAACAAGAACAAGGAAACTTTGTGTATATCATCAAAGACAGAATTGGCTCAAACTCTGAAGAGCAGAAGGATGCTGCTTATTGCTTGTTGACTTTTCCCCAGTTTGTCTGCTTGAAGCACTTGAGCTCATGGGCATGTTAAGGGTGTGTTGACACTGGAAGGCAAAACCTGCCTCTTGTGGGTGCAGCAAGCCTGTGAAGCAGCTGAGATATCAGAAGTAGGTTTATAGGGACATCTGAGTACCTGGAGCCATGACAAGGATATATCTGAAAAAAAAGGTATAGTTTCAGTGGATCATACATTTAAAATCTACCTTGACACATTCCTGGGCAGCTTCCTCTAGGGGGACCTGCTCTGACAGGGAGGTTGGACTAGATGATCTCCAGAGGTCCCTTCCAACCCCATATCATTCTGTGATTCTGTGGTGCAGAATCAGACCTGATATTTGGAACCATATGGCTCCCCTGACCATGTTGTATCATAGCCCTAAAGGACTAAGTTTCTAGATGCTGAGCAGAATCCTTATCACCTTTTTTGTTCTGAGTCAAGTTGTTGTTGTTCTTTGACAGTTTGACCCACTGTGACCAAATTTCTACTGGAAGTTACTTTTGGCTGAATTCTGAGTGTCTAGTAAGGGTTGGCTTTGTGCTGCAGCCATGCTGTTTCTTAAGTGATTTTTAGCAGATTCTTTTCTCCTGTGTTCGGTATTTCTCTTCATGAAAGATGTAGGTGTTAATGGTTGGTGGTAATGATCCTCAAAGGTTAAAAGTTACTGGAGAGCTTCTGAGACACGTAGATCCCAAGGGAGGCAGGACAAAGGAAATCAGGCTATAAGGAGCATTGAATGAGAAGTTCAAGTTGTCTGGGAAAAATACTAGCACAAAAAAAATCCAGTATAATTTGTTAGAAGTTGGCAAAATGTTGCCAAAACACAGTCAAGGTCCTATACTGGGACGTATCTGACAATGTTGGCTATTGACTGTAGGCTCATGCAACACCTGTGGAAGCATGTTAGGAACTCATAATCCAACATGCCCTTCACCTCTCTCTCTACCTAATAATCCATATGTACTATTTTAAACATCCCCATTTTTCAAAAGTAATCTGATACAAAACACTCCTTTGTCCCCTTCCGTAGCATGGGTTTCTCTCCCTAAACCCATGTGCTAGGATGTTCCCATCTTTGTGTTCATCCAAATGTCTGGCATGCTCCAAGGGATGGTTAGTCCTGAACTATCCTTTTGCACACCCAGAGCAAAGAACCTTTACATAAACAACTTCTCTTTTCCATAATGCCTCAAGCATGATATTGTCCCTTGAGTCTCTGTTCATGGTTTGAGGCGCAGCAGCTCTCCCATGCCTTCTCGGAAGACTGGATTTTGTCTTTTGTGATCATGGACACATTCTCCAGAGTTCACAGACACTTGTGTTCAGTAGCACTCTAGACTGTATGTCACCAGGCAGTCTCGAAATGTTTGTATAGATTGGAAGCATCTCCCAGAGTCTATCTGACCTGGCCCTGTGAGGGATGGCAGTAGGGAAGGAAGAAGACATACACGTGCTGGGTTTATTGCCAGTGCTGAAGCTGCTGGAAGTGTTCTAGCTGTGACTGTTAGGTCACTCCAACTGTGCTCCTCAGACTGAGAATCTCAAATCAATGGTCATGACTGGAAGCACTGACTGTCTGTATTTACTGTATTTACTATATTTTTCTGAAGTTATGACAAAGGAAATGACAGTTAAGGTGGAGGAAAGGAAAGAAAGGGCACTCATTCCTTTCAATAATTTTTAAAGAATCATCAGTTTTATTTAAGACTAAAAAAAAAAGATTTATATCTAATAAAAATGGCATTAGTGCAGTGCTAGATAATTAACATAATCATGTCTAATGTCAGTATAATTAGCATGCTGTAATTAGAAAAGCCATTAGTATAATTAGAACATGTATAAAATTAGCACGAAAGTATTTTAAGTATAGGATCTGTTGTACTGTTGGTTAATCTGATTCAGCCAGTAAAGCTGTTGTTGTCATTTTGCATTTCAGGTGGCTTCTGTTGGGTAGCTGATGTACTTGCATGGCAGAGAAACTGCTGGAGGCTGGCAGTGCAAGTGATGTAGCTGTTGTTCATTGCTGTGAAATTTTTGCTGGCAGGGTGCGTGTTGTCAGGCTAATAATTTTCATGGGAGGATGTTCAAGTGTATAAATTAGCCCTGTGTGGATTAGCAAGATTTTCCTGCCTGCATCCAGCAGGCAACATGTTTTGGGAATGACCATGTTGTAAAAACTGTCTTGGATCCTGTAGCCTTTGGTGTGGCTGTGTCAGTTTTCACCAGGCAAAGGTGTAGTGGCCTTTTGAATTGTGGCTGGACATTCGTTATTGGAGAGGTTAAGCTTTGTGAAGGCTGTTTAATTACAGCCCCACAATGGTTTCTGCATGCTTTCCCTGGAATTCATTGTACGTTCAGGAAGGTGTGTAAATCAAACAACCAGCACATCAGGCGGGGAGGTGGGGGCTGAGCAGGAGGAATTATTGGATGCCCTCATAAAACTTTAAAAGGCTTGAATGTCAAGTTTAAACTCTTGGGGCCTTAAAACTTGAGTCTCAAGGCACTTCTACCTGCTGTTTCATCACATAAGCTTTTCACTGTTCATGAGCTGCAAACCCAAGATGATTATGACTTCTATTTCCCTGCAGTGTATTTAATTTCCCTTTACTGTTGTCATCATACCCATGTCTGAACCACCTTTCATCTCCTCCTACCACTCATCATCCTTTCAGTTGTAGCCAGTGATGCATAGGCTTTTTAAATAGAGTGTTCCTTGTAGGCTCTTATATCAAAATCTGTTTAACCTCTGGTGCTTTCAAGCTTAAGGCAAAATCACTGCGTATTAGCAGTTCTAATGCGTAACTGCACTCAACAGGAGAGTTAGCAAATCTGCAGAGCGATACCGCAGCAGGGAGGGGATAAGCACGCTGCCAGCTGTGGCCAGCTGCTCGGCTCCGTGCTCCCCACGGAGCGATGGGTGCCCCACGCTGCCCTAATGCCAGGCACCTCTCGTGCCACGTGGCTGTGGCCACCCGCTCCAGTTGACCTGCCCTTATGGTGGAAGGAGTAGATATGGTCATAAAATCATCTGGCAGAGTAGGGAAGGTGCTGGGCTCTTCCTCCCTGCTGCCACGGACAGACTTTCCAGACATTTCCTTGCAATGATTTCCATCAGGGGAAACACCAAGTATCTCATCCCTACATCCCTGGGATCTTCCTTCATCCTGTCTCCTCCTCCTTTATCTCTGTGTGTGCTGTCTGTCACCAGGGTAATCTTAGACGCTTGGGCCTCTTCTCTGCTGTAGTATTTAAGAGCAAATGCTCTGCATGCAACATCAAATATGTTGTACATGATACCCTGGGTGACATGGAGATTTACAATCAGATAAAAGTAGTGGCATCCACAACAAAGCAATTAAACTGACAGCTTGGTGTCTCAAATTTGAATTTAGAGGAAGTTTAGGGTCACGAGCAGTTGAATCTCCCCTTTGGTTGGGGTTGGCTGGAGCAAAACGACAGCAAGTAACAGTTCCTGATGTCTCTGCCAGAAACTGGCTCAGGAAAGCTGGGTTGTATTGTCGTTTGTGTTTGTCGGCTGGAGTTTCTTCATATCGATTCCTTCATCGCCCCACAAACCAAACCCTTTAGCAGCAGCTGTAGCAGAAATGATAGGAAGTATATCTAGGGATGGGATCCTGAATTGAACTCTTGGCTCCCCTGTTAACTCAGACATTATGTCTTTTGGGTGAAAGCAACGAGAACAATTGTGACAACAGAAGAACTTGTAGATAATTGTTCGGTTTGGTAAATTCCCCATAAAATACTCACTTAATGCGAAATGCTTCAGTTAACACTCAAGTCCAGAGAGAATCTTATCACTTGATGATCATCTTGCAAGAGAGAGAAAAATTTTGTGCTACGCAGTGCTCATTTCCTACAGTAAGTGAGCCTCTTGGCTTAGTTTAAGTCTTCTTGCCTATTTCCATCCCACACATTTATTCTATCAGTCCAGTTTTATAACATCCTCAAAATAATTCACTCGATTTTCTTTCAAAGAGTCAGAAACCATGGCTAGGCATTGGATTGCAGAGTATCAAAATGCTTTGCTAATGAGAAATGGGAAAATGAATCTAAGGAAATAACTCCACTTCCCCTGAATATTTCCTCATGCCTGGGACCAAACCCAAAGCCAAGCTGAGCCTTACTGCTAGGATGGATTCGTGTTTTTTCAATGTTGTTTTTGATTGCTTCTCACATCCCATCCCTCCTTTGGAGTTTCGGTTTGGATAGAAGCAGCAGTGCTGAAAGTTATGAAATGGTTGTTTCCTTCATGTCTCTGGCCCAGTCAGCCACAGAAATAGTTAGAAGTTTTGGTGGAGCCTCTGAAAATTCATTTTCAGCCATGAACTTCAGGAAAATTTGTGGATGGCCTGGGAGAGGCTGCGTTCTGGGGCTTTCAGAGCTGACTGGCAGGATTATTGCTTTGGAAGTGCAGATTCTAAATGGGAAATAATGGAGGTATAACTTTGTTCGGTTCTTTTTTTTCTATTTCAGCACCACTGCGAAGGTGCAACGAGTAAAAGATTGAGTAAAGATTCCTCTTTTATCTCATCTTTATGATGAGAAAACAGGGGGTGCTTTGGTTTAGCAAAACCTCATCAGTTGTTATGATTTGGTTTTGCAAGCCTCAAACTAGGGAGGTTGGGGTCTGGCTTCCATTATATTCTAACCAGAAAGTTCATGCAGAAGAGCTTTCCTGCTCAGACTATCCTGAATTTGTCCTAACTTCAGTTTAATCTCAGCAAAACCTAAACTCTCAGCCCTATAAGGTCTGTCTGTCACTATTGTTAATGCACTACAATATACTGCGTAGGGTCTGATAGACAAATGAACTCTTGGAGAGTATTTATCATGCACACACAAATGTGTGTGTGTGTATATAAATATATATATACATTTTCCAGTATTATGACGTTCTCTTTCATTTGACCACAATGGTTTCTACTTAGCCACAGAAATCTCGTGCATATACTAGCCAGCTCCTATTTTCATTTGTGCTGGGGTGAAATCAAAATCTTCTCAGCATGCTTCAAATGAAGGCAGAGAGTATGCCAGCAGCATGCCACCAAGGGAGAGAGCGCTGTGCTGAATTTTGTCTTCTCTGTCTTTGTATTGCTCGGTGAGCTGCAGCCGACAGTGGACCAGAAAGAGCAAAATGCACGTGGTGATTATGTGCTGGATGTACTGGATGTGAACAATATTGAGAAGTTTAAGATCAACCCTTATAAATACGCTTACAGTGTATGCATATAACTAAATTAATAGCAGGCATGGCTTTTAAAAGTCACTTGACTTTAATTGACATATCAATATAATTGGCAATTATCTTAATTGATATACATGGCATAAATGTTGTGCTCTGGAAAGCTTCCAGTCCTTCTTTATTAGAGTATTAAGCCACAACATATGCAGATTACATGGAAATACCACTGAAGCATTTGTTAAATGGAATTTCTTTCTTATGTTTCTTTCTTATATTTTTTATATACATGTGTATATATGTAAATATGCAGAAAAAAAGTCATAAGGACATACTGAGTATTGTCAATACAGTCTTTTAAACAATTTCAAGTGATTCCACTAAAGGGTTTCTACAAGTTTCACACTCTGCTTTTGTGGAAATCAGCTTTCAAGTCAGTCAGGCTAGAGATTAGATCCAAAGATTTAAAACCCCTATAGATCAAAAGCAGATGCTCTTAGAAGACATTTCAGCCAAGACAAGCCGTCTGGGGACATTGTTACAGCGGGAGAAGACAATTTATCATTAAAACATGAAAGCCTCTGTTCAATAATAACCAGATGTATTTAAAAAAAGAAGGAAAGGAAAAGAAAAAGAGAGAGAAAGAAAAAAAATAGGGGTGTCAAGGTCTTGATTCATTTGTCTCCCACTAGAAATCATCTTTATCCCATACTTAGGAAACGAGTGCAGATTCTTTGATGCCAAGACATAATATAAGAAAAATTGAAACATTTCACGTTGTAAATCCTTGGCAATTGTCAAAGAAATTTTAATTATATAAAAATCTGTGATGCCTCAGGTAAAGATAAGGAACAATCAAGTTAAAGAACAGTTTCCGTGACTTGAAACAAAAAAGTGAAGAAGATCTGACAGGAGCATTTCAGACCCTTCTCTCTTTTGCCGTACTGGTTTTCCCTTTTTCCCATCTTCACTCTGACCTAATGCAACTTGGCGACAGTGCTTAGCTTTAATGTAAAACCTCCCCTCCAAACGTCATTTAAGCCTCCCCCATACAGCAGAGGGATTGCCGTGAGCCACAGACGTGTAGGGAAACCAGGGCACAGTGGGATGGGATGAGTTGCCTCCTGGTGTGCAGCATACCCATAGGACAGACAGGAAGTGAAAATTTGAAGATCTCATTTTTCCAGTCTCTAACCACTAGAGAGCATCCCTTCCCAGAGAAATGTATAGCTCTGCAACACAGGAAATGCGTTTGCTGCCAGTATATGGGAAGTAGGAAGTCGTCTTCACTCTCTATTCTTGTTTTACAGGCCATGCTATAAGAGAGTGGGTGTGATTAACAACATTTGCTATAATATATTTAAAATCATTTCCAGGTCTGTGGTTAGATGTTTCAGGCTAAAGTTCCCTAGAGAATGAGTACATCTAAGGACTCGGAGCAAGTGATGTGAAGTCAGGACATGAATTCTTTGCTATTGCCACCAAGCAGGTCATAGATCAATCTGCCCAAGCTCCCTGGTCCACCCGCAAAATGAGATACAAACCTCATTGCTTTTCTCATAGGAATATGGGAGTGAAATGCACATAACGTCAGAGAGATGAGGAGGAACTTGATAAAAAATGTTTTCATTCTTGTTGCTGGACAATGCTCATTCTTTGACATGGAAGCTAAGGGAGAAGTTACACTGGTTCAGGATGAAATTTTTGATCAGTCGGAAGGAGAGATCTGTCCGTCCTGCACAAGTTCTGAGTGGAATGCACAACTTGTAGGGCTTTTTTGATACCACCTTTGAGTCAGGCAAATTTCAACTAAAGGCTGTTGTTCCCTAGGTATCCTAAGGATGGATAGGATAGCTCTGACTGTGAAGACAACCTTTGTCCTGTCCCTGGGGAACCTTCCCAATAAACTGTTGTCAAAACCAGTAAAGAGAAGGATTGCCAGATTCAGTAAAATGCAAACCTCATTTTTCCTATCATATTGAGTATCTTTCGTGTGAAGCTGTGTCATCATCTGCTTTCTATCTAGCTTCTGCCTGCGGTATGCTTGATAAGAGATTTGGAAGAAAGAACCAGCTGATCAGATAGGCAAAGATGATGACTGGCCCCTCAAGAGAACAGGGAAGACAATTTAGAGAGTATCTCCTAGACTCTGATCAGAAACTCTGGAGACGTAGGACATGGATGTTTGTTGATTTCCACAGCTCTTTGAGCACAGAATGCAAGTCAGAGGTCTCTTGTCTGTAGGTGGCTTCTAGTCAGGCCTTACTACAAGGGTTCAAAACGAGGAGATTTTGTCAGGGTGAGAACATTTTCCAGGGAAAGTATAAGGATGCTGTGCCAAGGTCTGGAAAGCATATCAGCATGCCGACCCTCTAGGAACTGGAAGCCTTTAGCAAACTAATTACATTCCTTTTTCTTTGAACAAGAAAAGAAAGACATTGCCATATTCTAGTCCAACAAGAACAGTTATGTTAGAAAGTACTTAGCTTTCCGGAAAACTCAACTTGGGTGAGCTGGAGAACTGTCACCATAGAAAAAAGTGAAATTAATTATATTTTTATTTCTCCTCTGTATGCCAAGCACAAATCTGCTTACTGTGCTAAGCACAGTAATGTCAATGTAAAGTATCAAGAAAGCATGAGATAGATGATAGCTTTTGACTATTCTGTTGGTATTTCTGGAGCCACATGTAGTAGTTTGGAGGACTGTGTGGTCCAACAGACCCAGTGGGGATGACAGCCCTTTAGTGACACATTTTCAAGTAGCAACATGCAGCTATTGGCCAAAGGTATATGGTCTGGTATTACAATTTCAGCTATTTCAAGTGGGCTTCATCTCCTTTTCTTCACTTGGGAAGAAATCTCTTTGCATCTGCCTTGGAAGGCAAAAGTCCATAAGCAGAGTGGACTGAAGCAGAGAAATTGGGCCCAGGGTCAGATTAAGAGCGCTGCTGTCATCAGGAAGCTGAGTACTGTCTGTCTTGTTTTGACTCACAACAAAAAATCTGACTTAACTGGATCCAGACTGGATCGGTACAGGTATTTGGAAACCCCAGAAGTTTGGGACTTCACAGCTGGGGTTCTCTCCACAGGCTTGAAGGTAGAAAAAATTGGAGAGAAAGTGCTATTCAGCAATCGGGGTAAGACAAAATCAAGGAAAGTATGACTTGCAAGGAGAATGACATCCATTGTCCAATATTCTTGCAGTTGTACTTATATATTCTGCACATGTAGAACCTCACCCATGCTTTGAAGTCCCAGAGTGCCTGAGTTTTGGAAGGTGGAGATCCACTAGCACATGAGTGCCAGTGGCCACCACGCTGGCTCTGTGGCTGCTGTTGCTGTGCCTGAACAGAAGCTCTTTTGGGGCACAACGAGTGGTTCATGTGGCCACATACACCATTTACACAGTGTGGGAGATCACACACATAAAAGTTTAGTGCAGAAGTGCACAAGCACAGACTCACACAGCCCTCGGGCCTTTTCTGTTAACAATCAGACCCATAAAGCACATTAAAATAAACCTATTTTTACAGCTCTGCACTGCTGTTCAACCAAGCATTTCAAGAAGCAAACACAAGCACCCACTGCTCTGGAAATATGAGACTTCATTCCTATCCAGGAGCACAAATTGTACTCAGGAGGGAGTTATGAAACCCTTTTTAAGTTCAAATTTGTATTCAGTTTTACATACCTTTGATTCACCCTTCTGTAGGAGGTGTTTTTAATTTTTAGCTTTTGATAGCTCTATACTTTTGTTGACAAATCATTTCCAAACAGTTTTTCCTCAGGGTTTTGAAAGCATGAGGCAGAAACAAGTGAGGTTTTTTTCTCTCCTCTTTTTCAAGAATAACTAGATACAAGGGCAAAGTATGCTCAAGTGCAGAGAGCCTTCTTGACAACTGTTTCATGGCTGCCTACATGGTGAGTTGAGGAGGTCATGAGAAGATGCTCTCTGTCCACTGAGAGCCCACTGTCAGGCAGGGCTGAGTTTAGGGTCCCTGCTGATGGACCATACTGTAGAGAAGTTGAACCCCTCCACGTCTGATCCATCCTGATCACTCAGACGAGGACTGGGTTTCTTGTTGGGCACCAAAACACTTTCTGGCTGGAGAGCTCCTTTTTTTTTTTTGCATCAAAAAAAGCAGCTCTTTGTTGTGTGGACTTTAGGACTTGATGAGATGACTGGGGAGGGGGCAGGCGGCTACTGTCAGAGTGGCATCCTCTGAGCAAAGCAAACAAACAAAAAAAATACTCTCTGTCTTCAAAACAATGTCTTACAGCATCTAGAACAAAAGGGTCTTGATTTTAGTCGGAGATCCAAACCCAAAACAAACGAGCATTCATAATAATTGATTGTAAATGCAGAATTGTTTGTTCTCCTTCTAATTTTTCTTTTATTTTCCTGAAATCCATTCAAATAACATCATAAATCCTTTTGCGTTTCGCTAGCTAAGCGAGCCTCTCATTTTTCCCAAACCTTGCTTGGCTGTAAGAGCTTTAAATATTGCAACACTTGACATAAAGCGAAGATTTTTGCTGATAAGCGTGTGTAATGGTTCAAAACTGTTCCAGCGAGCAAATCTGGTTTCTCAAAGGTAAATGATACAAAAAGCTGGCCTTTGATTAAATATTCCAATCATTACATGCTAATGGTGCATGAAGCTGTGATTTATCAGCCAAAACAATGTGCTGGAAAATGAACATAATTCATTAAGCTTGAACCAAACTCCACTTGAGCTTTCCACTCACAATAATTCTTGGCCGTGAGCAACTGGTGTCACGCGGCAGAGGCCTGTTTGTAGGAGACTTCTCATTTTTTACGCTGCTCTGCTCTCAAGACATGAAACTCTGCCACCTAAGCCATACTCTGCAGAAAGCAGCCACCTCAGCATCCATCAGCAGCGGTGGCCTGAGTTGCTTGTAAAAGAACTGGGGGACACAAGGGGTGTTATTTTTTATTGTGTACCTGTTTTAGACACTGTCAGCTGGTCCTTAAGTGCCCTGGACAGGCATGAGGTTCAGGATGAGCTGGGACGTATCCTCCCCAGAGTGTAAATTCAGGGACTCACTTGGAGTCTTCCAGCACTGAGTGAAGATGACAAATATTTGATTTCACTAATGCTAAGTGCAAGCTGAGAATAACAGCTTGGCTCCGGCATACCCTTTCCTCTCGGCTGGCTCCTTCCTCGCTGCTGGGAAGCCACGGGAGGATGGACTGGTAGCAGATCCCCTCGCCTTGGCCTCCTGCCTCCACCCTGGGAGAACAGCGCTGGGCGCCAAGGAGATATAATTACTCGTCAGGCCAGGACATGTTTATTTTTAGGCATGCCGATGTGAGCTGGGGACACGGGCTGATCAGAAGTGGGTTTTGTGCTCTTTGCTACCTGAGAAGAAGGCTGTTTGACAGGGCTCAAGCCCAGGGCTGGAGATGGTGTGCCTGCTGCTGGCAACATGTGGGGCTCTGTTTTGATAAGATCCTGGGGGTGGTTATTGTGTAATAACAAGGAGTTAGGTCTGTTTATTAAAAAAAAAGATGTCTGTTTTGTTACTGTGTCTTTGCTATAAAAGCAGTTAGGGAAAAGAGAGGAGAAGATGCCAAATTGAGTGTTGGTGTAGCTACAGAGGAGATTCATCCCTGCAGAGATAGCTGTACCATCAGATTCAAGTCTTAATGTAGATCAGGGCCAGGAAACAGTTTAGTCTGTTCCCCATAGTCTCAAAACCTCAAAACCACCATGATTACGTTCCTTCTCACCCACTTTGCACATCCAGCCAAACACTGAAGACGTAAACCAGAAGAATTTCCTGCCCCTCACGTCACTTTATTTCTGCGTTCATGCACAGGGAAGAGAAAAAACAAAATGATTTATAAAGCTTAACCAAAACCAAGTCATCAAGACCATGAAGCTTTAAAAGGACACAAGGGGAGAGGGAGGAGGGTATTTTTGGCCAGAGTGGTATACACAGGCATGTGGAATTCGTGTCCTGCCTGATACGTGGTCACAGGGCTTGGGCAGCAGTGGCAGTGCTGGGACACACCGGCTGCATCGCTGCCTAGAGCTGCTGCCCCAGAAGACGGGATGGTTGTCATCACCCCCAGTAAAGCCAGAAGTCCAGATAGGATGGGAAAGGGATGCCAAGCACCGTTCAGGAAGGTTACCCAGCACTGTATATACGTGATAACGCCAAGCTGTGGGATTGCTGTGCTTTCTGCCCATGTAGCTGCAGCACAGGATGTCCGGACCGTGCTGGGTACCCAACTGGTGACTGATGTGGGCTCTCCATGGCCCATCCAGGACTGAGATAACAAATGTGGTGTTGAGGCGTCACATCTCCTGTGGCTTTTATGCTCCGAAGACAGCAGCAGTAGGCTGGAGGGGCCTCTCTGTTCAACCTTGATGGTTTATGCCAGGGATGATGGATGGCTCTGCTTGTAGAAAGAGGCTACACCTGCGGTTAGCTGGCAGCGCGCACAGCTGTTTTGGGAAGCTGCCGTGCCATGCCACTGGTGTGATTGACTAATTTGCTTCTCCTTTGATCTAGCAGAAAGCACTTGACAATTCTGGAAGTGAGAAGGGAAACCCCCTCTCACCTCCGTTGCATTGTGTAAGCAGCAAGCTGTGGGCTGTGGTGAGAGCGTGCTCCTGGGTGGGGACTGGGAGAGTTAAGAACAGGACCGAGTCCAGCCTCTTGGGCGGGATCAATGCTTGGCCTCTGCAGCTGGAGAAAAAAAAGGGGGGTGTTAATCCAGAGTGTGGGATGGGTGAGCTCTTTGTTGCAGCTTGGTTCTGGGAAATGAAAGGGTACTGGGGGCACTGAAGGCAATGCTAGAAAATCATCAGGCGACTGAAGAGTTCATGGCACTGTAGATTCAAGAAGCTCTGAAGTTGGGGAGTGAGTTGTCCTTATTGAAAGCTAAAGTTGTGATGGAGTGCCCTGGTAGCTGTGTTGTGTGGACACCAGTGTTTCTCTTCCTGCTGTGTTCTCTCTCGAATTAGCTGCCAGGATCAGAGCTGTGATCATACGATACGTCCACTGTTTTTAGGGACAAGATCTTTTTAACTGGACAGAGTACTAAAGACATTGAGCCAGGGAAAAGAATGAGTGTAAGGAAAATGATGATTAAACATCTGTTTTTTCCAAGGCCTGTCAGAATCTCTCCATATGACCTTTGGAAATTCCTGCATCATCTTGGCCCACCTTGGGCAGTCTGAGTGCAGCCACAATGAAGTGCAAACACATCCTTTCATCCACTCTTTATTTAAATTATCAGATCTTCTGAGCAGGTATTGTTTTCTGTCTAGATTTGTATAGTACCTGCCAACAAGTACAATGCTGTAGTGAGTTGTGAGCATAACCTTAGGTCTTCTGAGATACTTAGGTGCCTCTTTCAAATTCTTCCTGTTCAGTAGGAGCTCCTGCTTACTTTGGAGATCTGGGCTTACGGCATAGAGGACCACAAATAATCTTCTGGCCACAAAAATAATCTTCTGCACACTTCAGACTTTTGCAAAAGAATAAAATAATTCCTAAAGTCCGTGTGCCTGCATTGCTAACCCCTCGGACACATTTTGATTTATTGGAGGACACAAACTTTAACCTTGAGCTTCCTTCTCAATATTCATTCATTACTTTCTCCCTTGTAGTTTACATTCCCTGTTGCTAAAACTAACAAAATCTTCATGTTAACAGAAAGTCTTCTCCCTACTGGGCCCCAAATTAAACATTCCTGGAAAGGCAGGAGGCAGTTGCTTTATTCTGTGTTGCGAATTAGCATGTTTGCATAACTTAATGGTCAGTGCATAAGGCAGGAATTCCAGAAAAGATCAATCTTCAGTGCTGTGTTTGACTTCATGGGCTGAGCATCCTCCTCTCTGTATGGCATCATCGCATAGGCTGCTGAAATGGCCTTCTGGTGTAGGGCTATCCATCACCGGCTTTGTGTCTGGTTTCTGTGAGGAAACCACAGAGAAAGAAAATACGTCAAAAACCCTACTGAAAAGCAGACTTATCACTTCTCAAAGCAGTAGCTCATCCCATTGAGAAACCCAGCTCCAGCTAATGAAGAAGAGTACTGAATTCTTCCACCTTGAGTGGAAGAATTCCTCAAAAAAACATCTTTACCTCCAGCTGCAGCTCTCTTAGTGCTGTGAAACCCCATTTGAAGGACCTGGGGAAACTCCACTCCAGTGCTGCCCTGTGTGTTGTCTCAGCTGCAGCGTATGAGCTGCTTTGGAGGAGGAAACCACCCATGAGCACATTATTTCCTGTCCTGTGCTCTGCAGAATTTTCTTCTTTAGGAAAACAAGTCAGGATTCTTCCCAAATGTGCATTTTTTGTGTGTGCTCAGAGTGTTTCCCTTGCCAAGTTGAGGCCTGATCCAGGTCTCAGGTAAAGGGAAAAAAATCCCGTGGACTTCCACAAGGGTGAAGGTCTAAAGAATGGGGTGTATTTGAAAGAAGAGGAGAGGAGGTTACTGTGCTTGTAGATAGTACACTGAGTAGGAATAAGCATCATAAATCAGGGGTGGTGCTATCAAGCTCACAAGGTGCTCACTGAAATCATTACTGTTGCCTCACTATTACTGTTTATTTGTGTTAACAAATTATTGAGGCAATCATGGGCTGAGATCCAAATGGCTTAGCTTCCATATGAGCTAAAAACCCCAAAATAAGCCCTGCCTAGGGAGTTTGTGGTCTCCGAGCAAGATTTGTGCACCCTTATTGCCCATGAGAACTGTCTCATCCTACAGGGTGTTTCACTAAAGTCACCGTGCAGGTAGGACAACCTCATGGCTAACATAGCACCGGAACAGGCTGCCCAGAGAGGTTCTGGAGTCTCCTTCTCTGGAGATACTCAAAACCAGCCTGGACGCGTTCCTGTCCAACCTGCTCTGGGTGAACCTACGTTGGCAAGGGGTTGGACTAGATGATCTCTGAAGGTCCCTTCCAACCCCTGCCATTCTGTGATTTGCAGGGAAGGTTTGGGTTAGTAATTAAAACATGAAGACTCTCAGGTACTTATGCACATATTCTCATTGATAGAGCCCATCCTTCAAGTTTCCATCTAGATGCACCCAAAAATTCAGGACACAGTTTCTCATAACATTTTATAGCAATCTGGGAATATATAAGGATGAATGATATAGTTCTTCCCAAAAAGGGCTGATAGGGCAGAGTTACTGAATGAACTCTTTCTTTCCTTCCTAATGAAGTTCAAATTTGGGGGGTTTAAAAATTCCTAGAACTGATTAAACAAGCATTTTTTTTGCACCATAAATATTTATTCTCATTTCTTAGAACTGATAATACCTGGTTTTAAACATACAGGATGTTAGTATTTTAAATATTTTTGCTAGTTATGCTTCTTAGAAAAATTGCAATCTTTTTGCGTATTTATTTTACAGGCCATGCAGTATTTCTCAGATCAAGTCTAGAAAACTAGACTATCATCTATCATCTCATTCAGTTTCATTCTATTGTTATCTTAGTATTTCTTTCTAGCTGGTCCCCTCTTCCTTTTTTCTTGCCGTTTTCAGTCACACCTCACAACCAAGCAAGTTAAAATACCAGGCATTTATCACTCTCTGGTAGTATTTTCTTAGTGCTTTTTACTCAACGTTTTGTGCTTTTCCTTTTGAAGATACAATGCTAAACTTCCCAGGCAGGCAGTAAATGTTCATCTTTTATTGTTCAAATCCACTTAAAACCATCCCAATATGCTTAAAGGTTTTTTTTAATGTACATCGAAAAAGAATTAAAGAAGATATTGAAATTTACAGGTGTGCAGTGGTCCTGTAAAACTTGTCTTGTCATAATCAAGCATTAGAGTTGACAGCCCAAGTTAACAAAATCCTCAAATATCCGGGATGTGTCTTTAAAAACCAGATACTTCATTTTCTGAAGTTTACTGCATAGGACTGAATTTTTTTAGTGTATGATCATATTTTTTCCACTTTGTGTATTTAGGAAATATGAAACTAGTATATGTTATCAATGCATAAGAACGCTCCAAGTTCTTCTTTCTAATGAATTCCCTCTTTTGCTAAAAGAAATTGTTTTGTTTGTGTGGATAACCACTAGCTCCTCTCTGCCATATTGCAAATTATAAAGTGGTTTTGGATGTCTGCTTTCTGAATGAGTGTATTTGACGTAATAAGTGCCCAGACGTAACTGTTGTCTGAAGCTGGTCAAATTATTAATTACAAAAAATATTGTTTTGTAACAACATTAAGTCTCCTCATAACAGTTCAATGGACAATTTGTGGGAATGTAGGCCATGCCACAGGTTAGTTTATAAACTGCTATTCATTATTTATCAATTTGTGATTAGTCCCTTGAATCATCTGATGTTGACTCTCGTTTTTGATTGGACAACAGAAGTGTGATGAACAGGAGAAGAATGAATTGTAAATTTAGATTTGTAATGCAGTGGCATCCATCACAAATGCACATTCTCGTTAGTAAATGAGAGGGGCAGGCATCACCCCAAAGGTCTTCCAGCTGAGCATCCATTAAGATGATGAGTGCATATGGAAAAAGATGGAGAAAATGGGCTTTGCCCCTGTAGTGCTCTTGGTGTCCCGTCAATCAAAACTCTTACCAGTTTTATTTTACGTGAAGGGGAGTTTTGAGGCACAGTCACCAAAGGCAGTGAGGCGTAGGAGAAAGCAGGAGAGACTAACTGAGTGAATTTCTTTGAAAATATACCAGGGTCGAGGAAGGCATCGTAGGACAATTGGAAATGTGAATTACGCCTTTGATTTCAAATGAAAAATTATCAGTAAAAAAAGGGGGTCCCTGAAGAGTTGAAGACAAATAGGTTTAGTTGGTAGCCAAAGAGGAGAAGAGAGCAAAATAGAGGTATGGGCAAGATCATCAAAACTATGAGATTCATAGCAAGAGACTGGAGGGATTTGCGCCCAAACTAACTGTGTATCTCACTCTCACCAGAAAAAAAAAGCGACCTGAAGACTCAAGCAACTAAAGAGAGGCAGGATTTTTAAGTGTCTGGATGGAAAGGGAAGCTTTGTCTTAGAGATACTTTGCTGGAAAAATTTGGAAGGCTTTGATCTAAGCTGGATGTGAAGACCTAAGACCTACAGAGGGGTCCAACAGATGAGGACATGCTCCTAGGCTGGGGTCGTCAGGGATGAGCAGGAGAATTACGCTCACCTGAAGCACCCAGGATGTCATCCTGAAGGGTAGTGGTGGAACTGGTGTGTGTAGGTTGAATGGCATCAGTTACGTGTGTCTTATTGATTAAGGGAGAGCATAGTCTGTTGAGGAATTTGGTGAGGGTGGTGGAATAGGGTCAATTTTGTTTTAAATGACAGAAAACTAGTGCTGGTGATGTCCCCCTGGGGTCAGCTTGAGGCTGGCTTGTAGCGTGCATGTTATGCACAGGTGTATGAATTTCAGTGTTGTGAAAGCTTTCTCTCTTTGGTGACTTTCATCCTATATGTAAGGATGTCTGGTAAGGTCAGATATAGACCTTGCACTGCCTCTGCAATGAAAATACAGACATTTGTCCTAGGACAATTTTGGAAGCAGCTATTGGATTCTTTCACTGGGTGATGCACATCCAAAGTAGTGCAGACAGCAAAATATTCTTAGTATCCGCTGGCTGGCCAGCAATGCAGGGGAAGGTTCAAACCATTCTACAGTATCTGTCATGAAGCTGCTATTTATTCATCTTTATTATTCTAAAGTTCCATGTGTTTTTGCTATTCTCTGAATATGCTGGTCTGGCAAAGTTCTTACAGATCCCTAAAAAGGTGACTGTTTTTAGAATTATGTGTTGTTTCTGGTTTCTTTTTTTTCTTTTTTTTTTTTTTTAATTTTATTTTATTTTTCAATGGCTAAAAATCAATTGATCTTTTTGTAACTGGCAAGCCAGAGTAAAGCATACTTAGAAAAAGCTATATCCCATGGAATTTTTGGCTTGCTTTCTTAAACTGTGGCAGGACATCCTGATGCTATGAAATTACATGGAAAAGAAAAGTCTTGGAAGAAAAGGTTGGGTTTAGTAGCTTTGTTACTGAATGGATTTGATGAGTTCCTGCTTTGATAGGAACATTATGATGTTGAAAAGTAACAAAATCTTTGAAGAGCTCTGGCAGATTTTGAAATGAAAATTGAATGCAAAACTCTGGAACGTTTTAAAGAATAGGCACTTCATGTTTATTAAGCCCCTCCATGACTTACAGGTACTGAGCTTGTCTTTACAACAGAAACATCTGGCTGCTTTGCTGTCTTTATTAAATTATTCCAGTGATTCAGGAAAAAAAATAGCACTGAGAGGAAAGGGAAGTAAAGCAAAAAAGATACATTTGTGGAGAGGGACTGTGAATAATGCAATAATTTCCCCATATTTGCACCCTAAATATTGTATAGAGTAAGGCTGACACAAGGGAGAGAGCGGACATCTGGACCAGCAGTTTTTCAGATTGCCAGAAATTTTTGACGTGTTACTTGGAAAAGATGTAATTAAGATTTATTTATTTTTTGAATGCTCTGCTCTTTTGTATTGTTTTAGCACACATGGCATTCATATAAATCAATTACAATAATAATAGTCTCTGAATATAGCGTCTCATCCACAGCCCACTGAAGTCTATGGGAGGGCTTTCCATTGACTTCACTCGGCACTGAGTCAGCCTCACTGAGAGCCTTTGATCAACCAGTAACAGCCATTAAATTATCCCCTGTCCCTCTGTGTGGGAGAAGCGGCAATTTTCATTGCACATTCTGGTGCTGGACACAGCAAGGACGGGTGTGAGTGCGTGACTGGTGCTGCAGAAACTCAAGCTTTTTGGTCAATTTTCCTTGACCACCGACCTCTCGTGGTTCTTGGTGATTGGGAGGATGATGGAAGGTTTATGTTTCCAGGAAACCTCATAGCAGCCTTCCAGTATCTAAAGGGGGCCTACAGGAGGGATGGCGATGGACTTTTTATCAGGCGGTGTAGCGACAGGATGAGGGGTAATGATTTTCAGCTGAAAATGAGTAGATTTAGGTTAGTCGTTAGGAAGAAATTCTTTAGCGTAAGAGTGGTGAGACACTATAACAAGTTGCACAGAGAAGTTGTGGATGCCCCATCCCTGGAAGTGTTCAAGGCCAGGCTGGATGTGGCTTTGAGGAAACTGATCTAGTGGGAGGTGTCCCTGACCATGGCAGGTGGGGTTGGAACTTTGTGATCTTTAAGGTCCCTTTCTAACCAAACCATTCTGTGATTCTGTAGTTCTGTGTTGCTGTACTTGACAGGTTCATTTGACTGCTGAAAAGCTAAAAGTCATGGAAGTCTTGGTAGGTAGGTCATGATACACAAAGGAGTGGGAGATACTGGAATATCTACTGAAGCCTGCTGCCTTGGAGGAGCCCAGCAGACCATGCATGCAGTTACAAAGGCCCCACTGGCTACCAATATGCTGAGCTGTGGCACCCACATTACCACCAGGAGGGCCTGACCACCAGAGATGGTTTTGAACCAACACACCCCAGTTCCCAACTGTGTTAAGAGCATGCACATAGCCTGCTATGGCAGCTCAGCTGACAGCCCATAATTGCTTTAGTTATGGAAACCCATTTGTTTCTGTATGTGGGACCATGTGTAAGATAAACATGGGGACTAGGAAAGCAGTGCAACAATAGCAATATCATACGCTTGGTTTTATCCAATAGGAAAAGCAATCAACTCATCTTCAGCTCAGCTATGGCTTCTATAACTCACTCACTTTGCTACTGTCATTTTCCCAATAAATATTTTCTGAATGTAGAATAGGAAAAGAGTCTATTGTTTAAATCAAACAATTCTACACCACATTAAACATAGTGGTTTTCTCTTTATTATCTGTTGATGAAAAGAAAAAGATGTCACCCTAAGAAAAATACTATTACATTTAAATAAGAAATAATGGTAAAGGAATAAATCACATTTGCTGTGTAACAATATAGCAGAAAAGAGTCCTCACTTCCCAGTGCTTCTCAATCACTAGTGAAATCCAAACTTCTTGGAATTACTTTTAAGCGCTTGCATTTGCAAATAAAGAGAGTAGGAATAATTAATTTGATTTTGAGCAATTGTCTTCCAAATAAATTCCATTCCACAGCGCTGGTAGTGGTTATTTGGTAAAAAAGAAGAGACAAAAAGAGCCAGACCCTGCTCAGGCTATGGGACTTTGAGTTCATTTTGTAAAGGGTAAAGTTATTTTGTTCTTGATCTTGGAACAAACAAACCCAGACATGTTTAATGCAAAAGATATTGCGCTAGTATGCTATTGATATGCCAGCAAAGCCTTAATCCAATGCCTGTTAACATTGGTTAGTGAGACACTGCTGTCTCCAGTGGGCTTTGGAGCCGACCCAGAGACAGCTTGGTGTACTAGCTAGTAATCCTTCTGCAGGGTGGAACCCCATTCCTGGCGTTCGGCAGGAATTTCCTCATTTATTTCATTAGGCTTTGAATCAGACCAATGTGGTGATTTTCATCTCACCCTGTGTTAGCAGTCTCAGGATTTGGTATCTCATCATTTAGGCTCAGCCTTTTTTATCCGAGGACAACATGAACACATTTGGAGGGCAGTTCAGCTCAACAGTCTCATACTGCCGGCTCTGACTGTCTTTCTCCGGATGCTCCCATCTGTTCTGGCTCAGTATGATGGAAAAAGCCAAACTGGAGAGATAGGGCAGCTAACTATTAGATAGCTGAAATCAGATACAATCAGTCCCACCTCTGTTGATCCCTGTGCAGGTAACTTAATGCATGAAAGACTTAGCTCAATTACTCGGCACTTGAAGGTCATTGAGAATATAATAGAGAATCAAAACCAGAACTTTAATTTGAATAATCACAAGCATAATAGAAAAAAATAATGAATGCAGTATGTTCTTTTGTCATCCAAAAAGCAGTTGGTCCCAAACACATTAGAAGGAGGACAGGACATGGACACATCTTCAGCATTTCCAAATAGTGTGAGGATACTGCCGGCCTGAGAATTACTTTGATTAGCAGCATTAACAAGTTCTGAAATGAGATCAGGCCTCACAGTAGAGAATACAATATGTGTATGTGATAAGGGATGTCCTGTGAAGAGCGCGCAGACTTTGTGCAGGAAGATCCAGTGATAGGAGAAATGGAAGTTAGTGACTTGCAAAAGGTTGCTCTACTACTCACTGCAGGACGCCGCACTCCTCTCTCCTTGTTTGCTCCCCTGGTCTCCCACTTACGGGACAAGTCAAGAACAGAGAATTCAATCCTAAATAAAATTATTGTCTGAAATAATGATGCAGGTTTAAGGAGGAACCTTGACTTGTGTTTGCAGTAGACACTCACTTCAATAATAATAAATTCCGTTACACTTTCTTTTCTCTTGAAATCACTTGAGTTGGTTTGGCCAGAATGTGCAACTCCTCCCTGGCCTAGAGCCATCACCACATGGGCTGTGTGCTCGCCTTATCTCACCGGCTAATCAAGCTCAGGCATGATCAGTCTTTGCATGGGGAACTGCCAGGGAGAATCCAGGGTGCCAGAGGAAGGAATGGTGAGGTTTACGAGGCGGGTTTTCTCCCTCTAAGTCAGCACTGAGCCACTGGGTCAGCCCAGTTTTTGGGGGTGGCACGTTCTCTCCACCATTGTGAGTAATCTGTGGTTTCTGCTTAGTATCAAAAGGATGCAGTAAATTAAAAACAAAACAAAAATTGAAAGCAAAAAAGCCAAGGTGTTTCAGATCTTTGCCCTAAATAAATGTTTGTTTTACTGATACTTATCTTAGATGAGCAACGGAAGCCATGATGAAATACAGTGAAATATATCTGCTGTGGTGAGGGCTGGTAAAGGCCTGCTCAGTCTTCTTGCTCCAAGCCCTAGGAATATTCAGGGAAAGCAAGATTGGACTAAAATATAATGAAAAGAATTTCCTTTTCCACGTAAGATATAATTCATTAATCAGGAGAGCCCATCCTTGTAGGAGGGTACCTGGGACATGAAATTAGCTAGGTTGAAAGGGGGTTGATGAGAAGATCCATGTGTCCATACCAAACTCTACCCTTGGGGTGGCTCAGAGCCATCTCCATTTGCAGCCAAGATATTAAAGAGCTTCAAGCATGTTTTTTGGAGAGGGGTGAGGGATGCAGGCTGGTTTAAACTGGTGAAGAGAAGGAATAGGAGTAATCAAAGAGCCTCCTACAGCTATTTGGAGGACGGTTACAAAGATGTCAGTGTCAAACTCTAAGGAATGCCACATGATGAAACAGTGAGCAATAACAAATTGCAGCTTGGGAGGTTTAAATTAGACATAAAGAAAAATTTTTCATGAGGAGGGTGGAGCAGCACTGGAAGCACTCCTGGTTACCCAAGCTGTTGTGGTATCTCTGGCCTTGGAGGCTTTCGAGACTTGGCGAGACAAAGCGTTGGCTGACCTGACCTACTGTCAGCAATAGTCTTGCTATGAGTGGAAGGTTGGACTGAAGATTTTTAGACATCGCTTCCAACCAGCATTTCTGTGATCTTATGATATCCAGTGTGGAATTTCCTTAAAATTATGTCATTAAAAGTTGAGTCCCTGGAACTTGCCAGTCTCCATTACAAATCCCTTGTCCTGATTTCCCTTCTGCTAATGTCTTTTTTTATCTACACTGCCAAATCACATCATACTCCCTCACAGGGTATGTCTGCCAGTGCACCTAGATGAAGAGTATCCTCTGTGCTTGCTGAAAAAATATTTGCATAACAAAAAGCATGGTTTTGCCTTACATCACCTTCTGCAAGTCCCTTTGTCTGGCCAATAGCCTGAAAAAGTGCTTTCAGCCCCAAGCTGGCATTGCTTGCACCAGCTTTATTTCTAACGGAGTTTTGAAGTACCTCCTGGATTTTTAGTTGAATCCTTGATTACCAGCTTTATCCAAAAGAAAGACAACTCCAACTTTAAGCAGCTCTTGAAAAACAGAATGGGTCACCTAATAGGACTCTGTTATCAAGTCTTGTGATAGGAGAAACCTACACCTCATCAGTGAAATTACGAGAGGAGAAGGATGATTTGAGGCTGTACAGTTCTGGCTGCCATTTCTCACTGCTATTGCCATGGAGATGCAGCTACACTAGGCCCCCATCCAAAGCTGACCCAGACATATTTTACATAATAGGAAGATAAAATGTTTAGGCAGATAAGTGAAAAATAAGGGGCAATCTGCTCCTTTTATTTTTTTGTCACTGGCTATTTGCTTTTGAGGCTGAAATAATTTATTGTTCCTTTTCTGTCCAATAGGAGAGATAAATGAGGGCGAATTCTTCAATGAGCAAAACATACATTTGGAAACATCATTTTAGTATCAAAATGAGATTTCCATAAGACCTTGCTGAATGAAGCTATAGCAGTATGTCTTGATCTCTCACTAGGAGAGGAAAAGCAGCCAGAAATTTTAAGACTAAATCGCCTTGTAGTTCGTCATCTTCTTTCTTTGTTATTTTTTTGTTTATAGAAGAAGTGAATTTATTGAGCATGGAAAAATACCAGATTGACAGCTCTGGAAAATAAAAGCCTCTCTTAATCCAGAGTGCAGATGTGGCACAGTCAAGATTAATGCAGAATGCATCCCTGAGATCCAAAGAAATCATTGCGAGTCATTTGGCAGAGGGCGGGCACCCTGCCCCGGTAGTTATCCGGGGAGATTTCAGAGAGCACAAGTGCCGGCTGGTCTAAAGTGCTCAAAAGTCAGTTGTGCTTTTGAGTTTCTCTGCCTTTTAATTTCTCTGTGCCACTCTTGCTGCCGAGCTGCTCTGCCAAGGGGAGTGTGAAGTAAGGGAGAGGGAAGGAAGGCCAAAATGGGGAGGTTTATGCTCATTAAGAAGTCATTTAAGTCACCAGACAGGCTGTCAGCAATTCACTGCGACAGAAATAAATGGGGACCCAGACTGAAATTGTCTTGAGAAGGTTGGTATCATTTCTGGTTTCTGTAGAGACGGTCTCTGGGCAGCGAGAAGCTGAATTTTGACCTGAAAACCCGAGAGCCTGAAAATCTCGGCTCAGCATCTTTGCCATCAAGAGCTGGTTAGTGCTGATTTACCCAAATACAAGATTTCACCATCTGGTAGCAAGGCAGCATAGCCTAATGCATGAGTACAGTGTGAGTGTATAAGATGAGACTTAGTATACACCCACAAAGGACCAAAGTTTATGCTTGACTCAAAGTGTGGGAGTTAATGCATTCTGTAGATGCCACCTGCCCCTCATGCTGGATTGAGCCTTGGCTTTGGGTCCAGCATAGCCCAGGTGAGGTTTTTGCACCTGTAGGCATGGATGGGGCACCTGGGCAACACTACAGAGCCCCTCACCTCTGAACCACAGGGAATTAATGCAATTAAGAGCAGAGGATCAAAGCTCCTGCCCAGTTTCGCCTCTTCGCCTAACAAGCCCATAGCCTGGGGAAAGCTGTGGTTGTTTGTGTACTGGATTTGGCATATTCAGTCTTCATATTTGCGTGCTTCAGGGGCACTCTGTTGTGTGTGGGGAAGGTTGTTTGTTTTTATTTTTCATTTCTTCTGTGAAGTATATGACTTTTTCGTCAGGGTGAAAATCTGTCAAATGGCCATTTCAGACTGCCTAGAAATTATGAGGCTCTGGAATCTATTAAAGCATAAATGTCAAAAGAAAATTACTGCAGAGTTTCTCTACCCTTTCTTGTTTTACCCCTTGATGTTGACTTCCCTTGTTTGCTGATGTATGCTTTTTGTGCAGAGGTTAAAGGAAAAAAATCTTCTTAAAAAAGATGCTGCAGTTAGTAACTATTCTTGCATGTCTACAGTGTGCAGGCTCTGCATGTGTGTATGTAGGGATTTCCATCAAGATAAACCTGCTTAGAAAAATGTTGTGGTTAAAAAAGAAAAGGCGGGAGAGAGAGGCTGGATGCCAGAAAACTAGAACTAAATCCTTCTCTTTTTTCCATGTGAATATTTCTGAATTATACTTGTAATGTACCATAACAACAAACGACATGTTTTCTTAAGTGTAAGTAGATTTGCTGTTGGGGAAGTCTGTGCCAAAGCTATTTTTGAGCAAGCAGATGTCAAGGGCCTAAACAAAACCTGAAGTGTGCGTTAGACATTATGAACTGCACTTGCATTCAGAGACAGACTGAAGACAGAGAGCTTGTTAAATTTTACTACGTTGTCTGCGAAAAAATGCTGTTTAGATGACTACATGGTATGAAATTGATTATGGCGTATGCGCCAGCCCCTTCCGAAGCTCAACCTATAATCCTTGATTTTCTTCTAAAGCACTTTGTACTTCCAATATGCAATTAAAATAAGATTCAAAGAAGTCAGGTCCTCTGTTGGCTGGCATAACTTGCCAGCCTTATTTCTGCTAGCCCTGAGCATGGAGACTTGCACCAGAGTAGCTGCCATCAGTGCCTTTGGGATGTCCCAAGTAGAAGATGAGTGGTACCAGGTGCAAGTGCAGGAAGGCAGCGTGTATGCTGGGAATCTCAAATGCTGGGAATCACTTCCATGTCTATAGGAGTCATCAAGAGGTATGGATGTACGTAATACTGGGAAAGCAATCTCAACAGGCAAAATAAAAGACATCCCAGAGTCTGACTGCATTGTGAACTTTCCTTTCTCCAGTTTCTTTCTGCGTAGACGTGTTTAGTTTATGACATATTTCAATATAGCACTGGGAAAAGGTGTGGGAGAGTCTGAAGGTTCCAAGGATTTAAGAACTGGAAACTTACAATTAATTTTGGTTAAGGAATTGCAATGGATTTAGATGTTTTAAGCAGCAAAAAATGAGCTAAGGGTCTTGTGCAGGGCTGGAGTATGTCCAGGCACAGTTTGCTGCTGGGAGGGAAGTTATGACAATACCGTGTCTGGAAGGACAGGACGGCTTCTCGGGTCAGTTTAGCAAAGCCTGGGGGCCTGATGCACATTTACACGAGTGCTCCTTTGCACTGTGGTGGAGGTGTTGATTATTGTCAGCAGACTGCTATGCTGTAAGTGAAAATCAGACATGTTTTACAGAGAACACTAGGAAGGTTGGCAGGAGACCTTTTTTCCATGTTTGCAAATAATGTGATGTGAAATTCAGCAGCTTTGTGGCTGCTGAACGGGACCGCAGAGAGTCTGTTAGGGCACACGTGTTTCCAAACTTTACCAATACCGAAATACCTCCCAGTAGGTGTGTACCAGAGAATAAGGCATTAATTTCCTTGAGCATGAGCTGTAGCACAGAGTTGCACCAGAAGGGAAGTTTACAGAGTTCAGTTTGACAGGTGTAAGTCTACGCAAGGGATCACTAAAACCCAGTGAAATAATGTTTTGCTCCTTCGAAAATGAGCTTGGTGAGACTGTAGTGATACCACTTCCCAGTCATCCCCTCAATGGTGCTCAATGGGGCATCCATCCCTAGAAAACTTGTCTAAAACACTGTCCAGAATTTATTATGTGTTTTGTTATTACCTCACCAATTATGTTATAGGATACTTTAATAAAATACTTTGGGGAGAAGATTCAGCAAATTTAATACATGTGCAGCACCTTCATTGTACTATACCTATTGCTAATTTGTGATCCACCAGCACTTGGCATGATTAGTATTCACAATAAAAGTCTTTAAGGCCGCATGGCAGATCCCAGAGTTGGGCTACAGGTATGCATGAGAGGGTAAAAAACCCTGTTTTTTTCCTTTGCTTTAGCTTTGAGACTGTTAAATGGGTGCTGAAATTCTCTGAACATCCCCAAGTCTCACGAAATCATGGAATTGTCAGAGTTGGAAGGGACCTCTAGAGATCATCCAGTCCAACTCCCCTGCTAAAGCAGGATTGCCCAGAGCACATCACTCAGGACTGCATTCAGGTGGGTCTTGAAGGTCTCCAGAGAAGGGGACTCCACAACCTCCCCGGGGGCACCCTCACTGGAAAGAAGTTTTTTCTTACCTGCACAAACAGGGGTGATGGCAGATATGATACTTCATTTCAGAAATGGCTTTTTTTTTTTCCTTGGAAATTCTTTATATTTATGGTGTATAGCATTATTTTTTTTTCACTGGGATCTTTGAAGTTTTGGAGAAAATTAATCTTGAATCTGGAACTAGAATTTGATCTTTTTTGTATTGCTTCCCATGAGCTGAATTAGTTGCAATTAAGGCAAGTAATTTCTTGTTGGATTGCTACCAGCGCTGAAAATCAAACAGTTTGGGGATGAACTCCAAAGGAAAATATTTTTTGTATCCTGAGTAAAATGAATCAAGAATAGCTTTAATTCAAACACAATTTTCAGACCACAAGATTTTCCTTGACTTCCGACAAGAACAATTGCAGAGTATTTTGAAAACTCAACATGTTATTAAGCTGTGTCAGTCTGAGAAATAAAAATGTAAAATAATTTATTCTGAAGTCTTTGTAGTAAAATGTTTCAAATTATTTTACTTTTTCCATTGAAACACTTCCATAAATATTCTAAATTTACTTAATTTTTTTAAGCTTTACTAGTTTAAATAAAGGTCATTTAAATAGATCCATGCAACATATGCCATGTTCACAGTTTCTCAGATTTCTAGACAGCAGACATATAAGCATAAAATTGTTTATTATTTACTAGAAAAAAGCTTATGTCAAGAGAGTGCATTCACGAAGACTCCTTGCAACATATTACTTGTAATTCTTCTTTAGAATGACAAAATTCATTGAGTGGATTTGCTCAGGAGATGACATAAAATAGGTTTTAATAAATTCCTTCTACATTTAATTGCTTAGAGACTATGAAGTGGAAACCAGCCACACCATCTATACATTGTGCACAGTTATTGCAGTTCAGGTGGTGCAAACTGGGGTCTTTCCCCTCGTACAAGTAAGCAAAGGGAAGGCATAAATAAGCTGAAGATATGACTGCCTGACCCAATGCAGAAGGAAAGGTTCCTGAGATATTCCACCATCTGAAGTTGGGTGGAAAGGGACCCAAGTTACTTCTCGCAAGCTCTCAACAGGAGTTAGCAAGAAGATGACAAATCCATGGTATGGTTGGAAGGACATCTTCAGCCTCTTCGAGGCCAAACAGTGCAAATTTTATGGGTGATTATAGGGCTTTGCAGACCACCACTAGGATCAGGGCCTCTGAATGAAGGAGGACAACACACTGGAAAAGGCAGTCCAGCAGAATGTAATGACAATAGCAGTGCTAGACCTAGGTTTGTGAGAGGAAACAAGAAGATTACCTCACAAAATAAATATTGCTTAAGCTATTCACTTAAGAAAGGAAAGCTAATGCCTAGGCATCATGCCTAAATGTAAGAGATTTATCCTCCTCTTAGAACTCTGCTGCTTCTGCCAGAAGTTCAGCATTACTGCATTAGGTTCTCCTGTGGGACCACACCACCATCTGGTTCAATCTATTGTTCTAAGGACTTCTAAGACGATGTTTAAATATCTAACCTACATTCTGTATGCAGTTATGCATACGATTATTTACATGGTTACACACGTGCGGACGCTGTTTGTTGTGAAGCGCTGAGGTTTGTGATATGTAAGCAATGCCCCGTAAGCTGTAGGAAGTGTTTGCAAGGCTTCCAACCCAAGGCACAATAGCTCCCCTTATAAATGAAATCCCTGGTCAATGTATGTTTTATTACACTCTTGAAGAATGCAGTTTCTTCTCCAAATCTGATTTGCTTTCACTTATTGTCTGTTGAAACATCTCCTTTTTGTAATTTGGAGGGACTTGCAAGAACCATGGCCAGAAGAAAGACTCTAATGAAATCCGTCTTGGGTAGGGAGGGAGAGACTGTTGCTATAGTCTTTATCCCAGTATACAATAATATGGGCAAAAATGAGTGTGACTGGAGGTCTGTACCTGAAACAAGCCACTGTGGGAGCTGAAGGTCCTTGTGTGGGAAGATGGATTTGGTACAGGTGTGCTTGTCTAGAGCACTGCAAGGTGCTGAGAGGGTGTCCTTGTGTGCTGGTGGGAATTGCACTGAGGCTCAAGATGAATCTCGTCACTGTGGCAGGATCACTGTCCTTGGTAATAAGTGTTAAAGCCAGGGAAGTCTGGAGTACTGAAGTATCCCCAGGAGAACAGCAGATGTTCATAGTCAGTGGAAATGGTGCAAAAGCTCATGAAAACCAAATGAAATGGAGAAACGGGACAAAGTTGTGCTGGTAGGATTGCTGCTGGTGGAGTCAGATTTTCTCCTCAGAAACAATGGTGACTTTAACAAAGCCCCAACCCATCTTCCATCTGAGAAATCGTGACCATGCATACAAATGCACAACCAAAACCCATATATTTGATTAACCTTCCCTGGGCCTCATTCTGTGGGTTTTACTCCTTGTTGGCAGCAGTCACTTCTGCTCTGAGTCTGCAGGAGGTGAGGATGTTCAGCATCTCCCTGAGCTGAGACAGTAGCCTGGGAATCCAAGTGACTTTCCTCTCCTGACATACGAGTGCTTTCAGCTACCCGTAATTGCACTTTAATTATTTGCAATTTAACTGTGGTCGAGGAGTTGCTACTTCACAAGGCAAAGTGCTTGTATTTGGATCCTAGCTGGGGCCATAGTTACTTGTAGTGGATTTATCCCTCAGGTAGAGGGTCCCTGAGGTGGCCCTTTGAAGGTCAGGACAATGTATGTCTGTACCCAGTGGATCCCTTAGGTGTTGAGGCAGACTGCTTTCAGCTTGAAACTAGTGGTATAGGAACATCATCTAGAGCCAGGGTGTATGAACAATGTCTACAGCCAGGACAGGAGTGCACTAATGATCTGTGTGTGTGCACACAGGCTGGAAAAGCATTGCTCCATCCACAGATGGCTCTGAGGGGAGCAACCACAAGGCTGCGGAGAACCTCTTAACGCTGTGGGCTAGGGTTTTACAAGCAAAAGAAAAGCCCAATGAAAACAAACAGCCCCTGGGCTAATGATCTGCTGCTCGTGTTTTGTGAATGGGGGTGTGGGACAACGATGCTGGAGGAAGGCGAGGTGGATATAGAGCTGTTAAGCGTGCTCCGTAGCTGGGGGTCTTTTTCCTGTCATGGTTCAGTCAAGCACAACCTCAGGTTTCAACGGCTGGTTAGCCACATCCATTCCAGGGTTTATTTTATATTTTATTCTTATTGTTATTGTTGTTTTGTAACCAGGAGGGCTGCAGTGGTTTCTGGCGTGCTACATCTCTGCAGACCTTGTGAGCCTCTCCTGTGTGAAGTGGGAAGGAAGGAGAAAGGCACATTTGAAATAAAAACAAAAATAGGGGAAAAAAAACGAGAGCTGGTATTTGCTGAAGAATTCTCCCCACAATGCTGAAGTTGCATAAGTGCCGTCTTTGTTTCAATCAAAAATTTGCTTTTTGGGTTGAAACAAGGCCACCACTAACAAGGCCAGGAAAGAAATTTCCTAATGGTTCGAAGTGAATTTAAGATTTTGATGGAGCATTTGATTCTGGGTATGGTTCATGTAGCTGAAGAAACAGAAATACAGTCCCTCCACATCAGCCAATACATACAAAAATGCCACAGCGCAGACGCAGGCCAGGCACCCTCACCACATGGCTAATGGATTTGAAGGGGAACCCTGTTCCGCTATGAGCAGGGGAAATGATGAAGTGACAGATAAGGGAACTCAAAGTGAACGACACAAGGTATTTTTGCAGCATTTGGGATGAATTTTATGGTGAGATGGATTGATTACAGGCACTGCTATTGGGCTATACAAATCCTCGATGGCAGTGAACCAGCCCAGGCTGAGTTTGGCTTAAAAAGTGCATTATATAATCCTCTGAAGTTGCATGGAGTGTGTTTTCCTATCTGAGGTTTTCTCCCTTTAATTCCTTCATTTCCTTGGTCGGTTCCTGAAACATTCCCTGTTTTCCCTTCTAACATTCATCACCATGAGAACTAGTTTTGGGAGCAATGAGGCAGCCAGTACCAGTGACTGTGATGGTATTTCTGCTGCATTTCTGTGTCTTGGAGCACCCTGCTGAGGTTCCAGGCGAAGGAGCAGGTAAAGCTGTTTGCCACAAAGCACAAGTGCTACATCGTGCACATTCATTATTCAGCCTCAACGTCTTCTCTGGACCCGTCCCGCACCCACCGTGTCCCTTGAGCAAACCATGTCACTCATTAATCCAGAGCAGCTTCTCCAAAATGGGTGTGTTTTTTCTATCAAGGTGTTAGCCTGTAACAACTGGGTCGGATCCCACCCAGCCATCAGACAAAAGCTGGTGGTAAATATCCAGCATGTAAGTGCAGTGATCTTTTCCCACGTGTTTCTAGCCGTTTTGGGGGCAGACAGGCATTTTGGGAACTTCCTGAGTTGGAGGCTACATCTGCAACAGAAAGCTCAGACCAGTCCCGACAGTAAAAAATATTAGACAACTTCATCCTGACGTGTCTCTGAGTATTCCAGGTTGGCTTTTCCAACAGCCGCTAGCCAAATTACACCACCTGAAAGCAATGAAGCCCAAAAGGGAAGAAGGGAGAGAGAGCAAAAAACCACTATCCATCGCTTTCATAAACAACTCACCTTTTCTTCCTGTAGCAATAGTTCTTTCTGTCCCAGGTAATTGAATTTGACACATTTTAGCCATGCTAACCTTTGGCTTTCAACACATCTCTCCTATTGTGGTCTATTATTTTTCAGCAAGGCAAATACCATCTGCACCTACACTGGTGAAAATAAAATCACAGCAGTTCCCCTGCTTCAGGCATATGCTCACAGTGGTTGAGGTCGGGAAGAAATCACACCACTTGTAGCAGATTGAGGCTTTGACACCTTCTCCTGCAGCATCTGGAAGCTGCAATTGCTGGAAGGAGGATAACAACCCTGCTGGGCCAAATCTTGCCATGATCAAGAGTGGGTCTTCATGAGGCTTTTCTGCTACAGATGTTTTTGTGGTACATACCACTTTGTTTTCCTCCCTCGCGAAACTAAGCCTACGTGATTGGCACTGATTACTTTTCATTCTCAGCTGTGCGGGCAGTTGGAGCAAGAATAGGTCACACAAGAAATGTGTGGCAGAGCCAAAAGTTAAAACCCAGCTGCTTTACCCCAGTCACAGGCAAAAGAGCCAAGCCCAGCTTTCTGTCTCACAAAAAAAAAATAGCCATCTTAATTGAGAGCAGCCCAGAGGGGTTTCCATGGGTGGCAGATGTATGATTCAATGTGTGTCCCAGTGCACAGATTTTCTGATCCGTGAGGCCAAAAAGTGAGGATTCCCTGTTGCTTCTACTTTCTTCTCTGAAGCTTTGTGCAAATTTCTGCCTCAGCTTCCCCACCTAATACAAAACCTGATAGTCTTTCCCTTCTTTTGCTTAGTAAATTGAGATCTCTGGTTGAAAACTGCTGAAACTTGTCAGGTTTGTACTTTTCTTAGGGGTGGCATAGTGTGATTGGCTTGCTTGGTTTATTGCAAGGAAAGAAACGTGCCTCTTCCTCTCCCAGGTTTGTGTCCTGGCAGATTGTGCCATGGCCACAGGGAGCGTCATTGCACCATCAGCCATGCCAGAGGCTTCTCTTGGACAAAGCCAGGTGGACTCATGAGGTCCTGCCTGCCTCTAATGACTGCCCTCAGATGACATTGGCAGATTTCCTTCCCTTAATCACATAGAAAGGACTTGACAGTCTGTATTACAGCTTTACAAGAACATAAGTCTGCAGGGAATTTTATGGATGAAATAAATCTCTTTAAAGGAATGCCAAGACTCTAGGACACTAGAGATTTGGGGGTTGAGTGTGTATATATTTATTTGTATATATTTATATGGTTCTCCACATGCCTCCCTCTGTGGAATAGTAATGATCCTGCAGATTCCCTGCTCTCATGACCACCATGAAATGTTGATACATTAAACTGCCTGTGTGAGATGCTGATGCCCTCCATCTTCTCCTCTGGGGAGGGAATACAGCAAACCTGAACTTAATGGGGCAGCCAGCTGGTGTGCTGGTGCGAAGCCATTGCTTCCCCAAGGAGTGAAGGTTACAGGACTAATGAGCATCCAGCAGCAAAAAGTGGATCTAAGACTTTCTGGGTGGTAATATTAACACATCGGTAATGGCTTAGAGGAAAGCCCTAAGTCCTCTTGGACCTGGCTTCTGCCTGGTTGAGAAACCGCGGAGCTCAGATGAACATTGTTCCAGCTGGAACAGAGCCTCCAAAATGCTCCGTCTTGGAAAGAAGGAGAGGCAAAAGAGAGAGGTGAACACAGACAACAGGGAAGACGAGATGGAAATATCAGAAAACTCAGAGAGGCATGAACCTCTTTTGCTCTCTGGATGCTGCTGAGCCACCCCTTTCACCTTGAGCTGTTCTCAGGAGAAAATGGGAGGGAATCCAAAGTTGTGCTTGTGTCTTCGCAGAAGTTCCCAAAGGGCGTCTCTTCACATGCAGACACAAAGACGTACATGCACATTTCCAGATCCCTGTCTTGCACACTTCACATGCTCAGGAATGTCTTGCAGGGTCGTGCTGTCTGTGTTTCCAACAAAGACGGTTAATATTCCTACACTTACCAGGCAACGTGTGGATATAGCTAGGAGAACACGTTTTTGTTTAAACAGCAAAACAACGAATAGGTTCCCTGTTCCTTCCCTCCTCCTGTCTGCAATTCAAGTGGATTCCTAGTCCTGGGGTATTATTCCTGGCTGAGAGGGAAAGTTTATATGAATCCCTCATTACAGCTCTTGGCAGCTCATCACACTATTCCTGTAATACTGCAGCACAGGTCTGGCCAGGGAGCAAAGCGCAGGAGAAGATGGGAATTTGGGAGAACCAAGAAATGCTTCAGGTCAGGAGCAGTATACCATATGGGGAGATGGAGATGCAGAGGTGGAGTGAACAGATGCGCTCCTTCAAACCTGTATCCAGTTCGTGCCCTGGGCTGGGGAGAAGAGCACAGTGTGAGGAGAAGACATCAATTGGTGCTTGAAGTGTTTTGCCCAGATAAACCTTCTTCTTAGTATAGCCATTTTCAAACATCCTTGGGGAAAATATAAAAATAAAATGATAGGAGGCAAATTGTTGCCACTTGTACAAGACTTGAAGTACTAGGCTTTGAGTAGAGCCAAGCAGAGTCAGATTTGACCTTGGCAAAGTCTTTTCTAACAAGAGGGGGGGAGAGATTGGGCAAGATGTAGATCTTCCACCAGATGAGATTTTTCAGGGGAGATTAGGCATGCATCTGTCAAGAACTGGCTTATTTTCCGCAATTCCATATTAGACCTAAAGATATCTCTGCATTACAGATCCCAGGAGATAAACTGTAGGCTGGCAGCAGACATCATGGTGATGGTTACCACAACAACGGAAGACTGCTTGGGTGATACACACCTTGATAACCCTAACAGGCCATTCCCTACCATCCCAGATGATTTGGCCGGGGTGAGGTAGAGGGACGTCATTGTATCTGAACACTTAAAACATGCACACCAGTCAGGCATCAGTTCAGTGATCTAGGCTGCTCAAGCTCTCCTCTTCCACTGTTACAGCTTCTACAAAAGGTCAAGATCAAAAGTAACACGTAGGCTATTGTGTGTATGTGCATGGGGGAGGAGATCCTTCCTGATCCTGAAGACGTCTGAAGACCTGAAAAAAGAAGGGCTTCATTATATTCATTCCCTCAAAGCAGGGCCAGGATTAAAACAGACTATGTCAGAGTGAGCCCAAATAACCCCATTTTCCTCAGCCCCATGAACAGTGAGAAGGAAAACAGTCATTTCAGTCACAAGTGGGGCTATGATGATCATCCAACCCAATGCACTGAAGCTAGTTTAAAATGTGCTTTCTTGAGAAGATCATAGAATGGTTTGGGTTGGAAGGTACCTTAAAGATATCTGCTCCCTGAAATATTTTTTTTTTTTTCATGTTAAATGTACAAGATAGTAACTCCCTGGCCATTCAGATTAGCTGCATGTTTCATAAAGAATGCAGGTTTGAAATATTTTCTCCCAAAAGTGTTAGCCTGTATAATCCATACTGACTTTAACTGTCATAATCCAAGATCACTCCTGTGATTGCACCTGTGAAGCATCTGGCCCTGGCTTTGGTGCCTGTCATACGCACACCAAGTTTCTGCTCTCAGTAGCATAAATGGGAATGAGATTCTGCAACTTGGGGCAATCACTGAATTTGGAAAGTGTTTCCATCAAAGGTCTTAAAACTTCAGCTCTCTATGACCCAAACCTCTACTCTGTGTCTTTGGAAAGAATGCTTGACATCCTGAATGTCTGTTCTGTAAGGGAGGTTTGCCTGTGAACTTGTGTGGCTTTCATAATAATTACAGTACAAGCACCCCTGTGCACTTGCAGAGCTGTAAAAATATGGTCAGATCAAAAGCATTTGATTTTGCCTTTGGATGAATGCTGAAGCCAGCACTTAAGGGAATAAATGAATGTTGGGTGTGCTGTGTGCAGTCTTTGCTCCTTGTTACAAGATGCAGCATGAATTTTGAGAAGCAAAAGGAAAGGCTTCTCGTCTCTGAATTTCACTCCTGTGTAAATGGAGTGATTTCAAGTGTCATCATGAATCATGGCTGGGGCATGAAGGATCAATCCATTCTTCCTGGCTTCCTTTCTCCTTCCTTCCTTCCTTCATTCCTTCCTTCCTTCTTTCCTTCCTTCCTTCCTTCTTCACCATTCCTGGAGGTATTCAGAAGACAGGTAGACGTGGTACTTAGGGACACGGTTTCATGGTTGGTTTTGGCAGTGTTAGGTTAGTGCTCGGACTCAATGAATCAATTAAAGGTCCCTTCCAACCTAGATGATTCTATGATTCCTTCTGCCCCATTAGCACAGCCCATGGTCCTATCAGGGCTGTTCGAAACTGGGGAACAACCTGTCCCTTACAACCTGATGACCTGAGACTTAGGAAGGGGCAAACCCAGGACTAGATGCATCCCAGTGTGGCAGCTCAGCAGTTCTGGGAGTGACAACCAAGCAGTTTACAAGGTTGAGTCTCAGTAATGCTCAAAGTGACGATCCACATCAGCTTGATCCTTGAAGGCACAGTTCCTACTGAGTGACCACATGCTCCTTTCCCACTGATGTACCTCCTTCTATGATTTGTCTTCTTGGGGCAGGACTATGGGAATGCAAGACTGGCAGAAATCTCCTCTGTCACTGCATCCATGCTGCTGATTTCTTTAGCGAAGGGACTAATTATTTTACTCTAATTGCTATTAAAGGTATTATTACCATTTAAGCATGTATAACCTATAATTATGCAATTAGGATAATAATGAGACTAATAACAGACACTACAATGTTACTTTCTCTGCTCTCCTACCCAGACAAGAGAAATAAGGCAAGTCTGGATGAAAGAGGAATGAAAGAACAAATCTGTCTCTCTCCCCCTTCCTCTGCAAAGTCCTGTGTTGCAGACACCTCGGACTGAGCTTGGATTTTCAACCCTAAATCCCATTAAGCACCTGATCCCTCTAGCAGGGAGCAACGATGACACTGTATCCCAGGGCAGTGGAGTGGAGGCTGGAAGCTTCAGGCCTGGGGTATTAAATCAAAGCTTTCTTACTGGGTTTAGGTAATCCAGGGCACTGTTCCCTTTTGTTCACCAGCAGACCTGGGGGAGGCAACACTCAGTTATTTTACTGGACTGGGAGTACAAAAAAATTTTTAAAAGAACTAATTACAGCCATATTAATAATACATCTGGAGAATATGTCATTAATTAAAGAACTGAGTACCTTTGTGGTGGTGCTCTTGCCCACGTGAAAATTTCTCTGTTGCCTTTCTTCAGCAGAGGATAGTTCACACATTTGAAATAAAAATTAAAATACGTCCTACTAGGAGATAGGAGCACAGAAACTGCAAGCACCCCAGATACTTTACTGCAGTCATCTGTTAAAACCCCAAATTACACATCTGGCTTGGAGGAGGCCTTGAAGCCCTCTCTGGAGAAAGCCATGTCTATAGCTGCTGCCCACACTTAAGAGGCTGCTTTAGGACATTTCCAAATGAAGAGCCGAATCCTGCATTACTGGAGCTCTGCAAGAAGCTTGGGGCGTTGTGCCTGGATAGACTATTGGTCCTACACATGATGATGGGCTCCATCTCCCAGTTGAAAGTGGCTCCAGCAACTGCATACCACATGCCCATTTATGTCCAGGACACTTGGGGAGGACAGATGATGTTAGGCTGAATCTGGGAAGGTCTGAAGCTAATGCTTCAGGAAGTTTAGTTGTTCCAAAGACAGACAAAGCTTAGACCCAGGGGGAGATCTAACCTCAGTGTTGATGGGGAGTGAGGTGGAATTGACATTTCTGGCTCCTTTGCAGTGGTAGCCAGGCTTCCTGTTTTGCAAAAATTTACTGGGAAATGTGATGGGGGGTATCTGATGGAAGACTGGCATATTTCACATCTCCAAAAAACTTTCCATCCTACAAGATACCCGTAGCCAACACCACTTCCTGACTCCTGATGGATCACTGGGTGGGAGGGATGTCTGTCCAGACAGCTATACCGCACGTGGGTGTATTTGATGTGCTGCCACCAAGTGCCTTCTGATCAGAAGCCAGCTGGGGATCCATAGAGTAGGTTTGGCTTTATTTTTCAAGGCATCGTTAACAACAAGTCTGGCTTTTGCTAGAGCTGGACCTTGCCTCCAGCTGGACGTGGGAGAAAGCAAAAACACAGGTGACGATGGTGACAAGACAGAAGTTATTTCAGGACAGACTTCCTTTGGAGCAACTTGTTTCTCTGAAGTCTGTAGTTGGGGGAGAAAACCGCTTGTCAGCTACCAATGCAGCAAAGGCTTGAGCTTGAGTCTCCTTGGGCTGCAGCCAGGCTGGCTGGAGGGGATCCATGTGTAAGGAAAAGGTGGAAATCCCCTTGCAGTAGAGTTCAGCTTGGAAGGCATCTCCAGAGGTCTTTGGTCCAAACCGTCAGTGAAAGCAGAGCCAGCTTTGAAGTCACAACCCCTCTACGTGCTCCCTTGAGCATCACAGTCAATCTCAGTCCAAGTGAGCCATGCTGTCTTTTCGAAAGGGGACGTGTGGCAGCTCTGTGCATTTGGGGAGCAAGGGTTTTGGGAGTTCTCTAAGGCACAGCTGAGCTGGCCAATCCCAGCACCACTGCCAAACAGCATGGCTGGGCTGGAGCAGCTGCAACTGGAAGGGTGTAAGTGAGCACAACTGTCAGGACCACCCTTGCTTGCCAGAGTTAAACCACCAACACAGAAAGTAAACATGAAAGGGGAAAATAGAACATGTACAAAGTTCATGAGAGAGCTGGGAATAGACAAAGGTAGATTCTGGGATTCATGGGCCAGGAATTATCCAGTAGGCAAGGTCATCTCTTCCATGTGGCATGGTCTGGCCATTCCCTTCTCCATGAATTCTTCCCTGATGTCCTTATTCCCCATGCCCAGCTGCGTTTCAATGCCCAGCTTGATGGCTTCAGTCAACAGGCCTCCAGGCAAAGAGGAGGTGTTTCTGTTCCCACCTTATGCTCTAACAGACTTTTGGTTTTGTTTTGTTTGTTTGTGTTTGGGTTTTTTTTGTTGTTGTTGTTTTGGTTTTTTTGTTGGTTTTTTGTTTTGTTTTGTTTTTTATTTCAAGGAAGAGGTTAACAAGGTTGAACAAGGAAATCAGGAGGCATGGGAGAGTGTTACCTGGGACAGTGCAGGGCTGGAGCTCAGCAGAAATGGTTTCTGAGGCTGTTGGGGTGTAGGCGTGTTGTACTGACCTCCTGTGCTTCAGTTTCCCCATCTCCAAAAGTAACCCCCTGGATATTATTCTTGTGTATGCTTGCTCACACTGTGCTGGGACCCTGAATTTCATGGCATTCAGGACCTGTCATCTCTCCTGAAGTTCAAACCATTGCTGGGCCCTGGGGCAGAAGAAGCAAAGGGAGGATCTAATAAAGCTTGGTGTTGACTTGCACTTGGTGGTTCAGCTGTCAGATAGAGATTAGCAGCAACACAGCTGGACAGGAGTTTCCTCGGAAGAGGAATGACTTTGGATTTAGGGAGCAGAGCTAGGGTACAGCAGGGACAACCAATGTTCCTGCAAGCAGAGGGAAGAGGACACCTTTCTGCTGGTCAGTCTGCTCTGGCTGTCTTAGAGATGGCAGGTTTGTGCTTCCAGTACCAGTACCATTTCCAGTAGAACCTGCACGTTTCTTTTCCACAACGGAGACAAACCATTGACATGCACATATTTTGTCAGGCTGACACCATCCGATCAGAGCAAGAACCATCTCTGCTGGAAGCACTTCCCTCATCCCTGCATGCTGCTGCTGTTGTCCCTAAACACAAGTGGCACTTGGGATGACGTGAGGTGGCCACAGTCAGAAGAGAAAATCCCTTCTCCTCAAAATCTGGTAGCATGTTACGAGGCAAGGTGATAGAAAACGTATTATATTACTGGTAGAGATATCGGGAACAGATTGTCTACAGGGATAGAAAATGGTAATATAGGTGGTTAGGGGGTTTTATTTACTTTTTCCTAGCCACGTCCTGGCTTTCTGAAATGTGTATTCTGCCCGGGGAGCACTGAGCAGCACTCACCCGAGCCCTTTCTGGTAGCTGTGCTCTGAACATCACATTAAGCAAACACAGAAATCACTGGCGGTGCTGGGCGACCCTCGCTCTGGCTTGACCTGCTGGGCTGGAGATCTCTTTGGTGAAAGTCTGCTATGCGTTAGCAAGTAACTGTTCAAACACAGATGCTGCCTGTGTCAAGGAGGCTTTTTTCTCGGGAAGTACAGACAAATATTGATCCTCTATTGAGCCTGGAGAGCAGGCGGGAGCAGCCCACTGACGTGTGATCGGAGCTGAAAGAGGTCCCACAGCAGAGGAATTGAGGAGACTAAAGGACCTCTTATTTGCTGATCGGGCAAAGCTTGACGTGCATCTAATCCCCCCAGCCAGTGCGGTCATGGGGGTTTAGCTTTAACCAATTTCTAATTAAAAGTGTTTACAGATGAGCACTTTATTTACCCAGCATTAATTATAAAGGGCTTTACTCTAGCAGGGAGCAAACGAGTTTCCTGTCTGCTGTAGCAAAACCCTTGCTGGGAGCTCACTTTCCCCAGAAGGTCCATAATAAAGTTATTATAACGACAGTCTTTGTGATGAGATCCTGAGCAGATGGGGGCAGGAGAGCTGGGAGCGTTTCCACCACACATGCCCCTGCTGTCACAGGTTTAGGAGTCCCCTATTTCCATGTTTTCCTCCTGGACGTTTGCCAGTCACCATCCAAGGTCTTCTGGGTCCAGAAGTCGTTAGTTTAAACCCTGGTGTAATCACGTATTAAGTTAATACATGTGTAAAATGAAAGCAGGAGGATATTGGCTGTTTTAAGATGCTCTCTGTGGTTGGAAAAGGGCTGAGTGCACAGGGGGGACACGGGACCGCGGCTCTGCGGGTCCGTATGTGTCCGTAATAAACAGCAGCCTGTCTCCCGGCAGCTTGAACAGAGCCAAATGCTAAGTATTTTTTCATGTTTATCTGCTTTTTTTCTTTGTTTGAGTCCAACCCAAGTTTTTTCCTCCACACCGTGCCTGTTTTGACAAGATTTCTCAGAAGGAGAAAGCCAGTTGGGAAGATTTCATTGCAGAGCAATTGTGCCCTTTGGTTCTGGAAAAAGAAAAAAAGAGTTCATTTTGAAATATCAAGTTTAACAAATTATTCCTTTTTAATTATTTTCTGTATATTTTTTCTTTATTTCTCTCTCTACTAGTAATATTTTACTATACGTTGTAACAGCCTGTAATTCTATACACATTTGTAACAAAGAAACTTCCAGAACTGCTGTTCTTGAGAAATTTTGGTTCCTGGGAAAGCAGGCTCCAAGATGTTGACATTTCCCACACAATTTGCTGTTCTGGCAATTTTTAGTGGTAGCTACCACTGCATGCAGAACTGCTAACGCAGTACGTGGGAATAAGGGATCAGGTGGTAAGAGCCAGGTTCAGCCTCCTCTCTTTACAGTGATATCCCTTGATTAATTAAATAAGGAGTTCTGTTGGGCTTTTCGTCCCTTTGTCAGACTTTTGGGTGCTATTTAAAATTCATTTTTTAACTTGTGAATAAATGATTTCTTTAAAATTCCAAAGAGAAGGTCCAGATACCATAGCCAAGAAGTGACACACAGGAAAAAAAGACTAATTTTGTGCATTGCTTGCATACATCTATACATCTAGATTGAATTAAACTTTTTTAAAAAAACTTCCATGACATAATGCCCAGATAAAATAGTTGTTGCCTTGTGAATGTAGCGTTGTGATTCAGATGGCTTTTCTTTAAAGTACTGAGGAGAATTCACCTCAAGACACATTCTGGTAAAAAAATGTATTTGATCATGCAAAAGCACATCACATGTTTTAAGAGCAATCTGTAAATCTGATCTCTTCTGCCTTGCATTTCTTTCATACCCTATATACAAGATGTTTGTTCTTACCATGATCCAGTACACAACCTTGCAATAGTTAAATTTAAGCCCTCTCAGTCTAAGTCCAAAATATCGTCTTTTAATAATATGGGGGAAAAAAAGAAGGTCCAGGAGGCATCATCATTAAAGAACCTCGTAAATCTGTGTGTCGCAGATCATTTTGGCTCGTTATACTCCAGCTGCATTAGCTACACTGTGGATCGGTTCCTCCCCACACATCCCTGTGGGGAAAGATGTTTTTAGTGACAATGTCACCTTGGAGTGAGCGAGTGGCTCTCCTTGCCATCACACATCTCCTGGTGTTGTTTGGAGGGAGATGCTGGTCTGTGGTGAGAGCTCATGGCGTCTGAGAAGGGAGGGGGACTTTGTCCAGGCTTTACTTCACTGTGAATTTGCATAAGGCTGTATTATTCAGCAGAGCAGTTCCCCCCATGATCCTTAGGGTAAAGTTCTGTTCTAGGCTGGTGCCCTGTCTGCAATGAATATGCCTGTGAAAGCCCGATTAATGCCAAATTACACTTAAGGGAAATCTTTAGCTTCAGCTATGATATTGTAAATTATTGAATGCTGCAGAGAAAATTGCCACGCGGTCCTTCTAAAAATACCTACCTCTGTCATAGTCATACAGAGCTTCAAAAGGTTTATTGAGGGAGACTGGGAGATTAATTTCCGTTAAAGATGCAATTTCCTTATTTAAAAAAAAATTATAATTTAAATGGTGCTGTAAAAGCTAAGTTAAAAATAAAGGGGAATCGTATGAATTCAGGGCCATGTGCTTACTGCAAAACTAGCAAGACTTGTGCTATTCTGAAGCGAGAAAGGGTAGGAGGGATCAGGGACCAGTGACAGCACGGGGGATCTTGGTTTGATCTGGTTACGATGCAAAGAATGCACTTTGTGTCTTGACACCTACTGGAGCCAGTGATCAGCCTGCAAAAACAGGGTCAGTCATGGTGGTGCCAGGGATGTGCTGGGGCTGAGGAGAGTGTGGAACTGGGGCTCTCCTTGGGCTACAAGCCCAGCCTTTGTTCTGCTGCAGAATCCTCTCTGGGCTCCTGCGTTGTGTTTGTGTGATGTTTAAGTGGTTTGGTGCTTCCTTGAGCATACTCAGACAGGCTGTACATGGGCTGTGGGAAACCCACTGCTTGCCCAAGAAACCTCTGCATGGGTGGGAAGTGCCTCCAGCAGCAAATAGATCTCACTCACTTCTGAGCATTGGTCAAGAGCTGTGGCATCTCTGCATCTACTACAGGGCTTTAGAAATTACCTGAATCACAGAATCATCACAGTTGGAAAGGACCTCTGAGATCATAGAGTCCAACCACACACACACAAAACCCCACTACAATCTTGGCCGCTAGGGCATGCCCTGAAGTGCCACGTCTACACATTTCTTAAATACACGTTCTTCTTAAATACCTCCAGGGATGGTGACTTCACCACCTCCTTGGGCAGGCTGTTCCAGTGCCTGACCACTCTTTCAGTGAAGTAGTTCTTCCTGATATCTAATCTAAACCTCCCCTGCTGGAACTTTAGACCATTTCCTCTGGTCCTGTCGTTACTCACTTGGTAGAAGAGGCCCTCACCAACTTCTCTACAACATCCTTTCAATTGCAGTGAATTGATAAATTCTATCCAGAGAATTGCCCATTTGGTGAAATGTGCTCCATGAAAAATACCTCCAGTATTCCTGGTGCCAGAAGCTGGGCGCCAGTAGGGCATAGGAACGGAATAGTTACCTGTGGGACACGAAGTAGGAGCATTCTGAGCACTAGTTCAGAATGGCAAGGGAGCTGCTTGGCCTGACAGGCTGTCCTCAGTAGGTGGGACAATCCTCTGTAAAGGCAGACCAACAGCCATCTCCCCATCCAACACTGAATGCTGCAGGCTGAGCCCTGGCTTGGGGCGCAAGCCATCTTCAAGCCTCTGGCTGTGGCAAGCGAGACAGTGGATAAGAAGAGGTGGCAAGAACCTTTGCTTTAGGGCTGTCCTTCAGGTGGCGTTAGCATTGCAGGATGCTTTTTTTTTTTACATCCATAGTAGCCAGGCATCTTGGCTTCTTCGTGTGAGTGGGACCTTGAGTCCCCTTGTGAGCAAAAAAGGCCAAACTCTAATCCCACATATCTCCAACTGCTGTTTTTTATCTTTAATCTGTCATGGATGGAGACCCTTTAGCCCACGTAAGCCTATGGGTCTTAAAGACCTACCCTGCCAATTTACAGACTGAAAGTAATGATTTTGTCTGTAATTGGCTACAGGGCCTCAGTGAAAAATCATTTCACATCCAGGTCCATCGTGTGCCCCAAGTGTCATCTGAGGCCAGCAGGGTTTCCTCCACCGCCCTGCACTGCCTCCCCTCCTCCCTTTCACTCAGTACGCAATTTCATTTAAAATGACGCTGAAAGATGTGAAAGAAGATACGCACAGCAAGATGTAAAGCCCTCCAGTCTGTCAGCATCCCTGAAGAGGGGGGAAAGACCATCACAGGCATGAGAATTGTAACCTGAGAGCTGACACATTCAGTTTCTTCACAATTAGGGGTTAGCGTTGGTAGGCAGAGAGAAGTTTGGATGGTGGTCCATGGTTTTATTAACAGGAACACTCCCTGACGATGGCAGCACTGAGATCTTGGCCCCAACCAAGGACAAGGCTCCTTCGTTCTGCAAAACCAAACTGGAAATTCGAAGAGGCTCATAATGCTTTCCACTTTGACAGCACTTCTTCAATTCAGACACCATGTAGGCATTAATAAATGAGACTTCTTGACATCCTTGCTGTGAGTAGAACTACATGGCAAATGGATTTTCCAATTTGTTGAGGTTTTGGGAAGCAAGCAAAAGAAATTTTGTTCCGTGTTGGAACAAAAAAAGCAGAATTGTTTTGGGTCATTTGAAACATTTTCAATATATTCAAAGCACTTCATTCAGATTTCAACCCCTTATAATTTAATAGAAAGTAGAGTCTATTTTAAAGAAAGTAATTTTGCAGGAAGAAACCAAAGTTCTCAGTGGAAGTATGGAAACAGACCATTTGAATCTTAAAAAAATATTTCCCTGAATTTTTCCAGTAAAGAAATATTTTCATAATGACTATAATTTTTTTTTTAAACCATTTAATTAAAACAAGAGTCTTTCTAAAGAAAACTGGACATCCAGTTGATTCCTTGGGTTTCTTGTCTTCCCAGGTTGTTCCTCTTCCTACCGGATCCAGTTCACAACCATGGCTGAGTTTAATCCCTTGGTTTTCCTTTTATTTTCCCAGGGAAAATCCTGTATAGGCACCACACTTAAGAAAATCAACTTAGGTGTCCCATTTTCCCAGGGGACAACTTCAGGCATTGGCCTGGGACTGTGGAAATTCCCTTGCTGGCTTCAGAATATTTTTAGAAGAAAGTTTAATGAAAACTGATGCTTTTTCATGGAAATTTTCCAATTTTAACCAATTGGTATTTTCTAACAAAGAACATTTTGTCAAAAACAGTCCTGTCCAGTTTTCCTACCTCAATTAGGTCTTTAAAAAACAGACACAAACAACATGTGTGTAACTGGATAACAGCAGGAAAGAGGATGGAAATCTGAAAAAGACTAGGAGAAAACAGATATTGCTACCATTTTTGAACCAGGTGGGGGGACACATCCAGAACTGCACAGCCCTGAAGATACAAGATCCACGCTTTCCCCGTGTGCACATTCCTGTACCGGCTGCCACGTTCAATCGGAGAAATCACCCAGGTTGATGAAATTTATGAAGTTGCCCAGTGATGGGTCTGCATTATAAATAAAGGCAAATTAGCTGGCAGTATGTTAGCACATATTTCACATGTGTCACGGTGTAATAATGAAGCTTGTATCAAAGCCTGCAACACCATCTGAGTTTTATATGCCCCATTTCCTACATGTTTTGAACAGTGGAACCAATTTATAACGTAATGATTTTTCCATACATAATTTCTTTCTTATGATTTCCATAACTCGGAGTTTTTACTGTGGCTGAGGCTGAAGGCAGCCTCGTAAAGGATATGAAAAGAGGGTTGGCTAAAGTGTCTCATAAAAAAAAAAAAAATAGCACGAGCTATTTGCTAGTGACTCTCTATGGGTTTGATTGTGCCTTGAATTTTGGACTATGCCAGCAGCCAGCAACCTGCGCTCCCAACCGCTTTCACACCAGGCATGCATGCAGCAATGCTGTTTGCTGGCAGCAGATGACGAAGTGGTGGACCAGGAGGAAAGGGAGGGAAGCTTGGCTACCTCTGCTCATTCACTGGCCAACAGGGAGGAATAGAAATTTACTCCCTGTTTAAGCCAATCTGAGGACGTATTGATGAAGTGGTTCGAAAAGCTCAGTGCAGAGCCAGAGGCGAGAGTACGTGCCCTGCTCATGCCGGACTCCGTCTCCTGTCAGAGATAAAAATAAGCTGTAAAAGCAACTGAGAATTAAAAGGAGGTCGGATATGCTGTTTGCCAGGTACAGTTAATACAGGAGCCAGATTGTCTTAGTTGTGCTGGAAACTGGATGGGGTGGGTGGGGAGGTGAGGGTACCTGTACCAGGGGAGCAAGCTCTCTTCTCTGGTGGCATCACTTCATGAGCGTCATGGAATCAGTGATTAAAACCCCACCATTTTTAGGCAAGTGAGGCAATTTAGCTCTAAAAACTCACCTGGCAGTAACATCCTATGCTCTACAGAGAAAAAAAACACAACACCAAAACACAAGAAAAGGAGGCAGAAACCCCAAATATTCATTTCAGCCATTTCAAGAAAAAATCCTTCCAGCTTTTGTTTCCAATTGGAAATTAGTAATTTTGAAAGTAGTTTTAATTTGAGCAAGATTAGAAAAGTAAAACTTTCAACACTGAAGTACTCTATTTTAAGCTTGAACTAAAAGTGTAGTTTGACCCAAATGAAAGTTTTTGCTTATGTTTTACTTTCATTGAGGCTCCCCCATAAATTTTCTCCAAAGTCAGGCTTGGTTGAACCAAAACAGCTTTCATTCCCACCTGTTTCCACTCACAAGTTGAAAAAAAAATAATACTTTGTTATCTGTGAACCCTAGTATTTTCTGTATCTTCTGCTGCTTGCTCCTGAGACAGTGCTACACACCCATCATCCTTGCCCACTGCTGTGCATCTCTGGGCCCTATATATCAGGGCTTTCCAAACATTGCAAGTGAGCTGCCTTACCCCACTTTACTCTCCTTTTATCCTGGACCCCAGTCCCGTGTGGAGTATAACAAATCCCAGCAAAAAAAAAAACAACCTCTGCAATCAAAGCCACTCCCAAATTACCTCTTTGTCTTGGGACCACAGTCATGTCTCTTATCAAAGCCTCAACCTGTGGTTCCCCATGGTCTGAGCCCTAGAAAAGGAAAACTTTTATAGATACTTGTTTTTCTTCTCCCCCCTCCCCACAGGAAGAGGTTAGTTAGAAGCAGGTGCTTGGTGAGCTGATGCAGGTCTTTTGCCCTGTGCCCCCTTCCTTGTGGAGGAGGATGCTGAGGGATTGAGGGGAAGGGGGGAGAGGCAGGTGGGGAATAGGGAACACCTGGCCTAAGAAACACCAGCTTTATCAATTCGTGACATTAAATCCTTTCATCTGTGTCCTTTATACCTCTACAGCGTCACTTCTACCATCAACTCAAGGTCAGCTTGAGAGTTTACTTTTTTCCTCTCTTTTTGTATTTGATAAGTTTCCCTACATACTATTCAACTGAAAAAAAATATTTTGGATTTATTTTTCAGTACAAATATTTATCAACCATGTACCCTGTCAGTACTGTAACCTAATCCTGTCACAGGGAGGAGTTAAGAAACTGTCTGTTTAACACATCAGATGATTCAGGTCTTGTCCAAACCAACAAGCATCACAGACAGCAAAATAACTGAGTGGCAGAGAAGAACATGTAAATATTGCTTCCTATGATTTTCCCCATTTTTAATTTCCAAAGTTTCCTCTTGGGAGAGGGTAGACCTTTATCCAGGTTACAGCTATAGGATTGTTTATTCAATTAGGGAGATATTGCGTGTTGATAGGAGCTGTGTTTTGTGTGTGGATGTGGTCACACCATCCTGGTGATCTGCTCTGGAAGCTTCTGGAGCTTCAGTTCTGCCCAAGAGGGTCTGAAGACCCTACAGACCCTGTGTGAGTGAGAGCAAAACTGCCTTAGAGAAAATACAGATTCTTAAGTGATCTCTGCTGTGTTTAGAAATTGTTGTGGACAGCATGGCTGTATGAACCTAAGCGATACATCTGCCAGATGCTAATGATGTCCTTTTCCTAGAAATGTATTACTTGTAATCCAGAGAAATTAGTATTGTGGGTTCACCCCACGTGACTTTTGTCTCAGCTGGATAAATAGCATGAATCACTTTCCCCTTTCAAAGCCTCTCAGCTGCTCAGCTCCAAATACCCATTTAATCTGACTTTATAAGTTAATAAATCACTCACGATAATTAAGCATTAGCTCCGTGTGCCAGCAGAGCGCTGGGGAAGGCGAATGGGTTGGAGCAGTGCTGTGGCTTGTAAACCTTTTTGCACCAGAACTATCTTTCCTGGCATGTTTGGAGCTTGGTGTTGCCTCGTTTGCTGGGGTTAAGATGTGATCGTTAAACTGATGACTGGCTGCTAAGGGAGGCTGTATCCTCCCAGGGATTGGCATGGGGCTGTTTGCAGGGTAGAGAGTGAGTCCCTGAGCTGCTGAAGAGGGGAAAGCCCTGGGCTCGGAGTTTGCTGGTTACTGAGCTGCCTGGAAGCCTTGCTGTAGTTTAGGCTTAAAGGTGGGGAGAAAAGGGACTGTATATCAGCTGACTTCAGCCAGTTAGGAGCTAATACTATGGAGTTGTGAAGTCCTTTTCTCTGGAGACCTTCAAGACCCACCTGGGTGCAGTCCTGAGTAATGTGCTCTGGGAAATCCTATTTTAGCAGGGGAGTTGGACTAGAGGATCTCTAGAGGTCCCTTCCAACTCTGACAGTTCCATGATTCCATGATAGTACAGTTGAAACAGCTTCGTTGGTGGGCAGTGGAGGAGACACACATAGTCCGTGTATCTAAGACACATTGAGGGTGTGTTTGCGTTTTTGTGAGTGGAGATGGGTTCTGGATATCCAGTCCCCTCTGCCCATGTTGTGCTTATGCAGAATCAAACCTGAGTCATCTACCTGGGGATAAAAACTTCTCCCACCTGGCAGCATAGGTGTGCTCAGAAATTGTGTATGTTTATGTATTTCATAACTATCCCAGTCTGAAATCAAGGTGCATCTGCAGAACCCCTCTTAAGCTTTGTAGGACACAGCCGGGTTTTTTAGGTGTATCTGAGCTGCTATGATCTGCCTTCTGTATTTTAGGGAAGATGGTGTGAGTATGTGCTCCCCAGGCAAGCTGTGGGTTTTTGAAAGGAAATATAGCCTGGCTTGGAACTCCACCTTCTCCATTAGTATGGTGATCTGGATGGCATTGGGCAATTGATTTATTTTTCAGAGATATTGAGCACCCTTCATTACCCTGAGTCTCTGAAGACTCAAAGCTGTAACTGGCTACTACAGCTTGTACCTCTGGTTTGGTGTCTCCCTCCTACCTCCAGCCCCCAAAGCTGTGGGTACAAAGTTGTAGATCACTTTTCTGTTCCAAACCTTTTCCCTTGATATCATAACTTTCTTGCTGCTACCCTGTGCGCTTTGGCTTTGCTGTGAGCAGAGATTTATACACAGGAAATGGAGAATATGACATTTTGTTTGTGCCTCTGTGTATGTGTAATATCTTTAATATGAAAGTAGTTGCCACTTAATTATACAGGCTAAAGACCTCCATTCAGTGTGTTGTATACAATTTATGAGTCTCAGGTCTCCCAGACAGGCATTACAGCCGTGTGGCAACACCCAGGTGACTAACATTCCTTTTTAATTTAATTTCCTTACATAAATAGCTTCATTAAGGATCAGTTATTTGGGCAGAGAAAATACTATTTGAATAGGTCGAACTAAGCCATTGAATTTAGGACCCTGCTACTACTATTACAGCCCAGAGCAGCACCAGACCTCAGTGTCACCCTCCCGTTTGATGGCTTGCTTTCAGCGTTACACTGGGAATCTCTCCAGTGAAGGGGATGGACATATTTCAGAGTTAATTCTACATGCAGGATAGGACTGGAGCTTTCGTGGGAGCAATTCAAGGAGGATGTTTTTAATCTTGTGCTTGATATCGATCCTTTTGCTGGGATTTCTAATTTATTTGTTTTCCTCTGATAAAATGAAGTACTTTTGCATGCAAAGGCAGTTTGTGCGGCACCTAGAAAATTGATTCCTGCTTATCCTCTAGTGTTACATCTGGAGACAAATGCAAATCAAGGAGACATTGACAAACCCCTTGGGAAGCTCCTGGCAGTCCCCTCCAGGCACTGCTGTGCTGCTTTCTGGAAGTGTGGATGCCTTCGGGCTTGCGGGACTCTGGTCCCAGGCTTCAGACAGCAAGAGGGACGGAGAAGCACTGGAAATGGGCTGAGCAGGGAGGTATCTTTTCATTCCCTGCACAAAGACTTGCAACACTTACACTGCATAACTGCTGTCAAAATATCTGTAAAGGCAGATTAAACCAAAATTCCTGACTGATCATGGAAAAATCATCTTCAGGCTTTTCTATTAGGGAGCTTTTCCCTGATACTTCTTTAACTTACCCCTTTCACACAAGCAGGGATACAATTCATAGTAAGATAAAGATCACTTTCTGAGGTAGCCAAGATTTTTCCCCACCCAGAAACTCCACCACACTGCAAGCCTCCAGGCTTCCTGCTCCTGCCAAAATGGCAAAATGTTGCCAGAAAGGTGAATGTTGCTGGTGGCTTCGGTATTTCCAGGCTATCTCCACAAGCCTGAACTGCTAAAGGTATATTCCGGGAATGTGGGAAAATGCGAGGCACGTTGGACATTCTCATAGCTCTGCTCACTTACATGACATTGTGTAAACATGTGTAAGTGGTATAAACACGCTTTGTCCAGGATATAAGCCAAATCCTAACTGTCTACAGGTAGGACAGAGCGCTCTCAGTAGACACACTGTTATATCATTATCTATTATGCAGAAGCATCTGATTTTTATTACTCTCCAAGATAGGATATCAGGCTCTCAGGACTATCGCCCTGAGTGTGTGTGCAAGGCGTAGGGATGGCTGTTTCTTAAAACACTGGCCAAGTATAAATCTTACAAAACCTTTTCGAGATGGGTGGTCTTGCTTGTTGGACACAGCCTTTTGCTTTTCAGCAGGGAAAGGGTTGAGTGATCATTATCTCTCACTTTTTCCCATTCCTTTTCTTCTCGTGATAAATAAAATGAGCCTTGCTTGACGTGATTACTTTTTAATGATGCATGTCAGACGTGAAAGCAGTATTGCTCCTGTTTGAAAAGGGCATGTAATGTAACAAGCTGGCTGAGTTTCATTCCCAAATCACCACCGTTCCTTCTATCAGCATAGAAATAAATGAGGTCTCGCTGCCTCCAGAGGCTGAGAGGGCCTTACCTTGCCTGGATATTACCTCCTTGTTCTCTGTGGGGGAAAAGGGATATAAAATAGCAGGCCCCCCAACTTTTTTTTCCTGATTGCCAGATGACCTCCAAGTAGAAAATATGTGTGATCCCTGAATACCTGTCCAAGGAATTAAATTTCTGCGAGGTTCATTACACCATTAATAACTGTGTTAGCTCCCTGTGGGGTCCCTGCTCTCGTTTGGGTATTGCTGACCTAAAGAATAGGTTGAGCAGTTTGGAGAGAAAAATCTTAGAGGCAGCTGAGCCTGTGGAGAAGCCCTTAGTATGTCTTTTTTATTGTCTCCAGGTTGTTCATGTCGATGCTGGTGACTGAGAGTTTGTTACTACTCGTTGGTATTGCTAATCCATGGCAAGTGCGTGTCAAAGTGCGTTAGTCTGAACTGCTCTGGAAGACTATGAAATGCTGCAGTAAAAATGAGAGTGGTGAGATGCTGGAACAAGTTTCCTGGAGAGGTGGTAGATGCCCCACTCCTGGAGACATTCAAGGTCAGGTTGAATGGAGTTCTGAGCAACCTGATCTCGTTGAATATGTCCCTATTCTTTGGACTAGATGACCTTTAAAGGTCCCTTCCAAGCCAAACGTATGATTCTACAATTCTGTTTGCAGAGCAGGTGATGGAAGATGCCAAGTCAAAGAGGCAAGAAATGTACTGGCTCTGCCCCTTCATCCTTCACATTCAGTTTACAGTCTCCCAGAAGCTAGGATGCTTTCCAGTGCATTATCCAGTCCAATTTGAAATGACCTGAGCAGTGAACCAGCACTTCCCCTGGCAGCTTGTTAGGATGTTTTCTCCTCCAATCCAACTCATATTTCCCATTTCTTTATTTCAGCTCATTACTTCCCTTTGCCTGGTTGAGGGCAAATGTGCTTCGCCACCAAACAGCCCACAGCAATCAGGACTTCAGTCATGTACCATTAATCCCTGGAGCACAGCGATACTTGTTCACCCTGCTGCATGGTCCAGGAGAGGGTGAATGATTGACACTGGTCGTAAATGCTTATAGTGTTAATTCTTTAATGTCTTGCTAATTTTAATTTGCTCTGTTCAGGTTGGGAGGGATGTGATAACAGATGCTGGACAGAACACTGCCCCTTGTCTGCTGCTTGTCACTGCTGGAACCATGCCTCTCCTATCGTAGTTTGCACAGCCCCAAGGCATGGAACAAAAATGAAGGCTATTTTTGTATAAATAAACACCAAACTGCACAGGGTTCTGCATCTTTGGTGGCCAAGAAAAGGAATCTCTGTGTTGGAATCTGCTCTGCGAAGTAGGCATAACCTTTCTCATGCCCCTTATTATATGCGAGGGGTTTTCCTGGCTACTTAAATCCAACCTCATTTGTAGAAGGCCTTTATGCACTGAAACCCTTTCGTGTTTCAGCCTCAGCCTTTGCCAAGCACTTAGGCAGGTGGAGCATGTTAAGGCCATGAGCTGCCTTGCATGAGACGGTGCTTGTATTCATTGTTGCTCTGCTGGAATGCGCTCTGAATCCCCCAAAGAGGGTGGCTATGTTGGATTCATCTGCTTCCTCAAAAATAAATCAGTAACTGATTGCACAAAACCACCTTTTTGGTTCATGTGAGATGTCCCGTACTCTGGAGTGAGAGTGGAGTGGGCTGCATATTTCAGGTGGAGATGAGATACAGCTGATGAATTAGTGGAAGCTGGAGTGGTCCCATCCCAGCTTTCATCTTGGATTTGTCTCCCTTCAGGACGGGCTGCATCATTTGGTCATGCCGTTTCTTAGCAGATAGACCTGTGGTGCTGAATTCTCATTTTCAGGGTAGTCCATGCGGCAATTCTCGATCTGATTGTGTCAGCATTGCACTCAAGATGGATTTTAGCACATTCCAAACCCGGTAAATAAAACCCACCAAACTTCTGCCGGCATTTTGAATGAAGTGGTTAGAGTTGAGGGTGTTCCCAGTGTTGGGCAGCCATTAGCAGAAACTTCAGTTTCTGATGGTTTGAGCTGAAATCCATGCACCTTGTTGGGAAGCTCAGGAAGATGAGCGCCCCTTACGTGAGTAGGCAGAGCCCTCTGAGAGATTGACAGAAATGAAAACACAAATGAGTTCATGCCTGGCAATTTGGATAAAGAAATTTCTCCTGTCTCCGTTTTGTGTCCATTTTACAATAAATTATAGATTACCTTTGTGGCTTTTAAAATAGCGATTTTTAGCCTAATTGCAGACAATAAATCAAACCTTAGAGTAAACCAGAACACCTGACTGTCAGCAGTTTCAAGAAGGAGATATGACAGCAATGCGGCCTGTCTATCCAAGCTTACATTTTAAAAAATATGTGGAAAGTGATGTGATGCGATGAGAGATGATTTCTATGGATCACCCTATTCTTTCCCTTTGAAGAGCATCTTGCAAGCACTGGGAGTAAAGAAAACATTCTTTTTTTAAAAAAAAAAAGTCAGCTACACAGACTTGTAGCTAATGGGGCTGCAATATTTTAGGAGGTCTTTTTGTCACCTGGTTGCTCCAACAGAATCTGAAGGCTCTGATACCATTGGAGAGGATGATGGAGCTGTTGGCATCATAGTATTCCTTACCTTGTGGCTACTGACAAACACAACAATATCCAGTGGAAATCTTCTGTTCCTGAGCCCAGGTGGCAGTAAATTGTACTTAGTAAAGCATGCAAACCAGATACTTACAAACCCAAGGGGAAAACCATGAAGTATTCATGAAGTCTTTCTTATGAAAGAGGCTTATTCATTTTTTTATTTATATATATAAATATATATATGCACACTTTTGAAATCTATTCAAACCAAATAAGACTTTCTGAGTCACCTTGCGTAAAATAGGAAAGCAGATGACTTTGGTTCTACCTCTATTATATGGTCATCAGGAGACTGCAACAGCTCTGGAAAAGGAGCCTCTGGTGCTCTGCTGCTTTCTAAAGACCTGTGCCTTTCTTCTGGCTTTGCCTGTGCTTCAGCAGAGCAGCTGCTCCGGGGGAAATCGCTTGCTGCTACCTTGATGTAGTCAATCAATCAGCCTATATAATTTATCGCCCTCTTTGCAAAAATAATGTGTAGCTGTTCAAACGTATTGAGGGATGAAGCTTTTAAATGTCCAGGGAATTGCAATATTTATGGTATGGTGGAGGCCAGGCTGGGGCTGTGGCGCTCGCTGCCGACATCCCTGCCCTCCCCGTCTGCGCTGTGGGGGCATCGTTCCCCTCATCCCACTGTGCCTGCTCTGGGGCTGTGCCACGTATCAGGCTGGTGACTCCAGAATCCTGGCTGTGCTGGTGTGTCTGGAAAACCCCAAAAGAATGTGTGTCCCTAAGCTGTGTGCCCAAGCCACACAGAAATCCAATTCCTTCACTGAAAGTTTAAATACAGAGACAGCCATCTTCTGTGCTTGTGTTGCTTCTCCTTGATCTGCCAATAGATACTCGTAATTTGTGTCACCATCTTTAAAGCCCTTTTTGAAAACAAGAGAGAAAAAGAAGGGGGAGAGAGGTGACTGTGAATAAAACCCAGAAGATTATTTTAGGAGTTTTGCTTGATGCCTGAAAACAAGTACTTCTCAGTTAGACTCCCACTTGCCTTTTAAAGCAAAGCCATCTGATTTAGAAAAGAACCTTTTATTCTTATCCTTATTAAAACATAGGAGAATGTTTGTGGGTACATTTGCCAAAGTAGCTTTGGCATTTTCTTTTCTGGGATTTTCGTAAGCAAAGTTTGGCAAATGTTCTCCATGTATTATGACAAAGACAGAAATAGTAAGTTAGGAAGCGAAATTGCTGATGACATTACTTTAATAGGCAACAAATAGCTGATTTTGTGTCTATTTGATTCCGGTGAGGAATGCTGTCCTGCTCCCTTTCTTAGGTCCCAAAATGTCAGGTACCAGAATAACCAACAAGTTGCAAGATGAAAGGGATTTTACCCTCACGTATCAACATTTTCTTTCTGGATCAAAAGCCTAAAGGTCTCTTTTCCCTTTTGGCATTATTTGAAGCTGGAACCAGTTGGCACAGTTTGCCTTTTGCACCTTTGTGAGTGGTGAGAAAGCCTGCCTGGGGGAGAAGGGAGAAGGAGCTTCTCCTCAGAGTAACTGTACTTGGTAGGGCAACTTGCCATGGCCCCACTTAGCTGAATTTTCTTTTAATCTTTTAGATTTCTTTCTGGTCCCCGTCTTCTTAGAGCTCAGCTGGTAAATACTTGTGGAGTTGTTTTAACGTCTGTGCTAGCCAGAGATGTGTCAACTCGCTGTCTAATGAATATATAGTGAATTCTGTGGGAAGAGACCGTTTCTCACTGTGTTTGAGGAGAGCAAGCACAGTATTTTCAGTTCCCATGGGAGTTGGGCTGCTTGCTGCGGTCAGATGGCTGGTCTTAGCTGGTCCTTTGGTTTCCCTCTCTAATCCACGGACAGAAAGAGGCACCTGGAGCAGAAAGCTCACTCCTGCAGTGCAAGGATGGGCAGAGCTGCCAGCTGGGGTCTCTCCCAGCTCAGATTAGCTGTGTCAAATCTCAGCGCTGATTTCAGATCGTGCTGTCACACGTTATATGCTTTTGCCTCATTTTCAGGAAAACATTCCCTGAATGGTGATGTTGGGTTGGGCTTGGAGGGGTTCTAAAGGTCGGACACAGAGGGGGAACCAGCACACAGGTACGCAGTACAGCCTTACACTAGTCCTGGTGGGGGGTCTGGAGAATAAGTCTTATGAGGAGAGGCTGACAGAGCTGGGGTTGTTCAGCCTGGAGAGGCTGAGGGGAGACCTTACTGCTCTCTATAACTACCTGAAAGCAGGGTGTAGGGAGGCAGGGGTCAGTCTCTTCTCCCAAGTCACAGGCGATAGAACATGAGGAAATGGCCTCAAGTTGCACCAGGGGAGGTTCAGATTGGATATTAGGAAAATTTTTACATGGAAAGGGTTATTAAGCATTGGAATGGGCTGCCCAGGCAAGGGGTTGAGACACCATCCTGGAGATATTTAAATGACGGGTTGTCATAGTGCTGAGGGACATGGTTTTGTGATGTCTTTTTTTATTGGAGTTAGGTTGATGGTTGAACTAGTCGATCTTAAAGGACCCTTCCATCCTAGACAATTCTATGTTCCTGTGCCGAGAGCCACCCTGCTTGGGCTGGCCTCGGTGACTACTTGTAAATGTGGTGGCCGATGCTGCAGTTGTGACCCAGAGTCTGAAAGCTCAGTCCTTCACACTTGCAGCTGGAACAAAGGTAAGAAGATGCTGTGAGTACAAAGGGTGCTCCTGCCCCAAATCTGAAAGTGGTTTGGTTTGAGCAGAATCATTTAGTTTCAAGAAATCCAGAATGTTTCTTTCCAGTTTGTTAAAATGTTGGGTACCAGAGTAACCAAAGAGTTGCAAAATGGTCAGTATTTTACTCACGCATATCAACATTTTCTTTCTTGATCACAATCTTAAGGTTCTCTTTTCCCTATCTGGCATTATTCTAGGCTGTTTTCTAAACAACCCACCACCACCACCCAAAGCAAAACCAAATCCTACCAAAACTCCATCAGATGGACAACATTTCCACGTGGTTTCCATTTCAGTGGGAGACAATCTGTTCCTTTTTGCTTTCTGTTGTTACTGTAGAAAAAGGGGGTTGAATTAAGAATGCAAAGCTCCTGTAATGTAGGTGTGTGCAGCCTGTCTTGGATACAGTTCTTCGTCTACGCAGAATTGCAGAAGAGCAAGCTCAGGGAAAAGTACAGCAAACTCAATTTGACAAGTGAATTCCTTGCCTCACCAGCTGGGGTCAGGGCATTAAGGATCATGCCTGATGTGGCTTCAGAAGGGAATGTCCTTGTGCTCCTCCTCATTGGCTGCCAGCAGGTACTTAGGCAGGGCTCTCAATGGGCACGGTGATTTCCTTTCTCTCCCCAGCTATTCTTCCACTCACGTTCCAGTCCACAAGGTTAACATCTTCATCGTGTTTTATCTGTGGCCAAGTTTGGCAGCCAAACATTCACTCTCACCTGTTTCTTCATTTGTTCCATGTGCACCCCTTTTACAGAGAAAATATCCCTGGTTAAAAACAAAGTCTGACATCACGGTGCCTGGGGTCTGTTTATTTATCCTTTCATCACCTAGTAAGTATCTAGGACAAACAATATTGAACTGGAAGACGCTTATGTACCTTTCATAACCTCTTCATTTTGTTTAAATGCCCCAGCCTTGGGCTGTATTTAGCATGAAGCTCTGGGAACTGCATTCATAAACCAGATACTCAGCTGTTGTAAGTTACTGTAGCTCCATTACAGTCAGCGATACTGGGCTGATTTATAGTAGCTGACCTGTGCAGGAGCCAAGGAGAGCACATATAAACGGCAGACATTCCAATAACTAAATTAAGCATGGGAAAATGCAGGCTAGCTCCTTGGAAAATACTCCTAACCAGGTCTGTAAGTGCCTGGAACAGGTACCCAAGCAAAGTGTTGGAAAGTTTGCCTTTTGTGTGTGTTGCAATATGGCAGGGATGGAGCGTTTGGAGAGCTAGGAACTACCCAGAAATATATTAACCAGATGCTGCACATGCCTGGGTAGGGAGCACAGTAATAAAATGACTTCACTCTAGAGAAAAATGTTCAAATTGAAACCTGGCCAGTTAGTGGGTATTGCCGTACCCAGTCACAGCGTTTGCTGTCTGCACCTCCTGGCACTGCCCCACACAGCAGATGACAACATGAACACAAGATAAAAATTATGAAACCAGGTCTGGGCAAGGATCAGGATAATTCAGCTTCAAGTGGCCAGAAGCATACTTATGGGCAGATATGCGGACATCATCCCCGTCTCCACCTACCTTCTGATGGTGTGGGGCTCACCTCAGATGGAGGCAGTGTTTGTATTAAGTATGACTTGATGGCTTTTTCCCTAATGTCTAAGAGTTAAGAGGTCTGTTTGCTCAGCTTCCCAGCCTGCTCTGGCACTGTGTTCCACCTCTGCATGGTGGTGGTGTGTTCAGTTGTGCATGCATTTCATGTCCATGTGTGGTGGCAGCTCCTTGACATGTTCCTTGGCATGAGGTGAAGGCAAACAAGCATTTTGTCCATATTACATGATGTCATCCATGATCCCTCCAGGCTGGTGCAGTTTCTTCTGCTGTTCGAAATTGATAGAGATTCAGAATCTACTTGTGCTGGATTTTGTACGTTGTATTCCATCTCTTAAGTGGATTCTGGAACTGAATCCAGAAAAAGGCTTGAGAATGCCTGAAGGTAATTCATTTGAGAAGCAAGGGAGAAAGCTATCCTTGTCTTGAGGCTGAACCTGGCCTCCCTGCACTGTGAGTAAGATCCATGCCAGTCTTTCTCCCAGGGGTGGTTTTCAGCTGGGCTGCAAAGTCTTGGAGAATGTTCTGCAGTGTTGTCTTGGCTCTGGGCACTTCTTGCCTGGGCGCTGCCTCATGCCAAGCAGCTATGTGTTCCATTAGGATCCTTGCTGTAGTTGCTGCCCCACTGCCCATTTAAACAATGTGGTGTGGAATCTCTTCTTAGGGATCGTCATCCAGCTGCTTGCAGGTGATCGAAGCCTCAGGCAGCTTCTCCATCTTATATCTAGTGACTGATGTGTCCTCATGAAGGTCAGATGAGGGTAATGTCTTCCTTACAACCCCCAGTGCAGGGTACTGCCATCTGCATTAGGTCTTCATTCCTCTCTCCACCTTACCATGCATTCTGGGTGGAAAGCTCGCTGGCTAGAAACCAGTCAGGGCTTCTGTGGAGGGGAGCTTTTCTCATGCTGGTCACCTTGTTCGCCTGATGTGTGTCCCAGGAGTGCCAGGAGCATCTCCTGCCGCCTCTTTACAACCTCTCAAGGTTCTTGAAAGAGCGTAAGTTCTTTGGTTTCAGCAATAAACACAGCCAGGCTCTTATGAGGAGGGCTTGTTGGTCATTTTTCATTGAAGTGTCTACCGGTGCTTAGACATGATGAGCTTCTTCAAAGAGCTCTTCATGGTGCCCATCGTGTCCTCTGTTTTACAGGCTGCCAGAAACCATCCTGAAGAGTATCATGTACGTCACCAGACCCGTCAGGCTGCTGTGTAATTAGCTAACAAGGCTAACCAGTAGCGCGGTGCAGAGGTGTTTCATCTGGCCTTGCTCCCCACCAGTGTGGGTTGTTCCAGGGGGCACACCATTTTTCATTCCCGCTCTCAGGCAGGCAGCATGCAGTCGAGTCCTGCAATAACAAACAGTGAAAAAGGACTGGGCTTTGTGAGCTTTAGGAAGTAAGGCAGAGAATGAAACATGGTCCATTAACCTGCCAGAAAAGATACATGGAAGACATAGGAACGACTCCTAAGCCACCCTGCTAGAACATGAGAATTTTTTTTTTCCTAAACTGATTTCCTTATGAATTATTTTTTTACTGCATAATAACTACCAAGAAAAGTATGTTTTAGTTATTCACACTGACCTTTTAAACTTCCAAGAGAACTGCATATTTTCTGAGGCCCCATGTAGGGCCTATTAATAATTATGCACTCCCACTGAGCTCCATTGATTAGTTTGGGTCCTATTTCACACTGTAAAATGAAAAGAAAAAAAAAAGTCCCTAGTGTTTGTGTATGTTTTTTCTTTTTATGTTCAGCTCTCCTCGGCTATAGATCAAGTTTTGCTGTTAGCACAGGTTTCAGCCCGTATGGATGCGTTGATGTGCAATGGGCTCCAAAAGGCAAGATTGGATGGTAGAAAAGGGGGGGGAAACGCGCAACCTGTGATCCAGCAGTGACAACGGAGTTGAGCTGGTGTGATAAGGGGCAGTGTGAGTGACAAGTCTGTGCATTAGTATGCTATAGCCCTTCTCATGCCTACGCTTTCATTTTGGCTAGCAAACATTTCTTTGTGAATAAATCTGCTTTCTTGGCAATGCTATGTTAGTGCTTTAGTTTCATTAAAGAGCCTGGAAACACCCCAGTGGTTCAGGCTGAGATATATAATACTGCTAACACAGATTTGTTTCATAACCCACAAACTATTAAAAATATTAGTGTCCTCCTGGGAGTTGCCTTTAAAGATTCCCTTTCTCTTCCTCTCTCACTTTCAGAGCGGGGCTAAGAAAGCCAGCAATAATGCAAAGCCAGCTCAATTTATTCAGCTAAAAAAATAGATAACACAGTATTTTACTACTTCTGAGCACTTTCTTCGCCTGAATGTTTCTTTGTGTTCCACTTCTTATCCAATGTAAATAGCCATAAAGGGGAGTTGCTGAGACAACATATGGACATTTCAAAAGGTAGACTTTAACCGTCCAAGGGGAGATGACTTTTTGTTGGGAGTGAATTTAGTCTGGGACTTTGTAACGGGATATGTTGGTCCCTTCAAGACTGAGCAGGGAGCTCCAAGTCCCTTCAGAACTGATCAGGCCTACGTGTGTGTTGGGGGTCTTTATTCCACCCATCTGACAAAGAAAATAATAACTGAAAGAAAAGTTTATAGTCCCTGGAGGGAACTTTGGAAGTGAGCAGGCCCAGCGTCCAAGGTAAGGGCTTTGGGGCATAGGGGGATCATAGGTCTACTGGGAATCACAGCCAACGGGGCTGTTGGGACCTGTGGGTCTGGGAGCAAGCACAGGAGGCTGGCTCCAAAACCTCCTCTCCTTTCAGCCAAGGTGGCTTAGGGAGATGGAGGCACCAGCAGTTTCTTCTTGGTGGCAATTGTCTACCAGCTTATGTGCCAAAACTGTTGGAGGGAAGGAGTCTGGAAAGCTGAAGGGGACTTCAGGAGACCTGAAGAGGAGGGAATCTCCAAGAGGTGTGTCAGGGTTTGGCTTTATGTTTTGTTAATGAACCTTTTGGGGTGTTTGTTTAGACTTTGCCACTGGACATCCAAGGAGGAGATGAGCCAGGGAGAACAAGGAGCCCAGAGTCATGGAGTGTGGAAGCAACCTTGCTGTCCAGAGTGTTGGACAGCAGCATGGATAACAGCAGTGTCGTCTGTTAGAGATGAGGAGAAAAACCTTTATTTCAGGAACTCAACCCATTCCAAACTTCAGTTTGGATGTTCAGTTGGGCATGGTAAACATTAGCTTTCTCCTTCACTTATCTGCCAGGAGAGTCAGAATTGGAAATTGTTATGAAGAGCTCTTCTTGTGTTGTTCTGGTATTAATGTTCTTCACAATATCACCATGAGGTCCCAGTGGAGATCTGAGATCCCAGCCCGGGATCCCCCTGTGGTTTCCGCTGCTCGCTCACGTAGCACAGGCTACTCTCATCTAGTCAAGGACAAGAAAGGGTGCAGGAAAAGTGGGCTCTTTGTTTTACAAAAAGGGAATGGAGCACAAAGAGAAGCGGTAACTTGTGCAAAGTCACCCAGGGCATCACAGACGGAGCTGCGAACTGTGATACAGCTCTTTCATCCCAATCAGTATCCTACCCACAAAATAATCCAGTTTAGTTCTGCTGAAAAAGCAAAATATTTATATATTTGCTTAAATCCTAGCTACTTTGCATAGCAACCTGATTCGCGTAAAAGTTTTTATATAAGATTGGCAATTCAAAGCCTGAGATATTTTTTTTTTCTGGGTCGTTTGAAGAAAGTGTGAAGAAACTTCTGAACTGCCGAATCCAAATCTGAACCAAATTTTCCCTGCTTTGAACTCTACTTATTGCAGACTGTAATAACATTCATCCACATTTCATAGGGGATCCTTGCAGATGGAAGGAAATACAGTAGCGCTGTTTGACACAGAAGAAATTAGATTTACGTGAAATTCCCTTTCCCTGTGTCCCTCACTTTATTTCCACCAGACCCACAGTTAACAATCAGCAGTGTTTCACGTTCAGACAGTGTGGTTTTCATTACAGAGGCGAAGGGAGTTTAAAATATTCTCAGAGCACACAGCATACATAACATCCTACCCCATTTCGTTTGATTTCCCTTTGCAGCACTAGTGTTACAGATGCAGTACAGAACGTGTTAGAGGACACTGCTTTATTTGCCATCATTACAAGGAGGAAATCTTTTTAGAGACATCTGTTCAGGCTCTTTGATTTCAGCCGAATGTAAGACATCTTTGATGAAGAGTTGGTTTTGGAGCAAGGTTCTGTCAAAGCCTGGCAGCCATGCGAGCTGAGGGAATATGGCATCGCACATGCCTCCAGCATAATCGGCAGGTGTGGACAGCACAGCTTTACCAGGAGGGGGAATTCAAGCTCTCACCTTGTCAGGGTTCCCTTTCCTCGGTGGGAAATTCAGCTCTGCTTAGGTTTCACGTGGGGTCAGCTCCGCTTGGTGTGGAGTGAGAAGAACCTCAATGTGGGGAGCAGTCCCATCTGCTGGAGGCTTTCCTCCACACAGCAACACAGCAGTGAGGGTGCAGTGCCCCCACCTCACCCTAGGATGTGTAGGTATCCCTTTTTTTTTGCCAGATTCAGAGCCTGAAATAAAGTAGGCACAGTGTTTTTGGAAAGCATGCTTTTCCTAGGAGCTGAGGTACTTTAGGAGGTGCTACTGAGGCTGAGCTGGACAGAGTTGAGTGCCTGTTTCCAAAGAAATGGCGAAATTTCAAAGACAACACTGGGGATTTTGAGAGGAAGGGAGGGTTTTCAAGTATAATCCCTGTCTGTTGGCTTTCAGATCCACACTTGGGTAAAATCTAGGAGTAGTTGTTTTCCTCACAAGGGCTGAGATTCGTTCACACATTGGATTATACCTTGCAAGAGCTTGCTCCCAGAATAGCTCCTGACATGATGCCAAATCTTGTAAGGATGAGTTATATGGGGTTTCTGGGACCATCAAGGGCTTATTCTGACTTTGCTTCTGCTCACCTGATCTCTAGGCTATATTACTGTCAACTACTCTCCGTCCTAATGGAAAAAGGCAAAAAGAACTATCTTGGAGATCAAGTACTTTGTAAATACAATTTGAAGTTTTGGTTTTCTTTTATCTTTCTACCCAGTTTTAGAGTATAGCCCTGAAAGAAAAAGTTCCTTCTTAAAAAAACTACTTTCTACATTTGGAATTCCATGAATATGACAAGCAATATTCAATTTATGTAATTTGTGTGAACTCTTTTTTAGGTTGGCATACCACACACCACAGACATCATACGACATATGCATTGTTATGGGACTTGATGTAACATTGACTTCTTACTGTGTGAAAGCTCTGTAGCAGCACAAATAGCATAGCGCACTTTTAATGGTGTGAATCTGCAGTAGGTGGCTAATGTTACCTCATTTGTAGTCAATATAGGTAGAAAATCAGGCTTTGCACTTAAACAGTCATCAGGAACATGCTTAAATTTGTCAAAATAAAACAATATGGGATAATAATTATTATTTTTTAAGTTATGTAGATCTAGTTTTATATCTTTGACTACTGAAGGCAGGAAATACTGAAAACTTCCTAGTTCAGACTTTGCAGTGATTAAAGATGATCCAGCTCTTCATAAAGCTTCCTTTTATTCTCTGAAGTGCTAATCTCATATAGTTACTCAGAAAAGCAGGGAAGTCCTCAATGAAAAATTATAACCACATTAAACAATTTCTGGGACACTTCTTTATAAAAAAGAAAGAAAATCAAATATATATATGTATAGTGTATGTATGTGCACACACATATATATAAATCAGCAACATTAGAGCAAAGCAGTGTAGGTTATAGCTTTCCCTGGAAAATCCTCATCAGCAGAATGCCAGGCTGAATTATAGATCACGGAAGATCCCTGGCATTCTCTGTGCTAAATGCTTTATGGTGGAGTGAGTTCATTGACTCTAGTGTCAATACTGTTGACATATTTGATACAGCTTATTTAAAAAATGGTATCGAATCTTTTGTGGTGGACAGCTGAGTTCTTGGCAGTATAACTTCTTGGGGTTTTCTCTTTTTACCCTAATGTGCCTGTTCTCTGTGAGAAGTTGGATCCGTATTGAAGGCCCATTGGCCAAACCTAATATTGTTCATTCCAAGAGACTTTGGTGGGTGGCCAAAGGATTAGGAATTTTTCAACAAAAGTACAATATTTTCCATTAGAAAAAGCCCCTACTATTTTCTGGGAAACTCTAGTACTTAGCTTCCCATGTATCTTCTCTTTGTCATCATTGTCAGAAACTAACTGGCATTTCTCGTCGACATTTTTAGAAATGGGTATTTATACTAGAAACAATGCAAATAAAAATATGTTGGCAGAAACGACTGACATTTACAGTATGATATAGTCCTGACATTTTTACGTGACCAGTGGGAATTTCTCCTGTTTGATGACTGATTCTGTCATTCTTCCATCATCTGGGTAGACCCATTCAACTCAATGCAACCACTTAGCTAACATCCTTGGTCCGCTCCCTAGTGAAACTCGTGGCTGGGAGAAGAGGTGAAATGAAGCCTAATGTTGTAGATAATGAGCAGTGTTGTTGACCGACTGTGCTGTGATGAACCTCAGTCACCGCTGAAAGGTTTGGACCAGAAAATTTATGTGCTACTTAATAAATAACTAATTATATCTTTCAGTTCAGGGGAATAATTAATTCATAATCTTTATGGAATAGGCACAGAGGGTCCTATAAGATATTATTACTGCAGGATTGTCAAAGTCCTGCACTAGAGATGAAATTGTCCTTTATGCTAAGGTCTAGTACAAGGCATGAGAACTGGTGACTGGCCTTACCTGGAGATTTACATTTCATTTGAAGGACTTTCTGACATTGCTCATCCCTGTTGAAAAAAGGAGGTTGAACATTTGAAGATGGCAAAAAGGAGCCATGCAAAACCAACAATCTGAAACTTGGGAAAATTTCTTACATGGGGAGACATTAAGAGCTCCATCCGTTTAGCATGCAGAGTTGGAGGTGAGGACATGCCTTGATTCGATGACCAGGTACAAGTACTGGCTATTATGACATTTGTAGGTACCTAAGAATGACATAACTAGCACCAGCAACAGGAAACAGATGCTAGTGAAGCTCTTACTAAAAATGGGGCACTGTTTTGTACAGCTGATGTGGCTACCTGCTCTGAGACAAGTCACTAAAGGCATGGCTGGGTTCTCAATCTCCTGATGAGTTATAGAGTGGCTGTGATGTTCATATTCAACCTAACACCTTCCTCAAAGAGGAGCTCCCCTTCTGTGGAGGTTAGCCTCAAGACCACACTAAAACATTGCAATCAGTCTAAGAGCTTGTGATAGTTTATGTTTTGGTTATTTCAGGTTTAAGCATCTGAGGGGAGGCCGGATAAAATAATCTTATAATCAGTTCTGACCTTAAATCTGGGAGGAAGGAGGAATGATCGCCAAGGAAGAGCTTGGGTGCCCAAATGCTTTGCTTATTTTTTCGAAGTACTGCAGCTGTTGTAGTGAAAACATATTGCCTCTTCCAACAAAACTTGTTCTGCTTCTAAACCCTCCATGTAGTTTTGCAATGTTAAAGAAGATTAATGCGAACATTATTGCGCTAAGACACAACTAGGTCAACACCAGCAGAATCTGAGAAGTTCTGAGAACTGATCAATTAAATTAAAACTGAACAGTTTTTCTTTAAAATAAGGCACATTCATAGACAAGGCCTGTGTTGATTTTAATGGCAAGTGAATGACTTTGTGTTTCATTTCACTAATGCTTTGATACGGCTTAGCTTTGTTGAATTGATTGATTTTTTCGTTTTGACATAAAATATCTGCATCTATTATACTCCAGAATTAGAAATAGAATAATGTTGTTAGTCTGTCAAAGGAAAAGGAAACAATTTTGCTGTTACTTAAATGAAATGCTTCAGCAGGTTCAAAATGCATTGTTCGTTGTTGTGTTTCTTTTTATTCCCCAAGTTTTGCTCCAGGAGAAATTTTGAAAGCTTGCCTTTTTTGTTCTCAATTTGGAATGAAGACAGGCTTCGTGCTTGGTCTCCAGCTGAATAGAAATGCTGCTTCCTTGCAATGTGGAGGAATAACAAACAATAGAACGATGCTGACATCTCTGAAGAAAAAGCCCTCCAGGTGAATAGATTTTAAAAGCTGGGAAAAATAACATGTTTGGAGCAGGAATCAAGTCCACTTGGTCCATGTCTAGTTACAAAAGAAACCCAAATCCCCTATGTTTTGAAGCAATGGTGTACCATTCTTCATCCCTTTTGCTCCCCTCAGTGCCACAGAAGAGGTGAAGAGCGGAACTAGGGAGGCAAACAGAGGGATGTCCTGGCTCTGCAGTTTTGGTAACTGGGAGAGCAAACAACACTGATTTATTTCAGGTCAGTTCATAATCAAGACAGACGGGAAAGGGTTGTGTTAGTGGAAGAGCGAGCCAGAAACAGGTCAGCTGAAGGCAGATTCCCACAACGTGTCATTAATGTGGTTGCAAGAAGTTTCTTTTTCCAGTGAATCTACCCACTTCAGTGAGACAAAACACTGCAGGTTTTTGGATAAGAAATTTCTTCTTTGTGGCTGATGAAAAGCTAGAAAGAAAAGAGACCAACTTGCAATTTCTGAAGCAACAAAGACATTGAAATCTGAAGGTAGGGGAGAGACAGAGACTGTTGGTTCAAAATAATTCAGAAAAATTCAAGAGTTGATGTTCCTTGGCAGGTGCTGAAGGTTGCAGAGCTTTATTTTCATGTTTCTCTCAACAGAGAGAACTGCATGTTCAGACACAAATTTTCAGAGGAATTACATTTGCTGCTTTTGACCTGCATGTGTTCTGGGAAGAAAGAGATTAATAAATTGCAGGTGTCAAAGTGGTTAGGGTAGCCAGGTAGCCATCAGAATGAGAGACTCCTTTCAAGCCAAATTCTTCTAGTAAACCAAACCTTTTGCTCCATAAAGCAACCCACAATTCCTAGTATGCTAAATTTTATAGCTCTTAGGAAAAAGAGAAACACAAACACAGGAAGGGAGGAATGCCGCAGAAGGTTTTTTGTTAGAGGGAGGTTTGATTTCTCTTCCAACACAGCACTCTCAGTTTTGTTGTTTAGTTTTGATATTATTCTAATTTTCTCTTTGTGGTAATGGCATATGTAGCTGGTTTTGTTTTCTACATGCCAGGTAGTAATTAAAATTAGCAATTTGGTAATCAGCATCTTGGCCTTGGGCACTAGAAACAGATGTACGAAATAGTGCCAACAGTTGTTTCAAAATCAAAGGAGGCTGTTGGTGAGGACATGTACTGAGGCAACTCTGTTGAATTCAGTGCATCCAGTTGACTCATGCGGGAGGGGATGAAGCCCAACATTTCAGTCAAGTCTTGTCATCTCCCGTCCCAGGCAGAAGGTGACAGGTTATGTGAACTTTCCCACAACTTGGACTGAAATCTTGTAAGTAGCATCTTGTGATAGAGATCAAGTTCATGTCCCTGAAATCTGTCCATGAAGATGAACCAAACCTTGCTACACAACCCAAGCCCTGGCACACACAGTGCAAGCTGCTTTCTGTTGTTAAAGTAATTTTTCCTTTAACTCTTCCGTAGATCAGGAGTAGGTGAGGAAGCTCTCAGGAGGTTTTGTTTCCTTGGGATAAAGCCAGATTGACATCAGCTTCTCCCTCATTGAGCAGAGAACATGAAGGAAGGAGGACAACCTGCACCTTCCCACCCTGCTTAGCATCTTCTTCCTCCTGGATGGGAAGCCAGGGATCAAGACACAGTCAGGCAGCCCCAAAAGATCCTCAGCAATGGGAATTCACACCAGCCAGCCTCATACACATATCATCCCTGCAGCAAAGCCTATGAAGGGACCCAAATCTTGATGGTCTCCCATCATAACCCATCCCTGTATTTCTCCTGCTGTTGGGTCCATGCACAGGGTTATCCCATGGGCTCACTCTGGACAGGCAGCGATGGGTGTGGGGCAAACTGGGGCTGCCATCACCCAGGGACAGCACCCTTCCCTCAGTCCCCTGCAAGCACCGATGTCCTCTCCACTTCCTCCCCAGGAGCCGGGAGCTGGTCCAGCAAGGCCAGCCAGCGCTAAAACCAAACTCTGCTTTTTCACTTATTTTATTACGGCCCGTGAGAGTGGGCATTGGCTGTGTCAGGCGGCTGTGGTCTCGGCGGATTGTGTTTGTGGTCAAACTCTTGGGATTCCTGATTTCTAGTCCTGGCGCTGCTGTTTGCTCGGTGTGTGGCCTTGGAAGACTCACTTAGCTCTGCTGCATGGCAATTTTTCCTTCTGCTGGGTGGGGAAGTGACACCTGCCTTGCTGAAAGGCCAAGCCACAGCTGGGGTAAACAGTAGTGTCTCGCTAATGCGTGTAACCTCTCCTACTAGCTGCTCAGAGGGAAGACATTAAAATAAAGGATGTTACGTGTGAATCCTGTAGCGGTTACTTTCTATCCCAGACACAAAGATGCTGAGTTCACGGGTCAGTCGTGGGTATGGCTGTGTATGCAAAGTTGCATGCCTACTTTTCCCCAGCTGTTGAAAGGGAAAATATTTTTTTCCATTGATCTAACAAGAGGAAATGAATTATTGTAGCTTAGATCATTGCCCAAGCTAAATCCCTGGATGGAAACCTCATTCCATCTGCTTCACTGCTAAAAAAACCATGTGACTCTATTGTCTCTGAGTGGTTGAGGGCACCTGAAGTCCTGAATCCTTGCTGTGAGTAGCAGACAGTGATGATATTTCTGTAAGGATGGAGGTCTCAAGTGAGAAACAAAATGGAGGGAAATTCCTGTGTGTGCCCACATGACTTAGGAAAGAATCTAATCCTTTTGCCTTGAGAGGTAACTGGGTGAAGCAAAAAGTGGTTCCATCATATTTTTGTCTGAGAGTCTTCAGCATATATTAGCCTGTTCCCTGGAGAAGTGGAAGGAGGGCTGAAGAGCCCAGGTTCACCTTAGACTTGGCTCCCTCCCTGCCCATGGCAGTAACCTCAGCAGAATCCACCATCAGCTGCTGCAACTGGAGATCTTTGTAAGGTGTGAAGGCATCAAGCTGAAGAAGTATATGGTGAAACAATACCACATGTTGAAAGCACAATAGGAGTAAGTCCATTTTGGCACGGCCTTCCACATGAAATCCCTTTTAATTTCAGTGACGTCACATTCTCAGTCTCAGGGAACCTATAGCAATATTTTCTGTGCCATAAATAAATCCACTTGGGGACTAATAAACTAAACTGTTGCTAATTTGTAATGTGCCACTTTTGCAGCAGTATCCAAAATTCATATGCACTAAGATTCCAGGGCTGGAAAGAATGAGGTGGCTTGTCCCTCACCACTGCTTAACTTTTTAAGTTACACTGGTGAGTCGGGTGCAGTTTGGTTTTTAGTGAGACCCCTGGGGAAGCAAGGCCATCTTAGCCTACGGTCTTAAAAAAAGGCTATTAAAAGAAAAGCATACTTATAAATAAAATAAAATTCAGGGAAATGATGTCTTTGTGACTGAAGCAGGAACACTTGTGCCATTCAGGGGCCTTGCTTGCACTTCTGACTATCACCACTGATAAGCGTGAGCAACTTTGCTTCAATATAGTTTATAGGCACAGGTGGGCCCTCTTGCATTTAAGATCTCTCTGCTTGGGATTATTGCTTGGCTCAAGGAGGCCTTTTGGTCTGAGGTCTGGTTGTGAGCAGAGGGAAGGGGAGCGTAGCATCTCAGCGGGGCAGGTTGGTGCTTTCTGGTGTAGCAGTAACAGCTAGTTATTATTCTGATGGCCAGTGTCCCATGTGTACTTCAGTCCCCTTCTTTCATCGTGTTGTGGTCTGATTGTTGGGGCTGATCTTAGATTAGGCTGAACTTTTTCTAGAGAAAAACTAATTCTCTAGAAAACACAGAGATGCTGTTTCTCCAGGGCAGATCTGCATGAGAGTCGTCAGGAAACTGGTTTTGATTTGTCCCTTTTGTTGCTACCAGAGAAGGTGATGTTCTCTGTTTAGTCACACCCGAGAATGGAAAACTTTGCTCTTTCAACTTTTTGGGCTCATATCAGCATGAAAGAAAGTGTGAGAAGGACTGGGATTTCTCTTAGGACACAACGCCTTTTTTCTGACAGCTCTTTGGGTGGTTCATGACTGGGAAGGCGTTCAAAGCAGCCTCAGACCGCTGAGTACCCTACTGTTATCACAGAAGCATTGAGTCTCTGCCTAACTTTGCCTCCTCTTTGAAAACCACTTTTGTCCAGGACTGTCCCCATCCTCCGGTCTATACAGATAATATGCAGCATCTCACACAGTGAAGTGACACTCTATTCCAGGATGATGCTGACAGATCCTCAAGCACACAAAAAACCCACAGTAAACTAACAATCACATACATTAAGACTGTAGTTTGCTGTAGAGCATAAAGAAACACTTCCTATGCAGTCCTAGGTAAATGCGTTAAAGCATGATCCTCTTCTCTGAGAAAGGAACCCAGATCATCTTTTCATCCTTATTATGTCACTAGGAGGGTGGATGGGACATCTGAAGTTTGTATGCTGTGATGGGCTCATATATGGAGTCCATAACTAATGCACTAAGCCCCTCAAGGTCTTCCCAGCAACACCAGCAGGGGCACTGAGCAGAAATGCTGATAGTGAAGGTCACAGAAGCAGTGTAGACAAACAATGTCTGACAGCCTGAGCTTCTGCAGTGTTGGTTTTATTCTGTATTTTTACTAGATAAGAGCTTATGTCCAGTTGCTGTTTCCCTGGGGCTGTACGTCAGCCCGGTGATCCTGCTGTGCTCTTTGTACAGGGAGAGCATTGCAGCCTTCCCCAAAGGCTGGAAGAGACCTCCAGGTGGAACAGCTGTCCAGCTTTAGCAGATTCTCTGACTTGTCCACAGGTGAATAATCGGCATTTGTCTGAAAAACCTTCTCATATATTCTGTTATGATCAAACTTGACCTTCCTTCTCACTCAGAGGGGTCGCACCAAGTGTGATGGTTCAGCAGATAAATCACTATAGGTTTAAATAGGGTTTAATAGGAAGAGGTATTGTTGAGTGTTTATTGCAGGGTCAGGATCTCTCTCGTTAATCTTTCCCTCCAGCACTGGCAACCCACCCAAAAGTAAAATCTGGGAGTTCAGGTATATGGGGCCTTTGGGAAGTAAGTTGCTGCCTGCCTGCAGAGCTAACCTAACAGGCTGCATGAGTGGTCTTAAATGATGATTTAGTCAAGTTACCTTCCTGTGCAGTTGTGGCAGGCTGAGGGTTGGCACGTGGACACCTATTTAGACTTTATCTGACACACTAACTTGCACCATTGCAATAGCTTCAACTGCAGTTTGCATTCTTAGTGCATGATGCTCCTTCCTCCCCAAAACACTTATAAACCATAGAGGGACTTAAGCTGGTCTCCACAAGAAAATAAATTTGGGGTTGTCCACATCAGCATTTAGTTTGGATTAGGAGCTTGCTTTCAAAATACATCCCTCAGTCTTACCCCTGCCACACCTTGGTGCTTATTGCAGATTCAGTAGGCATTCAGTCCATGGGACCAGCCTCATGCTAAGCCTCCTGAAATGTATATAACGTTTATATCGGTCCCCACCTCTCCCCTGATCCATTTCTGATGGGTCACACTACTTGCCAATTTAGCCAATTCAGACTTTGGCTTTTAACAGCCTCCCCCAACCCCTCCTCCATTGCAAGAAACTCTTTCCACAGTGTCACTGGAGTTAGTGTGAATTGGTGCAACTCATACAGACAGGGTTCACTCTCTTGAGGAAGAACAATGCCTTGAGTAGAGGCTGGCCTGTAAGCTATGGAAAATTGTTATCTTTGGGTCTTTTGATCATGGTTAGCTGACCTAGGCTGACCTGCACCAAGTCTGTCTATTGCTACTTTCGTAGCTGTATTTTCATCTTTACTCCTATTTATTTATCAATATATATTTTGTGCTAATGGCATTATTGCAAGGGCGTAGGATTGTATTACCCAGATTGAGCTCATCAAGTCTTGCAATGCTTTTAAATCCTTCCTTATTAAAGGAATCTCATTAGATCCTGAGTGATTACCTGATAGGTGATTGCCATGGACAAAGTTAAATTTCGTTCTCTGACATTCAATACAATAAATAGTTGATGATCCTTCTCCTCCTTCTCCTTCTCCTTCTCCTTCTCCTTCTCCTTCTCCTTCTCCTTCTCCTTCTCCTTCTCCTTCTCCTTCTCCTTCTCCTCCTCCT
>VXBW01005154.1:270-86077 GCA_013400375.1 Thinocorus orbignyianus | reverse complement strand
TTCCCTCCTTTCCCTCTCCCTCCTTTCCCTCTCCCTCCTTTCCCTCCTTTCCCTCTCCCTTCTTTCCCTTTCCCTCTCCCTTTCCATCTGTCTCTCTTCTTCCCTCTCCCTTCTCCTTTTCCCCTTTCCCTTTCTGCTTTTCCTTTTTTCCCTTTTTCTTTATTTTTTTTTTTTAGTCTCAGCACTGCCATCTGGTCCTCGCTGGGCTGGAAAGTCACAGAAGCTGTTTTCTGTCAATTTGTTGATATCTTCTTCCTCTCCCAGCCTGGCACAGACTCCACTTTTGTTAGTTTTCCTTTCAGGAATACATGTGCACTTCAGCATGAGGTCTGACAACCTTGACCCTCCAGGCATGACTAATTCCCATTTACAAGACCACTACAAAATCCATCAGATCCAAAGTGTCAGGAAAACCGCGGCGCCTATGGTGGGCTGGAGCTAGTCTCCCTGTGCTGTGTGACAGAGTGCGCTCGGTCGGCCGTGCTTTGCTGCGATGAGGTCAAGCAGAAGTGGCACTTGGAAGGAACAGGAGGTGGAGGGGAGGGAAGGAGGGTTCCTCAAGCAGCCAGTGATGTATTGATTAATACTGTGCTGTTTGTAGCCAGACACCGTGGCTCTAGTAACAGCCAGGGTTAAGGCAATGATATAACCTGAAAAGAAGTAGTTACGGAATGTCTTGTGGTGTTTGAAAACCTAGGGGTGGAGGCTTTTGTGGAGTTAAGTTTGAAAGTAGGAAAATAGCAGCAGAAAGCCACTAACAATTTTTTTTTTGGAAGCTGCCTTCAAAGTTTTATTTTTATGTTGCTCAGGGGTGGTGGTAGTCATAATCCCAACTGGTTGTGGGGTTTTACATGGGCTGGGTATTTTGGTAGTGTTTTTTATACAAGTATGTCTTAGAATCGAGAAACAGGATGAGTAGAATGTCCCAAATATGTCTTTGGTAGTCTTATCCAACAACTTCTTCTCGACCAAACTCTCAATGACTTCAGCTCCCTGTGAGGCCAACTCAGAGTGCTCCTCAAAAATCCCACCCAAAGAGACAGAAATCAATATTACGCAGTCTGTGGGTCGATCTCTTGACAGATTCAGTCATAGCCCACAAAGCCAGCAGAGAAGAAGAAGAATAAAAACTTGCACAGATGTGGGGTCTGAAAGAACAAGAATACTGTGAACGAGGCCTCAGGAGGCAGGAGGTGGCCTTGAGTCAGCCATGGAAGAGTCACAAAAATGAGGTTTGCATTTAGTTGCCCAAAGGGAGCTGGAAAAGAGCAAGAGAGAAAGACAAGGTCTAGGGGGAGCAAGACAGTATTGAAAATAAAGGAAGGATCTCAATTTCTGTTGCAAGTATGACCCTTTGACTTCAGCAGGGCTGGAGCAAAGAGAGTTTGGTTTTATGGACACAACTCACATACAAATCTGGGCAGGAGTGCATGGGAGAGGTGTATAGATAGCTGATTCAGCAACTTTGCTGGCTTTTTCACATGGAATTGTTCGAGGCCCTTTTCATTTCCCCCTTTGGACTTCAGCATGGGAATTTCAATATTAGTTAAAACCTTCTCAATCACGTCTTTGAAACCAAAACCTGGTATGAACTATGGGAAGGTGGTTTTGTAGAGCTTCTGTTCTAACCTGGAAAGTGCTGAATTTTCTTTGTGTGGGCCTGATCCAAGATCCATAGAAATCAGTTTTTGGCTTGCCATATACTTTAATAGAAATTGGACCAAATTGCAAAAGTTTCCTATTCCTCTGTCCCAGTTCTGTGGATTTTTGCTCACTCAATTTAAAAGAACAATTTATATCATGAGAAACAAACCACTTTTGTTGTGTTCTTCTGTGTTTGGATTTTTTTGCTTAATGTTCTTTCCTTACTGTTACTGGCAGACAAATGATGGCTGTGACTTTTTTATTGTTTAACGGGACATAAGGAGGAAATGTTAGTCAAATACTTGCTGAAGGAAGTTTTCTCACTCAACTTGGAAGTGCGGAGGATGGTGTGAAAGATGCTTCACTTGAGTACTCAGGAGAAATGAGATGTCCACCACTTGATGACCGGTTACTGTGCAGTGCCTGAGGCTTCAGCCTGGAAAGCAGCAACACTGTGGCAGAAAATACCATGCTAATTGAAGACAGCTCCTCTCCACGACTGGTTCTTCCCACCTCCATGCATCACAGTCCTTTGGGACATGAGTTCATGAGGCTGTACCAAGTGACTCATCCCTCCTTCCTGTCACCCCTCCGCAAGAAGAACACCCATTGTGTCTTTCTCTCCTCTTACCAAAGGGGATTTATCCTAACCCACATGAGGAAAGCCTAACCCACAGCTTCTAAACATGCTAGTACCTTTGCCCCTGGGCACAAACTTTCATTCTAGCTCCAATGCAAGTCAATATGGAGACACTCTGGCCCAGCTCTTGCATCAATTAGGACCGGAACAGCAGAAAAATTGTATGGATGGTTAAGCTGAGGTCATTAGTTTTCATTAGCTGAGTCTTTAAACCTCTGGCAGTATCCTGCTGTCTACTGGGAGTTTCATAGCCGTTACCACCATGGGTCTTCAACACATACTGCAGCTCTGGGCCACCCGTGCAGTTTTGAGCTCTGTTGCATGTCAGAATCTGGTTGGGTTACTATGTGTAGGGAGCCCATGCAAAGCGTGCCACCTGTTAGCATGCCTGACCATGTGTCTGACCATGCTCTAAGTTCAGCCGCAGCTGTGAAGCCCAAAGACTGCCTATGTAGCACAGCACAAGGGGAAGTGTCGTCTCTCCAGCATTTGCATCTCTAGGATGAAGTCCTACATTGATTCCTTCAGGGCTGAGTTTACTGTTCAGGCTTCCCTTCACCTCATCTCGGCCTTGCCATCTTTTTTCACAAAACTTGTAGGAACATAATGGCTTGGAGACTTGTACCTTGCCCATCACCTGTTGTAAGAACGGGCAATAAATTCATTAGCTTTTAATGAGAAAGCTGCAAAACTAAGAGGGACAAATGTCTTCTTGTCCCTACAGGCTTACAGTGCCTTATACACTTTATTTTCAAGGATGAAGAAATATGGTGGAAATCACCCACTTACTTCAGCAAAGACAAAAATTGGTATAAACTCGGTAATGTTTCATCTTCTTTTTTTTTCTTCCCCCCCCCTCCTCTAAGCCTTGTTTAGGTAATCAAGCTTATGGTTTGCATCATATTTTTGGCAGCTTGTACTAATAACTTTGTACAGCCTGCAGAATATGCGTCCACTGATGGAAATGAGAACAATCCTTTATGTATCCTGTACATATGTCAAGAGTAGCCCAGAACCCTCCTGCTCAGCCTTCTGTGGGGCTGCAAGTGTGGCGTTTCTTGTTTTGGTCTTAGAGTTTGGATTTTTATTTTTTTCCATCTTAATGTACTAACTCAGAAGTAATAAATACTTTAGAACAAAGTTGGAGCGGCTCATTTAGGGTCAGATCTGACCATAAGCATGTGATGAGTGGGCTTCAATTTAAATGCCAGTGGTTGGGGTAGCGACAGGTGGCAGCTGCCACTCCAGTCCTACAGCATCTACATATTCCAGCCACAGTAGACCTCATTTAATGAGGCAGATTTAGTAGGGGTTTAGCCTGACCTCTGGGATTTCTGAAGCTGCATTTAAGAACCCCCACTAGGGAAAAAGGAAAGATGTCTAAGTAAACGTGACTCTGAAGGAAGTATCTCCATCAGCCATAAGAAGCTGTTAAAATTGGTCCTTCTTAATTTGTTCCTTCATTTGATTTTTGTAACGTACAGGCAAAGAAGGTAGGAGTCTCTCACTTTCAAAGTGTAATTGATGGAGTGGTGTAGCTTGGTGCAAATCCATCGGCTTGAAAGAGTTACTGCTAGATTATACCAGTGAGAACCTGAACAAATATCACCTGTAAATAAATGATGTAAAGCCAAACATTTGAAAACCTCAAGGATTCTGAGTTCTGATTTAGCACATCTCAATTTCAGCCAAGCCAGTACCGGTCTCAGATGAGTTTTATTGACGTGAAGCTGCTCCAGTGAATCAGGCTTCATTTTTCCTTGCTAACAGTCAAGTGAAGATGTGCCTCTGAGCGCTGCGGGGTTATATGGTCCTTACAAAGCTCTTCTGATTTTAAGGCTTGTCATAATCTTCCTCTAAAAAAGTGGGATTACGCCGCATTACTGATCTGAGAGGGTACAGGGTTGTGCCCTGGCTGAGGATCTAGTTTAGAATATGAATTGCCAAACTTACTATTATGAATCTGTCATTATTATGACTTAGCATGGTATTAATCAACAAAGTGATGGTACTGGACAGCAAAGGATCTAGGATGTAATAATCGGTGATTTAGTGCTTGTTAAATCAACTGTTGGAGGAAGATGAGCGCTTCCTGAGCCTGGCCTTGCTATTTTCTATTGAGTGAAACACATTTTCTAGTGTTAGCCTTTTTTAATTGAAAACCATATAAGCCTTTGGGGAGGTAGTGGGGAATCCAACAACTATAGATCTTTTAGAGAAAATAAATAGACTTTGTCATCTGTTGCAGCGCTGTCACGCTGGTTTCCATTTACAACTGAAAAAAATATGAGGCTGAAGACTGTTTATTCCTATTATTTTCTCTTGATTTGTTTTTTTCTGTGCTTGCATGTGTGGGTGGGTTTTTAAAGTTTTTGTCTTGCTTCATTTTGCAATTTTTATGGCCCACATTCTGATGTGTTACAGCTCATCTGCAGGCTGCCAGGCTGGAGCAAACCAGGGTGGGCAATGTTTAATTTCTGCTTGTAACTCGAACAGGTAGTAAGTGGGTAGGTTACAGTTTATGGAGGGGGAGGATGACAGTAAAACTAAATGTTTGGGAATTTTCCAACATGTCCAATGGCCACAGTTCTTATGTAAGAAGAGATGTCCTTCCCGTCCCTCTCTGCCCCCCATTTCTGAATGATTTTGCAGAGCAGCTGTGACTAAGGCTTTGCTAAACTGAAAGTGCCACAGCCTGGAATGATAATCAAAAAAGATGCGTGTTGTTATAAACACTCAATCATTTTCCTTCTTTCTTGTGGAGTTGTTATTAAGCCCAGAGGTTCAGAAGTTCAAAAATATAAAGGAATAATTTGTACAAGAAAAGAAAGGAGTCTATTTCACAAGCCATTGATGCTTCCACTGGGAATTAGCAGTAGCTGTTAGAGTAGCCGGGGTCATACAGAGCAACCATGCATTCTGCTCCCACTTAGGAAACCCCTAATTTTTAACTTTTTAACAGCCACAAGCTTAAGTTTCTGGCAATGAAAAGTGGAGGGAATGTTTGAGGAGCTCTTATTAAAAAAATAAACTTCAAATGATGATTGACTCCCCTTTTATGTCTCTAGAATGGGGCCCATAAATCTCAACAGCTTTCTCTTCAATGGCTACTTGTTCTTTTTGGTTGGTGACAACTTTTATTTTAAGCAAGCTCAATTCTTAAATTAACCCTTGTGTTGACTCAAGCCTCCTTGTTTGTCTTTGCCTCCCACGGATGGAGAAAAGCTTAGCACATGGTAACAGATCCATTCCCATTTCATGGTTGACATGAAATGTGGGCATCAATGCGTTGCTGGAAGAGGGAGGAACCAGACTTCAGGAGATCTGCTTCCAAAGAAAGCACTGAGCTTGCAGTTACTGAGACTCCCCTTTGGGTCCTTGATGTAGGACTTCTGACGGGCAGGTGAGCACAGAAGGTTTTACTTATTTGAGAAGAAATATTCAAATTCACATGAGGGCATTCAAACTCCCAGTCCCATCTAGTGTAGATGGATCCCAGCACTCCCTCCTTTGTCATGCTTTTGCTAGAAACTATAGGGATATAGCTGTCCAGTTGTCCCTGGATATTTACTTCACAAAAGAAGCCCAATAAGGAAATACCTAAGATAAAACCCCTAAAAATCTCAAGCAGCATCAGCCACTGAACCTACCAGAAGACATAACTGAAAAATAGGTTGACCAGTAAGAGTGCTGTGCCCATTGGTGTCCTTTAGCTACCGAGTCTCCTTCACTGGTATGCAAGCTGTGGTAGCCAGCAATACTCATACTCCAGTGCCTGCCTGTGTGTGGCCAGCCAAATTTGGAAGCTCTATCTTATATCTTTCTGTCAGTGACCTGTTATACAGTCCTGGGGCCTAATGCTTGTGTCAACATGAGGTTAGGTTTCATGGCATCCTGAGCAGAGCAGGAATGTCCTGGCTTATATTTGTCTCCCCAGGAGAGGGAGAGGGTGGGAGAGAAGCATTCAGCAGCTACTGGGCAATCTTCTGCCATCTCTTGACAGGCAGTGATATAAATCAGGGGCTTGAGTGAGACACGAAGGCAAGTCCTTGTTGCTCTGTTTAGATCCCTATCAGCCATGATTAATTCGGTGCTATAGGTGGAAGGATAAACGTGGCTTCCTGTAACCTTAATTGTTTCCACCAGCCTTTGAACTGATGCATCCATCTGGTAGCATTTAGTTGTGAATACAAAGGGTCAAACTATGCCCAAGACTGGATGGTAGGCAGCAGGACCAGTTCTGAGAAACGCCAGTGCCAACTGGGGACTGGTCTCATGGTCATGCAGCCTAATTGAGGCAAGGGGACTCAAGTTAGTGCTAAATAAGTGACTTGCAATATCATCTAGAAACTTTTAAGTTGCCAGAGATTCTGAATTTGTTACAGAGAAAGCTGGCAAAGGGCCTTAAGATGGCTAGGGATGGACTGGAGACTTCATATGATGCTACAGGGACTTCTGCTCTGCCATTCCCAATGCTCTTCTGATGAGTCCAAAGAGGAGACAATGTGGGTTGCTTTTCTTGAGTAACTCCCATTATAACTGAAAGAGATTTTGTGGATCTTTCGCAGAACTACTATCGTCTTGCATCAGGAGTCCTTCCCCTCCTCTTAAGACTCTCTTTAATGGCTTGGGTCTTTGCAAGTAACTGACTTGCACACTCATCCATCTACCTCCAGCGCTGTGCACAGGGCTTGACTTTGCTTTGACATTCTTGTGTACAAAGCATTCCCATGGTAGTAACTTGAAAAATACCATGCTAGTTTTACTCCCTCTTTAACATCACCATGTGCCCATGGGAAATTCTGAAAAGAGCAGCAATCTTGATATATTTGGTGGAGGGGGTGTGTTTTGAAAGCAGAAAGATCTTTGGCAAATGCAGCCTGCAAGGAACAGAACTAGCTTATTTCAGCTGACAGCTTTAGAGAAAACCAGCATTGCTAAGTTTCAAATTAGTGTGGGTAGACACTAATAAGAAAATTTAGGGCTAGCAATTCAGAGGGAATAGTTTATTGCTTTTTGGTTAATCCCTTTTCAGTTTCTATCAGCATAGAGAGAGCAGAGCTTTTTCTCTCAGTCATTTGTGCCCAAAGCAAAATGTGATGAAAACAAGCAAACTAAAATGTAATTTAGCTTCCTAAAAGCAAAGAGGAGAGGTCACCCCATCAGAAAAAGAGAGTCAGAATTTTCAGTTTAAACAAGTCTTTGTCTTAGTAATTTTTGTATCCTAGTGCTTTGAATCCAGTAACTTCTAGTTGCCAGAGCTCAGTACAGATTGTTCCTTGGGTCATTTCTTTTGCAATCTATTCAATTTTTGCCTCTCTATATTAACTTTATATTTTTCTCAAATTTATTAATGGTTTAGAGTCATTTACTGAATAGTCCCAGACCTGCAGTTCATTTCTAAGGGGTCCTGAGCATTTGCTATTTGAAATCTAACATAAGATTCTTAGAATTTGTTAATTATATCTCAAAATTTGAGGAACAATTCAACAGCAACCATAACTGCTCTAGTACAAAAATATGAACATGAGGAAAAAATTCCCTCTCAAGTGAATTAGCAAAGCATGGTTGGGATAAACTGAACTCACCAACTTGTTCTGCAAAGAACTTGGTCTATAGAACTACCTGAGCATACTTCCCATCTTACCTACTTTAGGGAAGGTAAAAAAGTCACGAGCAGAGAAGAAATGCCGAACAGATGTTATCTTCAAAATGAGCTGATCCCCCACAGGTCTATGGAGGATGTCATTTCCTACCCCCTGCATCCTCTTCTCCTCCTCCAGGCAGGGTTTCAGTGGGCGTAAATCATCAAAATGATGCTAAATTATACCAGCTGAGACTGGCTCTGAAAATCCTTGTGCTCCAAGAAGTTAGGCTTAAGAATTTAATTAAAAAATAGAAATGATCCTCTGTGCTTGTTTAGTACCCACACCTCTGCTCTGGAATTCCTTGTTGGATGTCTTCCTTACTGTCCCAAGGTAGAAGAGTGGAATGAAGCCTCTGAGCTCCAGCCCCAGAGTTGTGATTGTGCAAAAGGTTCCTCTTCATCTGTGTTGTTCTGGGGTAATGGCAAAGAGATATGCGTTTTGGAAGTTGCTTTTTTTTTCACCTTGGAATCTCCAGGACTCTCCTGAGCTGTGTCCCACATGCAATGTCAGCAATGGCTGTAGGATTTCTGGGAATCTTCCTAGCGAAGCACAGCTCTAGAGGGAACAACCGGCTGAACAGTTGTGTAGTGTTTTGGGGGATGGCAGACTGTGCTTGCTTACATGTGAGTCTGTTTTCAGAGCATCAGTCTTAAACAGGCAAGGAAAAAGTGGAGAGAGGGAAAAGATTTTTGGCTCTAGTTCTGGGAGTGTATCTCAGGAGTGGGAACGCAGCTAAAGAGGCAGAAGGTGAATCTGAGACTTATCTCTTCTTCAGGTATTTTCTCTGACCAGAATGGTGCCTGAAAACAGTAGAATCATAGAATGGTTAGAGTTGGAAGGGACCTTAAAGACCCTCCAGTCCCACCCCCCCTGCCGTGGGCAGGGACACCTCCCATGAGACCAGGTTGCTCAAAGCCCCATCCAGCCTGGCCTTGAACACTTCCAGGGATGGTGCATTCACAGCTTCTCTGGGCAACCTGTTCCAGTGCCTCACCACCCTCACAGGAAAGAATTTCTTCCTAATATCTAGTCTAAATTTCCCCTCTTCCAATTTAAAACCTTTACCCCTTGTCCTATTACTAGACTTCCTGACAAAGAGTCCCTCTCCATTGTATTGATTACCTTTTCTATTACTATTATTTATTTCTGTAGGGAAATATCTCACCTTCAGGAACATTTGAAGCCGTGCAAAGAATATTTTTCTAGGTCCTTTCTTCCTAGTTAAAAATAAAATGAAAATGAAAATGTGACTTGAATGAAGTGTTTTCTTCAGAAGTTGCCAACTTATATAAGTGTTTTACAGCAACACCTACTTCTTGGCTCTTGCCAGGAGACCAAAAATCTGTGAACACTCTTCTTGATTCCTTAGCAGCGTATCCTCTCTGGTAGCTAGTTTCATAGGCCTTTTCTGACTGGAGGGTTAACCTAGGATTAAAAAAGCAATATGATCTTTTAGTCCCAATGATAGTGAAAAATATGGCAGTTATAGCTGTCTCTTGAAAGATAACCTGTAATTCATAAACAACAGAATTACATTGAGGGAGCCTAATACACAGTAGAAAATAAAGTGTCTGAATTTATCATTCTGACCTTGAAAGTTAACAGAGTAGTTTGTTACAAATAATTAATTTTATAAATTTCTTCTATCTTGGCAACTTGACTGTGAATAGATTGCAGTTTCCTTGAAGTTACTTGTTAGCTGAATTTATTTGCTGAATAATTGATGTAAATAAGTCAGTGAATAGTAAGTAATTATTCTTGGCCTCCACTTAGTTTGAAGGCGAGTGCTTGGCTACAAGTCGATGATATTAGAAACTTGAGCTGCTGTGATTTGATGGGAAAGTCACCTTCTTTCCTTGGCTAACTGAATATTGAATAATTTTTTGTGTAATTTGCTCCTTCCATGCAAAATTTCGGGAGACTGCAACAGAGCTGTAATGCCATCCAGGGAGTATGTAGTACTTACTGGGCAGTAAGGGCGGTAGCATATGCATCAGATGCCTTCTCCTCTCCCCCTGGGCAGTCTTGCCCATGTGCCCCAAGCTCTGAAGGGGCATTTTCTTGTCTTGTGTGCCTCTGCGTCTACATTGCCCTTTACTGCATCTTCCTCAGAAAGGCAGCTGAAGCAGGAGCTGCTGCATTTATTTCTTGTTAAACTCCTGGCTGTGTTTGTACCTTTTCCTACCTGTCCCCATGGGCAGAGGACCTGGGGGTGAGATCAGTGGTTGCTTGCAGCAAGCATTGTAGCTCCACGTTAAAACGTCGGCACAGCATATAGATTGGTGAGAGCATTTTAAAGGGCCTGGTTTTGGGGGGCAGGCTGTTGCCCTGCAGAGGGACCCCAGCAGGCTGCCTTTGAGGAGCAGAGTGGTGGCGCTCCAGCCTTGCCCTCCCGCACAGCGCCTGCTTGTCTTCCTGGTGAATTATGATTGATCACCTTCGGTGCCCTTTCCCAGGCTTTGATAAAACACATCCCCAGGCAGTTGTCTGCAGGATGTTTTGGGCCATCTGTTGTTACCAAAGGCTCTAATGTCACTGCCTAATTGTTTTCCAGACAGGCTCCCTTTGCGCTGGCTTATTTTTGGAGGAGGAGGTAGCCATGGGCATGGGCTGTTCATTTGTACACTGCTTCTGCACCTGAAAACCCTGTTACCATCAGCAGGAGGATCAGGGTAAACTCTTCCTTTTGGGTCTAGAGATGCCTGGACCAATGCAGCATCTTTATTCACAGAAATCATGCAATTCATGCTGGGCTTTTTTCCCTGATGCTTTTAAGGAAATGAGCCTTTTGCTGTGGCTGTCAGTGTGATGGGCAGTGCACTATGCGCCCCTTCTGCAGGCTTCCTCTCCTGGAACTGCTACATCAAAACACAAAGGGCTGGAGCTGGTGCTCCCCAGATTACGTGCTTTGCAAGGTCTACATTTCAACCCTGAAACTGGTCCTGTGCGTGTAACTGAATTTCTGTCAGGAAAGAGGGATTGCCCTTGTAAGGCCACCTGGGGATCAGTGTGCCCCATAACAGATGGCACAGGTGGGATCCCACCAGCCATCCTGATTAATGACATGGATTTTTATAGAATCATCATAGAATCATAGAATGGATTAGGTTGGAAGGAACCCTACAGATCATCTAGTTACAACGCCCTAGCCTCCTGCTAGACCAGGCTGCCCAAAGCCCCATCCAGCCTGGCCTTGAACGCCTCCAGGGATGGAGTATTTAGGTGAGGAAGACCTGAAGCAAGCAGGCTGCAAGAGCAAGCCCTGTGATTATTGACAGACATGGGGTACCCCATGCTTGTTCACTGGTTCCCCCAGTTACGAGAACATCTTGCATGATAAAATCAAGTTTGAGATAATGCCAAGTTAAAAAACAAAACAAACAAACAATAAAACAACCCAAAGCAAGTGTTTTATCCCTCGTGAGTTCAGCTCCCTGCTTCCTCTGGAAGGTTTTCTTTTCTCATGCTGTTCCAAATCTTGACCTTTTTTCCCCCCCCCTTTCCCTGCCGACCTCATGAGGACACAGTCACCTTCAGGCTTGGGAAATGTTCCCTTTTCTACAGCTGCCAACTCGGTCGTGTTCACATGGAGACTGGAAAACTGAGACAGTTGCTGCCCCAAAGTGTTTGTCCTTGGCCGGAGGTTGTAGTTCCATCTGGCTCACTGGAAAGTGCTCCCCTTCCCAATGGGCAGTGATTTACGCTCCAGCATGCTGACGTCTGTTGAAATTGGCACCTGTTTGTGCTGATACCCAGGACTGGGAGTTGGAAATTCAGGACGTATATCTTTATGTCCCCTTTAGCCGTTCTTGCTGCAGAAGGAGCAGTCTGGAAAGGGACTGTGCTGGCATCATGAGGTGTTAAGCTGGGATGGCTGAAGGAGTTAAGCTGCTGCCTCACTGTAATATAATAGAAAGAAAAACATGCCTGTGGGGCTAGTCCATTTTACTATGTAGCTTCAGCTGGTAATTAAAAGGAAACAGTTCAAAATTAAGCAGTAATATGAATAAAACCCCAAATTAAATACACCCAGGACAGGTTGCATTTTTCAATGGGTAGATGCTTAGCATATCATGAAACCAGACTTTAAAAAAAAAAAAAAAAATTAAATCTCAGACTGGTTGTCTAAAGCCAGGAGTTCCCCGAAGTCCCCCCGAGCTTTGCTTTTTTTCCAGGAGGGTGCCCCTTTCATTGCAGCTCACTCGTCACTGGGGCCAAGTGGTACACTCCGCTCAGGGCATGTTCCCACATTCATCCTGTTACGCTGGAGACAAAAAAGCAAAATCGAAACCCCAGATGGGCCCAGTAACAATTTTACTTGCAAGTCAAGGGCGCAAACCTGGTTTCAGGTTCTTGGGAAGGATTTCACAGACCTCCTTTGAAGGTGATGGTCCCAAAAGCAGGGACAATGTGCCCATTTATGGTGGAGGAAAGCGATTGTGGGCACTGCCACTCAGGCATCCTGCCAGGCATCAATTTTGGGAATGCAAATGCTGAGCAAAGTAGCAGGCTGTGATCTCCTCTGTGCATAGATCAGGCAGCTGGCTGCTCTTAAATAGAGTGGTGAAACCAGGCACCGTGATAATTTTGAGGTAAAGGTGTGGGGAGCAGGGAGGTGGGTGGGAAGCAGTGATAGGAGAAGAGGTATTTTCAACCACAAGCTCCCCAACTGGCAAACTTCCAGAAGATGGGAAGTGTTGTCTGAGAAAAGCTCACCCTCTGCTCACCTCATTTCTTACATTCTTTCCCAAAGTATCTGTTACCAAACACTTTTGGGGCGTGTTGGAGTTATTTCAGATGACTGCTCTTATTTCAATGACACCTGTGGAGCAGCATGCCACAGCCTCTGTGGCACTTCTTCTGGAGCGCTGCTCTTCTCCACAAACCTTCTCATAAGCTTCCAGTGCAGATATCCCTGACGTTAAAGCAGCGTTTGGGTTTCTGAATATAGTGGTTTGCCCAGACTTTAAAAATGGTGATACTCACAGGGCAGGAATAACTGAGAGGAGCCAGAGGCCAAGCCAGGCTTGCTGGGGTGGTGGCATGTGGAGGAACCAAGGGGCATGCAGGAGCCGGGCTTGCAGCCAAGTTCAGGTCCTCATCAGACAGGCAGCAGGACCATGTCCAGTTTGTCCTGCTGGACCACTTCCTGCTTTCTCTGGATGAGAAAGATCTCTGCCTTCCTCTACGCCCATGGGTTTCACATGGTTTGGAAGTGCTACTTTAGACAGCCATCATCTGGTATCACACAGTCCACCTCCTTTCTCTTTGTGGAGTTGGGTCCATTCATGTTGGTTTAACACTCTGTCCTTTTGTCCTGGTAATGGTCTTTCCGATATCTTTTATGAGTCTGTTTAAAATCAAACCTAGTTGCCATCTACTCAGCCCGGGAAGAACTGTTTTTCCTCTGCCACAGATTAACATGAAGAGTGTGAAGGAAGAAGCAGAAGGAAACAATTTACACCACTATGTCTGACTAGATTAAAAACCAATACTGGATTTTTTCGGTTACTAGTAGGCATTTAATTCACAGTGTTGTGTTGTCTAGCAGCTTAACAGAGCTCTGAGTCACATAACTGAAGAGCTAAGGTGAGTTCCAGGGAAAAAGCATTTTCTTCTGAACTACTCTTGGTTCAGCTATAAACAAGACCTTTAAAAAAGTAAGTGGTGTCCCTTTGAGAGTGCAGCCTCATGCCAGAAGTACAAATTGATTTTACTGTCTGTTTACCTTTTTGTTGACAAGATCTAAGTCTTCAGTCCAGAAGCCTAACTGGTAGCACTTGGACCTGCAAGCCGTCGCTGCTGAGCAAGGTGTTGGTTACTGGAGCTTGTTGCACTTCAACAAGAAAAACACTTGCAGAATTAGACTACTCAGAGTGTAACTATTTTGGTGCAAATATTCAGCCTTCTAGGTAGATTTAGTCATCAAAATTTATCTATTGAACTCAATACAACTGGGAAACTGGACCGATGCAGGAGTACTGTCTGCCAGTAAATCCTGCATGCAAAAGCCATACCTTTAGGCTTCAAATTTAACAGAAGTAAATCTATCCCTTTCAGTGTTTCAGTTTTGATTAAGTTGCAAATCCTTCCTTATGTTATTTCTTAATTTATTCACTTGAACTTGAATTTGGGCATTGACCAAAGCAGAGAGTTATCCAACAGTTACTGCTCCCTTACAGCATTACTGCTTGGACATCAAGGGGAGTTGTTGGCAAGAGACCCTGCCGATGATGGAGTGAGGGCATTGAAACTAAAATATCCTTCCATCGCAATGTGGCAGTTCACAAAAGGGGAAAGGATATGGATATTCCATATCAAAGCTCTTTTTTCCCCTCCCTTTCTTCTAAATTGATCTGGACTTTAGTACCATCCCTGGAGGTATTTAAAAGAGGTGTAGATGAGGTGCTTAGGGACATGGTTTAGTGGTGGACTTGGCAGTGTTAGGTTAACGGTTGGACTTGATGATCTTAAAGGTCTTTTCCAACCTAAATGATTGTATGATTCCGCGTTTTGAAAGTAACACAGTTCACTGTTTGTAGAACAAAAGGTTTCAGATCTTATCCGTCTTCCAGAGGTGCCTGAGGTACAGCCACTGACTTCAGTTTACAAATTTTAGACATTGTTTTGAGCTGTTTTGACCTATTTAAGGTGGGTGGGGTGTTTATAGTGTCTGTACTGGGGATGAGAGAATGTTTCTAAAGTGCTGTCACAACAGACACTACCTCTGCTGTATTTGTTGTCATACTGACATTTTTTGCACAGGAAGACTTGTATCTATGCTCAAACTCCAGCCACCTCACCTGGTTCTATCAAGTAACCCACCAAAACCCCAGAGAACTGCTCGCCAGGCTCTGAGTAAACGATGTGCTTACCCCAGCCCTGCAGAATCCAGGAACTTTGTGCAGAAGCAGTAGTACAGTAGGGTCAGCCCAGGGAATGCACGACGGCTGCTATCAACCAGAAGAACCTTCTGGCTTGGGGATCTTGGGCTGAGGGAGAAGGGGTCTCATACACATTGCATTGTTTTCTGTCTAGAAGTTGTTTCTGTTTTTTTCTGAGTGCCTTGATTCAATCAAAACACAAAGAAAATACGAAAAAAAAAGTTCATCATGTGAACTTTGCATAAAAGAAGGGTCAGAGGGCTGAAGTCCAGCTGTTGAAAGTCAACTTCAGCAGGAACTTTGGGTGTGCAGGGCTGAAGGCTGGGGCCCTCATCTCCCTGCAACTTTCTCAGCATCAAGAAAACCAATCTTAGTCCTGAGGCTGCACAAGAGTTGTGTGACTGCTCTGCACCGGGCTATGCCTACATGTCGTTATTGTGGCTAAGCCGGTGGGATGGGTGATGCTTAGGGGTTTCTCCAAGCACCTTGGTCAGATTCAAACTGTTTTATTAAACTAGCTAATTGGCAGATTGAAGGAGAGGGGGGAAAATTGAGGTCCTTGGGTCTCCCTGGTCAGTGCCAAGCCGCAGACTGTTAACTACTCCTGCGTTTCAGAAGCAATAACCGCGGGTTTGGAGAACATATGGAACCAACTAGCCGAAAGGCTTTTATGAGGAGCTTTAACAGGGGGCATGGTTTGTGAGCAGAAATTCCAGTGGATGAGTTAATAGTTTCACTTTCCTTAGCTGTCCCTTTATAGGAACAACAACAACAAAGTCGGGCGCGTTCCTCCCACAGCCCCAGCTGTACAATGTGCCGATGCATCCAGGATTTCGTTTGGACACTGGGGGAGTCCTTTAGTAGATCCCCCAGGACCTGTTTTTTCAGAGCTATTTCCTGATGCTGACCTCATTAGGTGAGTTTCACAGCTCACTAATTCCTAGCAACAGCGCAAGCAATTCGAGGAAAGGGGAAACCCGTCTTCTGGAAACCAGTGGAACTGAACGGATTTGGGCAAACACTTTTATTGCTTTTTCATTAATCTGGAAAATCAGGGACTTAGGGTTTTCTTTCTTTTCTCTCTCCACACACACGCACACACACAAACACACAAGTCTCTATTTTGACTTGAAACTGTATATTTTATTTTCTATTTGAGTAGAGAGATGGATAACAGCAAAAGAAGAATCCCTGAAGAACCATATACCTCAATATTTATGTTACACTCTGTTTTGAACCAAGCAGGAGAGTGGGCATTTCTTTTCCGGAACTGCAGTTTAAGCACTGACAGGATATAGTCACTCAAACGCTTCCAATAATGCTCGTTTAGTGTTTGCATTGTGGTGGCGTGTGTCCAAAAGAGAGAGCAAAGGAAAACAATAGTTGCCTGCTCAAGAGCTGACATCATAGCATGAAATTTAAGTACTTGTTTTTGTGGTTTTGTTATTAATCATGGTTCTATGGAAGGGTCATCCTGTAACTCCAGCTACTGGAGTCTTGTGAATGCAATGTTTGTAGTTCAGCCTTGGTAAATTTAGGAGTGGAAGGTCATTTCTTCCCCATCACGTAAGAATGAACTTTATCTGAGCACCAAAGTTTATTCTGAAAGTTTTCTCAGGGTTGCCTTTCATTCTCAAGTCTCCTGTGAGCAAACTCACCAGAAGAACACAGGTCTGTTTGTCTTCAACTTAACACAAAATTGCTTTATTCCATTGTAATTCCTGAATTTGTTGTCTGTTTTATTAGCAATGTAAGAAGGTTTAGGTCCATTCAGGTATTTTATCTGGTAGTAAGTTTACCTTGTCTTATTTTGCAATGGCCTCTTAAATGTCCAATGAAGCTATTCTTTCATCGTGGCACCATTTGGGACCTTAGTCAGACAAAGTGAAGAGGTGGATCTGGCAACCTTTGCACTTGGTTAGAAATCCATAGTACTGTCTTCAAGCAAGGAGGTGGGCACAGAGTCAAGCTGCTGTCTGAGTTCATCAGAAATTGATTTCTGACAAAGCATTTGAGCACTCAGGGTAATCAACCAAAGTCAACTCATTCACCTTTGCAAAAGTATTAAAAAGGTAGAGCTGAAAGGATACAGCTAACTCTGCATCCCTGAGCTGATGTTCAGTGGTGATCATGGCAAAGAATTGATGTACTGAATGGCATATTTCAGAAAAGGAGGCATTTTATTTCTTCTGTCATGCCATTCAGCAAATTACGACCAAACGATCTTACAAGTAGCTGACACAAATCAGGCATGATACTGTATTTCACAAGGGTTAACTTGGGTTTTGTTTTTGTGGGCTTTTATTTTTTACTCTCTTCAACTAGAGACAAATGCACATCAGATAGGTAACAAGAAATCTCCTGTACCAAGACCATGATTTCTCCTCTTTAGCTATCACATACAGCACTAACATGTTTCTGGCCTTCAGGCACCTTCAAATGCCCAGTCTGAAGTTGCAGATTTGTGGTACAGTAAGACATGATTCATGGCTGTTTGTCAGAGTACCTTGGAACAAGTGGGATTTTTATCTAGCTTTGCTCCCAAGACCAAATACAATAAAGAGCACAATTTCAGATGAAAAAACTGAAGTGTTCCTAAGCCCAGTCCAGGTACACTTTTATTCACTACCTGTTTGAGAAGGTGGCAATGCTTTTTTAGATCTGTTTCTGTGGACTGGATTTACTTGTCCAAGAGCCAAATCTCACTAAAATCTTGCATAAAACCAAACCTCCAGCCTCTCCCATGGGCTTGCAAAACAGAGTTGAAACTGTCCCAAGGCAACTTGCACAAGTGCTGATACCAAAACTTTTATGTAGTGCCAGACTTGAGACCCAACACAGTTGTGTCTGCTCACTTTATATGAGGGGTTTGGGGTTTTTCTAATGTTTCTTCTTCCTGAAGCTGAAATTTAAACACTTTAAACATTCAAGTTCGTTTATATGTGAAGTAGACTTTTGTAATCTGTGCCTTCCATTCATGTGTGACTCCTGGCTCCATAATACAGAGGAGGGGGCGAGGAATACTATTGGAATGCCAAGGTAATTAGTAAAGCTGTTAGCTGTGGTCTTCACTGGGCTCATTTGGTCTCTGCTTGAGGCCTGTAGTGAGGTTACACGTGGCTCTGGTCTCTGCAGATTTGGTTGCAACTGAAGTGCCTGAGATCATAGAGGCAAAAGAGCAAAGGTTAAAGCAATGCAGCAGCACAGATACTGTTGGGTGATGGTGAGAACAGTTCCCACAAACATCAGAAATGGCCCAGTCTTATTCACCAAGAAGTGAAATGAGGTTCATGCAGACCTCCCCGCTGGTGGGGAACCCTCGGTCAAAGTCAGAAGTGTTGCCAAGACCTCTTCCCTGTCCCAGCTTTGCTGTGTCTCATCTGACCTTACCATGGCAGAAATAACTGTCCCCTCATACTTGAGATGGCCATAGTCTGTGCAAAAGAGCTCCCAAAAAGTCTGGGCCGGTGGTTGCTGATGCTGTCTGGGATTGGTGGTACTCACTCTCTTAGGCAGTAAAACAGGACTGATAGGTTTTGCTTGAGTTCTGATCGGATGTCTCCAAACACACAGTAAAATCTGTGCGTTGAGCTGCTGCTTTGCACAGGAGAACGACAACACTTGGATAAGAAGGCTTCTTCCTGGCAGGGTGGAGACCTCTTTCTGTTGTCCACAGTTAATCTGACAAATAGGGGCCAAAGACAGAAGTGCAAAACCAGCTTTCAAAGCGCCCCCGTGTGAGGATCATAAATTGCATGGATAAAAATGCACTTTCCCAGAGTCAAAGTCATAACTTGCCATCACTGACCAGAACAAATACTGTCTGCTATATTTATTAGGTGGGACTGTGTATAGGCAGTCACTCTAAGTGTGTTTATTTTGAAGCCATCAGTTGTTCAGTAATCTCGGGCACCTCTGGGAGATTTAACTCAGATAGGGGGTTAGGCTGGAGGTCATGGGGTCACTGATATTAAGATAGGGAGAAGGAAAGGAAACGGCATTGTTTTTGTGGCATTATCTGAACTGTAAGGAAAAATAAATTCAGGTTTTAGGATGGCTTTAAGCTGACTTTCAAGGAAATGGTCTACAAATGCAGCCAACGAGCAGATGGCTGTGAGGAGACCCCACTTCTCAAGAAGTTTGTTTTGAGCCGCCCTACCAAAAACCATGGTGGTTGTGGCTTGATTAAGCAAGACTTCTCTAGGAAGCTGTTTAATTGGTTACAGTTTTCCTTTAGCATATTCAGGTGTTTGAGTTTCTAATTTTAACTTTCTTCTTAAAATAAAATCTCTTGAGTTGCTTTTCAGGCAACAGTCTGAATCCTGTGATGAGCTCCCCCGTAGTGGTAGCAGAGTGCTGGAGGCCAGCTGGTGGCCAGCATCACCTCTAGGTCCCAAAGCTGCTCAGAGGCTGAGAGAAGGAACATGAACATCCTGACACTAATGAAATCTGGGATCTGATGTGTGGGTGTCCATCTGCTACTCATGTGAATTCTAAATAACTCATTATCTCTCGTGTGTAGTCTTTAGTGTCTTATAAGAAGTGAACTTGTACAGATTTTTCTTCAGCCTGGCACTTACATTCAAGGAATAAATGGGCAATTTTCTGTAAGGCATCTAGCCTTCTGCAAATGTGACTGAAATCAGGTAATAGATTCCAGATTTATTAGGAAGAGACAGACAGACTGAGCCAGAGCATTAATACACAGGACTGGTTTCCCCAGGAGACCAGAATAACAAAAAAAAAAAACAACAAAACCACCCAGAAAAGCAAAACCCCCCCCAAAACCCCATCCCCCAAAAATAAAAAGGAAAGGCAAGAAGAGAAAAAAAGCATTGGGAGTAAAGTAAGGATTTGTTTATCACTTTCTTAATATTTTCTCATAAAACACACTGTCTTATCCTGAGGGTTTGTTAGTGGTTTGTATATGTGTGTGCTTGTGTGTATACATATTTTTGTATATAAAAATCCAGCAACATCCAGTGTTTAAAAAATCAAAAATGAGGAGGATTTTACTAAAAGCATTTTGGGAAAACCTCTGCTCTCAGTTTTCCTGTCAACGTTTTTCTAAGCTTTTATTTTTATTAGCCAAAATGTTTAGAATCCCCAGGAAATCCTGGGATGAACCATTTCCTCTTTGAGCTGTAGCCCTTAGGGGGAAAAGAAAAAGCTCAGATCCTTTCAAAGGTTAGAAATTTTTCAAACTGTATTTTTTGCAGATTTTTTAAATTAGAGAAAAACTGAGTTAGGAGGATGCTTACCTGCAGGCTGTGGTCCTGGGAAAGATTGATCTCTTTGTAGAAAAGCCTGAAGAAACCCTTAGATCTGGGCAAGGAAATCTTTTAGGCTTGGATCTTAATGGGGAACCGATTGCCGAATTGAGGTATAACAGGTTCAGTTGAAAGACCATCTTTATATTTTTTGAAAGTATATTAAAAAAAAACATTTGCCTTTCCTCAACCAATTTGTGTATATTAGTCAGCATGTAACTACTTTGTATTAAGAGACTGTTAATGTCTTGGAGATACTATGATGATGATGATGATTACTAGTATAAAAAAAATAATATTCAGATCATATTTGTTGTATACCTGAGGTTTTGCAGGAGTAAATCCAAATGACTGTTTCCTTTCCTTTAGATGGAAATGACAATCTTAAACTAATAAGAACTTCCATCCCACAAATACACATGTACATTTTTAATTTTAAACTTCTCTGGGGTTCACTCCTTAAAGTAGGTTCAGTTGCTTGAAGTTAAGAAATAAGTAAGGATAAGTGTCACAGACTGCAGCCCAGCTGGGTCAGTTGGAGTTCAGCGTGGGTTACCTTACTCAGATTTTGGGATGATGGTTATTCTTTGGGATGGATAGGGCACTGCCATTATAAATGAGAGAAGCTGAAAATGTGGTGAAATGGGAGGCTGAGGGATGCAGGAGCCTTTTCATGAAAAATGACACATCAATATAATTTTTCAGAGCTTGGAATTTGAAGTCACTGCATATTAATGTATTTTAGGAAAAGTGCATTTGCTTATTTATATAATCTGTGACAAACTGTCTTAACTGCTGTTCTTCTGATTTATTCCTCTACTTTTTGTCAAGGTTCTTGGGAAGCTTCTTGGAAAGCTGAACCCTAAAAGCTTGGTGGTTCAGTAACTGGTATAAGTTACTCCCACACTCTATCACAAATATTAGAAGATTTACGATAACTTGTGTGAAATTTAGTAGCCTTTTGGTAATGCAAGGGCAAAAATGCTGTCTGTAAGGATAATTTTTTTTTTTTGGTTGCCTAAATTTGCATGGTAAAGAACACTTTTGCTTTCTTGAGGTTTTTAGGTTTGGGATGGAGACATTTGACTAGTCTGCTGGGATAGTGTTCCAATTCCGTATCTGTTTGTTTTGCAAAAGGGTAGGCAAAGAGGCAAAGACTAAAGGAGGGAGGTTAATAATGGGTTTCCTGAACTTTCTTCTGCTAGAAGCGTGCAGAAAGTCCCAGTGCAACAACTGTGACTTCAAAAACCTTCCAACTGAGTTTGGGCTTTGGATTCAAGCTACCACACAGGAAACAGTCAGAGGCAAGAGACATTCCTAATTTAGGGGCTTTTTTATTCTGATCTCTCATGTAGCCAAGTAGTCAGCACAGACAGCCTAAAAGTTCTCAGGCAATAACATCTGAGCAATATATAAATGTGTGTGAAGCTATTCTTTATGTGGAAGTTCAAGGATTTTATAATAAAATCTTCTGCTAGTAAGGGACCTTGTAATTGACTTCAGTTCCAGTTGGAAATGCCTAAAGATCAGCTCTTGTTACTGTGGGCCAGGTGGGTCAATAGACTTCAGGTGCCTTTTAGGCTTTGCTGCTTTGATTCCTAATATCTTTAACTTCTCCCTTGTTTTTCTTGTGTGTGTTTCTACAGGTGCTGTTTGCCCTAAACCAAACTCTGCTTCAACATGAAAGCCTCCGAGCAGGTAGTTTGCAGGCCCCATACACCACTGAAGATCTCATCAAGCATTATAACTGTGGAGACCTGAATGCTGTCATATTCAACCATGACACTTCTCAGGTAAGAAAGTGTTGCTACGGCTGTGGGCCAGCTAATTGAGAACAAATCAGCTTTTTTAATAGTGATACCCCAGTCATCACTTTGTCTCCTCTTTCCCCTCTTCCTTTTGATGCCCTTTGTTTTCTTTCCACACGTGACTCGTTTGCCTGGTGAGAGAATGGGGTTTCCTTGGTATTGCTTGGGTTCTCGGGAAGGGACTGCCTGGAAAACCTTCCTAGGAATGTGCCTGAAAGAAAAAGCCAATTATGAATGTTTGTGGGGCTGTTGAATGTAGTCCACTCATTAAAGAGAGAGGGGGGGAAATCTTGTAATATCTGAGCTTATATATGAAAAGGAAGTGGACCTTATATAAATACTCTATAAAGTAAATAACTTCTCAAACATGTCATAATTCGATAATTTTGTATGTGTCTCAGGCAGTCCTTCCGTCTCTGTTTATCTTAGTTATCCAATGCTATTAAAAATTCTCAGTGGAGCCGAAATCTTCTTTCCAGGTTGGTCTGATAATTCATGACAAACTCTGAAATTCTCATTTAATACATAGGTTCCTCTTTCTCCTTCCCCGTTAATTCTATGGAAACATGGTCTTTGGCTGTCATCTCCTACCTCTTCTTTTTGATAAATGTTCCCAGGTTCCTATCTCAGGTGCAGTGATTTACTTGGAGTGGACCTGTATAAACTTAGGCAGATGTGTTTTGCCAGTGAAAGTCTATTAAATCATGATAGCAGTTTACCATTAGCAAATGCAGATCAAGGATAACTAGGTGACTTTAAGACAGAACTGAGATAGGGTCTGATTGAGGCAGAGGTCTCTCACACATCTTGTCTTGCCAGTGCTATCTTGATTTGCACAGGGCTCTTGGGGGTCACTTGTTTCTCAGAGGAACAGCTGGGAAAGTGAAGAGAGCCCCATCCTGGCTGTAAGGTAACAGTCTCCCAGCCGTACTGTGTGACATGAGTGTTTTCCTAAAGGTCTTGTATGTACCTCTGAGAAGTCCCAGGTAGAAAAGTAAATGATTCAGCAGCAGCTGGAGCTGCTCTTCCATGTCATGTATTACAGAATAAGCCTGTCCCTTGATGGTAGCAGAAAGACAGCAGTTTGGACAATCAGAGGTCCTTAAATTCTGGGCAAATGGTCATGTATTCTCTTTTTCCTTATCTGGTTATCATTTCCAAATAATAGAAACAGTGGTTGATGCTAATAATTGGGAGGAAAACCCTTTGCTGTCCAAGTTAATCCAGTCCTAGAAAGTGAAGGAGTACTTTAGCATGAGTAAGCAAGGCATAACACGGTGGTTAATGTGGCAGCACTGAAACAAAAGTCTGCATAGTTCTTCATTCTGGACAGGCTTGCACTGAAAAGTAAAGGGAAAGCAACTTGGGCAGGAATATATCTCCAAAGATGGGATGTGTGAGTTAGAAAAGATAGAGAGCTCATGGGTTTAGGGGATTCTGGAAAAGTCAGTGGTTGTAACTATTCCTGCAATGTCAAGGCACAGCACATAAGATAAACTCATATTGATTTTGGAGAAACAGCTCTTGCAAAGTGTGGTGGTATATTTGCCATGGATGCAAAAAAAGGGCTACTAGTAAGTAAAAATATGAAGGCAGCCCTGGCACTTGAATGCCCTGTGTCATCTTTTGGTCTTTATCAGTGTAATTTCTCCAGCTATAAAGCCTTTGTCCCTGAGACAAGTTGTGGCCATTCACACTGGTTGCATTGGCTCACAGACATCTGTGATTTGTTGACACAATGTCCTATAACAGACCCTGTGGGTTAGAGTTGAGAGGAACAGATTGCTGCAAAAACTTCTTTATCCCTGCAAATTGTTGGATCAAATGTGAGTTTAAATCAGTGGTAAAGTAAGAAGAAAGAAGCCAGCGACCAATCAGAGTTCAAGCATTGGTGTTAGTCATGGTCCCAGAGTGCACAGAGTTGATAGAGATTATAACACTTACAGCCCATGGAAAATTAAAATCCCTATATGTATACTAGTCCCTGCAGAACTCTAAATGTTGTGGAGTATTTTCCTCTCACGGTTGTTGTTTTTAATTTGGGTAAAGAGGTTTTTTGTTTGGTAGTGTTTTTATAAACCAGCTTTATACCATTTATTTTTAATTGCAAGCAGAACAAAATAGAAAATTAAAACCTAAAATAAACTCCCTATTCAGGTCAACTGTTGCCAGTTGTGGTAATTCCAGTTTATTCTGTGTGGTTTTTGTGAAGATGATAGACTGTCTCTGCCATAGAGAGGCTGTGCCATTTGGTTACCGAATTAGATTAGCCTGGCTTAAATATTACACATGAAGCAACCCCCATGGGATCTTTCTTTGGGAACATTAAATGTAGGCAAAGAGGTTTATTATGTGCTGAGAGTGCATTGCAAGTCTCATCAGGTGACAGCAAACGACTGGCCTACAAGTGCAGAAAAACTGTAAATGCCCCAAGTGAGATGCTTCATCACTTCAGGATAGGTGCTCATGGCAAGCCTGGGAAACAAGAGTGTCATGGTGTTTTTAAAAGGTGTGCCCATTCTTTCATGATATCCAACTGCTGGGCCAACTCTTCAGAAGTCTGAGAAGTCCTTGGAGTTGGTACCATTAACAAAACTTTGAAATACCACATAGAAAGGAGAAAAACATCAGGAATGGAGTTTTAAGACTCAACACTTATGTCAATGGTGGAGGCCAGGAATTCAGCTTCATCCCACAGAGGCGTGGAGACCTTCAGAAGGCTGTGACTCTCACTCTTTGAGGGTTCATTTGGGATCTATTTGTAAGGTTAGTGGTGCCTGCTTGTCCCTCGAAGGTTAGTGGGACCTGAAGAGTAAAGGCGAACCTGTCCATCAGTTGCCTCAGTTCAGAGCCATTGGTCCAGATCACTGTAATGAAATGGGAAGTATCTGAGAAAGTCTAACATAGCTGTGGGGATATTGGTGGTGGTGGTTGTGGTAAGGAGTGTATATCTAGGTGCAGTAATTAAATTCCTCTAGCATGAGTCTCAGGAGATGGAGCTTCAGTAGCCATCTGTGAGATGCTTTTAGAGCAAAATTTATTTGGGGGCAGAAAGAAGGACCAGAACTGGAAATACTAATACTGTAGATTTGAGGTGTTATGGATGAGTTTCCTGAGCCTCTTCAGCCTCCCTGAGGGAGTCTGGGAAATCTACACCAGTCTTCTTGACTCCTGTCATGTTTGGGAGGAGAGGGCTGAGTCCCCAGGGCTGAGTTTGTGCCAGGGGTTGCACGGAAGGGGTGGTGCTGGGAGGGAAACTTATTTCCTAGACAGAAGGCACTGAGTTTGGGCACCGGGACAAAATACAGCTTCTTTGATACCCAAGGACAGGACTGCCCCAGGGAGATGGATGCTGCCCACCTTGGGGCTGGGAAATCTGGCTTAGCCAGGGCAAGGTGCTTGAAATGGAGGGGTGTGGGCAGGACCCCAAATCCCTGCTATTTTCCTGTCCCAAAGCCATCAGCACTGAGATGGTGGAGGACTAAACAAACCCTTCTCAGTTTCAGGGTTTTTTTTTATAATTTTAATTAAGAACAGTGAAAGGGAGAAACACCTCTGCTTTCCTGTGGTTATATTACATTCTTCATTCCTTTCTCTCTCTCTTTTTCTTAAATTTTGTTTCCGAGCACCATTTTTCCGAACGTATAAATCCTTATTTAAACTTAATAAAATTTTAAGGGGCTGAGTTTATTCAGTTAGACTATGACCCAAAAGTGGAGTAGGAAACATCTCTCCTGCTTCTACAGCCTTCTGCAAACACGTGATTCTCTTGTGACTTCTGCAATCAAGGGGTTTACGTTGGAGTTTCTGGGCAGAGAGTCAAAATGGTACTGAAAGGAAAGTATTCTAAGTTAAAGATAGGGTAGATGGGTTTTCTGCTTTTTTCTTCATACCTTTCTGTTCAAAGAAGTCATGGTTTCTTTCTCTCCTTTTGAAAAATAAAAAACTTCTTTACAACTAGAGAGACATCAGATTAGATCAGCAGCTTTAACTTCTGTATTCTGTCTGATGCTCCAACAAGGGAATGGAGGCCAGTATGTCCAGATACATCAAAAGGCAAAAAATCTGTTAGTGCAAAATCAGAAAATAATCTAGCCCCAGATAATACTTTTTCTTACCCAAGACACTTAAGAAATTGCCTAATGTCTTTATTTAAACATTTTGAACTTTTACATGTGGAGTTTTGGGTTCAGGGATGTCTTACACCAGTTATTTCCTGTGGTTGGTTTTGAGATGTTCAGTATTTTAAGGAAAATTCTCTAAAATTTCTTGTTGCCTATTGCCAGGACAGGTGAGGTCTTGGCTTCGTCCTACATAGAAGAGCGAGTGATGCAATGAGGTGGCCTGGAGGTCATCACAGCCTGCAGACATGTCTCAACCCCTTTTCAATGCTCAGGACTCACTGCACCACTTCCTTCAATCAGGGTCCATCAGAAACAGCTGAGCTTTTTTTACAACTTAGTAGAATGATGTCATCTGTATCCTGAGTTGTCCCTGCAGTTCAGAAGTCCATGGATTCACAGAATCATGGAATTGTCATAGTTGGAAGAGATTTCTAGAGATCCTCTAGTCCAGCTCCCTTGCTAAAGCAGGGCTGCCCAGAGCACGTTACTCAGGACTGCATCCAGGCAGGTCTTGAAGGTCTCCAAAGAAGGGGACTCCACAACCTCCCTAGGCAGCCTGTTCCAGTCCTCTGTCACCCCCACCATACGGAAGTTTTTCCTCATATTTGAATAAATTTCCTATGTTCCAGCCTGTGCCCATTGCCCCTTATCCTGTCACTGGGAACTATTCATGCTGAAACACGGTGTGTGGGCAGTGAGTGTTGCCTTCTGAAAAATCATATGATGGTCCTGATGATAAGGCATTAGACATCCATATGCTAGCACCATGTCAGTAGTCAGCCGCCTTAAACTAAATAAAAGGTTTAGTACATCACTTCGCAATGCACTTGCTGTTTATAAATCACAGGTTGTGTTATGTACTCCTTTAAAAATGTTATCATCCTGTATTTAAACCTGTTGTTTAAGATTTAAGGATCCTGATAATTCTAATTACATCATTAACTTGCCCCGTTTTCATTCTGGATAAAATACAACTCTGCTTCTGGCTCACTTCTCAAATCAATGAAAACTATCTGTGGAATGCCCCCAGCTTCAATAACTGCAGAAACACACAGCTGAGACCATTAGATAGGGTGTTGAATGACAAGCAGACCTAATTTGTCCAAGGAATGGAGTTTTTATCTAGGGCAAAGGAAGATAAATCCATAAACTGAAGGCACAGCCATTGTAATACAATGCTTTGGAAGCATCTTATCGTTTTCAGCTGTAACAAAGTGCAGGCGAACTGGCACAGCCTCTAGTTCTTCCAGGGAAAATGATTATGGGCTTTCCAGAGAAGCAAGTGCAAGGTTGTTCCAGGCGCCAAGGGTGCTGGTCCCACAAGTCTCTCATTCTGGGTCCAGGCAAAGGGTCAGTAACGCTTCCAGGAGTGTTAAAATGATGTTGATGGCAGTCCCCACTCTGCCAGGGCGTTTGGCGACATGTGTGTTCTTTGCTGTGATAGTGAACAGATGATGTCTCCCACCTTCTCTTTGAGCTGTAGCACAGGATACTGCTGGTGAGATATTGCCTTCCTGTAGTTCAGAACTGCTCCTGACCTGCCCCTGTGGGATTGTGCTTTCTTTCCACTTGCACCTGAGTTACAGCTTTGTGCCTTGGTATATTGTGAGCATTTGGAAGTAAAAAACCAGAAGTGCAGCCAAAATTTGCAGAGTCTAATTTTCATATTATGTCAGAACAGGATTCCACATTGGAGCAATATTATATTTTAGCTTACATGTTTCAGAAAATTGGTTACAGATCCAGATTGTGAGAGTTAAGTCTACTTGTTGATGACACTGCTGGGGAAAACATTGCAAAGATTTTTTTTATTTTTTTTTATTAATAGTCTGGAACATACCCAGATCATTTTCATGCTACAGGTTTTGGAAAATAGGTTCTTGCTTGAAAATTTTCATTATGTTTGCATTTAGAGTTGCCTTACCTTGGAAGTTCCTTCCTTCCTCTTTCCAGTTTCCATGGAGAAGGCAATGGGAGAGGAGAGAAAGTCAGAGAGAAATTGGAATGAGGCATTTAAAGGCAAAGATTTTTCTTTCAAAGACTGCTGCGTTATTAGAAAAGTAACATATTCACCTACAGAGAAGAGCTGATTTACATTTTAAAAGTTTTAGGATTGTTGACTACCTGTATTTATTAGTAAGGGAATAAACTATAAAAGAGTATGAAGGAGTGATTGGTAAAAACATTTGGAGTTCAAGGTAGTAACATGCTGCTTTCTGTGCATTGCTGTATGTCTGCTGTAAAGCATTTACTATCCCTTCTTTTTAAAGAGCTGGTTTATGAAGTGTTTCTTGGAAAGGCTTGTTCAAGAGAAATGAAAAAGACTTGTTAGTTTTTTAAACAGTATCTTGTGGGTTGAATGTACAAAATGCTTTTTCTCCTTTTGTGTTTTATCCAGAAAATGCATTTGTCACATCATTATGACAGGGAGGTGAAGAAATGGGACAAGGGGGCAATTTGGTGGTCTGGGCTGACTTGACAGGATTAACATTAGACATTAACTGAAAAGCCTGTGTACTTGGGTACTGCTTGACATGACATTTCTTGGTCTGACACTACTGTTGTGCATTCCCGAATAGCAAACACCATAAATCAGGTTCTCTAGTATAAACTGGTTGTGGTCTCTGGTGGTGACTTCAGACCTGGGTCTTAGCTTCTCTCCTCTGGGAGAGATGATTACTGTTAAACACAAAGTCAAGACTTATACAGTTCCACCAGCTTAGATACGAAGAAATCAGTTTCAAGGATAACTTAATTTGTCTCTACTTCACTGACTTCATCTGAATTATTCCTTATTTTTCTCCTGACTGGTCCCCATTCCATTTCGAAATGCTTTCCTGGAGATGTCCTGCATCTCTATGTCCTATACTAGACCGCTCAAACGACTGCACCTTCAGAAAACCCTAAAAATAGTTCAAAAGTCATCATCCAATTTGTTCCAGATGCCAGCATGACTAGAAAGCTTATACAGGTTGGACTGGAGTAGCCTGGAGTTTTGCTAGGACCAAACAGGAGGGTAGGGTCATCTCTGCACTCCAAGCTCTGCTTTGTGTTGCTGGATCTGGAGGTCTCGTGTCCACCCCAGCTGTTGTTGTGTTATTAACCGCCTTTTTGCTGCTTACTAAGCTATGTGGTATTTTGCAAACAGTATCTTTCAGATCACACTCTCCTTGGGTTAAAATCATATTGCAAACTTCACGTAAACACTCAGGCTTTCCCAGGCATCGTCCTAAACAGGGGTGGGAGGGAATTCATTGAAGAGCCCTGAAAAAGATATACTCAAGACAACCAAACCTGAGTTTGTACCCGCTACTGACCAGCTGTTCTCCCACTGTGTAACAGAAGACAAAATGAAAAATGCCTTTGGAAAAAGAATTGCAATGCTTTAATAAACCAACCCCAAAACTAAACCTTCTGGCCCCAGTTTTTTCACTTTATTACCCTGCTTTGCCCTTTGATCGGTATCTTTACTTGGGTGTCATGGCAATATAATAGGTGATGGTTTTAGTGTCAGAACAGAAAAAAAAATAATATTCTTTGTCAAAGGAAACAAAGCATTTGGAAGGGAAATAGAAAAACTTGAACTTTTCCATATGTTTGCAAGCTCATGAAAGCTGGCCTCAAAAAAATCTCAACATTAAAGGGGTTTTAAATGGGGTGGGAGTACGGTTAGGTAGTTAAGATTTACCCTCCCCACTGAAACCCAAACCTTAATTTGCATACACTGCAGGCTTGTCATCCTTATTCAATTAATGAACAGGTCCCTGTAATCTAGTCCTAAATATACACTGCATAGTTGGGCGCAGCTTGCAGAAAGGGGGCCGGGATCATTGTTCGGACTGTGTTTTGTTAAGATTTCTTTAATCAAAACATTCATTCAGATAGAGAGGCCGGCTGCATATTTTGACATCGCTGCCAAGNTCCCTCTAAGTGCTTGGAAAGCAACTATTTAACTGGTGTGGAAAAACAAATAGAAAACATACATGGAGGTCATGACTTCTCAGGGATTTGTTGAAAGTCTATTTTAACAGGGATAAACATACCACCCCCCCTCCCCAAGCTGTTTGTGAGATGCTCAGCCCATCCCTGTGGCCTTTCTGCTTTTACTTTTTATTTTTCCCTTACTGTTTTTTTAAACATGGTTTTTCAGCCCAAAAGTGTGGGAGGAGAAGGTAAAATAGGCAGGGCACATGACTGTTGCTTGGCCAGGTGCCACCTGAGAGAACAGCAACAGTAAGGGTGGGTTTGGGGCTCCAAGGAAGGGTCTCCACGCAGGTGTAGTGGGACTGAAGCTGCAGGGACATGTCCGGGCTTTTGTGCCACCTGCAGAGCTGTTTTATAAAAGTATCGTGCACTACCCATGGAGATTTCATTAGCTTTCAACCTGCTTTTCCCCTCTGTGTCTTCTCTTACTTGTAATTTTCCTCTGTTTACAAATGTAGATGCTCCAGTGGCTCGTAGACCTGAGCTAGCCAAGCTGAAACTCAAAGATCTGTGTTTTCACACTCAAGTTGCCACACCATGCTGAGACGTAGCCAGGCTAGCTTTCTGTAATTGGACTACCCGATGGAAAGCTTGCTGGGGTGAACTGCAGTATATCTGCAACCTATATGGACACCAAGCAGTGATGCATCTGTGCCGGGATTAGGTCTCAGCCACAGGTGGCTCTCCAGAGCTGGTCCCAAGAAACGTGCTTGCTCTGATGTTGGCTTTCCTTCTGCTCTTGAACTTTGTTTCTTCTCTCACTTCCCGTCAAGCAGAAAGCATTTTTGCCTTTTTTTTTTTTTTAATTTTTTTGCCCCCCTCCAGCCTCATCCAGGTATTTTCTGCGTGTTTATGATGCCCTACAATATTGGGGTTGTGAGAGGACACACTTCTCCTCAATTCTGTTTCCAGGGAGAAGGGACCAGGCAGGCTCCCGGAGATGCTTGCCTTCTATCTCTTTCCTCTGAGTCAGCAGATGGAGGAAACAATGTGTTGGAAAAGAGCAGTTGTGCTTCCTGGCATGGGAGTGTGAGACACCCCAACCTCAGCTGCTGCCCTGGGAGCCTTGAAACCCACCCTGCAGGATGGGAATGGAGTCCTTATCCGTGCAGCGCAGCCTGCAGATCACAGAGGATTAGATGTGTCTAAGCAGAGCAGAAATGCTGGAAACCACAGCAATGCATCCCAGTTCCAGTGAATTTGAGCCAGAAAACAGTTCAGGGTTCACAAGCCCCTCTCCGTTAGACCACTCGTTCTCAAGACCACACTTTCCCCTGAGGGAGAGCTGGCTGTCCCTTTGCCTTGCAGTTTCTCAGGGCTGTTCCCTGCTTTCGAACTTTTGGGACACTACAAAATTCTGCTAAGCCAAGAAACGTGATGGAAAATCCATTCCTGCAGTGGAAATGCTGAGTTGGTCCAAACCCCAACAGCACTTCTTGAAGGGCTTGGTGGCATGGGGACAGCTGTGGCTGGGAGCTGTGGCTGGTGGGCAAGTGTGGGTGGGACAAGTGGGACTGAAGTTTTGACGTGTGCTCAAAACTTGCAATCCTCTGGCTGCAGTGAGAGTTGGCCCTGGGGAAGTGCTTTGGCTTCTGCAAAGGGGTGGGAACAAAACTGGGTGAGCACAGACTGGGAATATGTTTAAGCTTCTTGGGACTTCACATCATTCTCTGTCTGTATCTGAGTTTAGTGTCAGGACATGCTTCTAATAAACCATTTTATCAGCCCCACATCCACCAAATTGACAGGCCTATCCTGACTATGACCTCCAAAAAATGCTGGATTTGCCTCTAATACTTTATAACGTCCTATCTTGAGTAGGTGTTTGCCTGAAGGAGTGATGGAACTGACTTAACCTAAAGATCAAAGACTCCTTTTACAGTCTACTCAGGCTTTTAATACATTACTTTAAATTCTGGTGCTTAAAGGAATGCAATAATGGGTTAATCACAATGTTCTTGAACTGGAACACCAGTTGAAGAGCTCCTTCCTGGCCTCCCTTTTCCATTACAAGCTGGAAGTTCATCTTCTTGGCAGCTGCCAGCTTTGGGCTAAATCGGCTTAACCAGACACCTCCTGCGTGGCCAGTGGTGGTCTCCGTCAGGATGGAAACTCAGGAGTGGTGGAAGAAAACTACTCAAGTCAGCAGCAGCGTTCATCTCTGCAGCAGCCACGTCCTCCTCGTGGAGATGCTTGCTTTTGCAGCCTATTCACTTTGCACTGTTTGAATCCTTTGTGTCAGGGGCTGCAATAAGTGGATATTGTTCTCCCAGATGCCAGAAGTGTCCATAAATCATAGGGAAACAGGTGTCTTCCTAGTCCAGAGCAGTATATTTTGCAGCACTGCAGTAAAAACCACAATGCCTTGTCAAGAATGGTTAACAGGAGGGTATCCTCCCTTCATAAACGAATGATAACTCGAGCTCAGATGTCAGCCTCTGACCCAAGGAGAGCTGGTGTGAATTTAGGGCTGCTGGGTTCCGGGACGCTGCTTTGGCTCCCTGGCAGCCCCTGTAAGCCTCGCTGTCAGCTCTTGAGATCCTTATCTCGCATATTGCTGTCAACTGTATAAAAGTTCCTGACCTGCGTGGTACAGGGAAAATCCTTCAAAGCATGATTCCTTACTTGTCTTCTGGCCTCTGCCCACGTAAAGCTCATAAACTAGAAGACTAATAAAGAGAACCCAGTCTTTATCATGTTTAAAAAAAAAAAATTAATGCAGTCAGCGTGATCTGGGAACAACTCCCTGCTAACAACTGGAGATAAGGATTACGAGCGTGGAGGCTGAGCCCTCCTGTCAGAGTAAGATGGATGGGGTTTGTATTGAGGTGCTGGACTGGAACTGGGGAAGCTGATGGCCAACTCTCCGCCTTGCCATAGACATGACCCTGGGTGTGTCTCTTCCTATTTTCTTTATGTAACCTGCAAACACCCTGGGGAGAGAAGGAGAAATAAGGCATTTTTTATTGTTAAGAGATTCCCCTCCAAGGATTAGTGATGACTTGTAATGGTCTGGAGTTTGAACATGGTGCAGGAAGTGAGGCTGGAAAGGAGATTCTCCTGGTTTGAGGTAAAACGAACCAATTTTCTGTTTTACAATTTTACTTTTTTAGTTGAGTGTCTTCTAACTAAATTCTGAAATTACTGGCATACCATTCAGAAAACAGTTCACTCTCACAGTGATAAGACCTGATTATACCATATGCAGAGAGGCCCTTCTTATACTTATTGCTATACCAACCAAAGTCAGGTAATTTTGTTATTTGCCCTGTTGGAGGGTCGGAAGTGGAAAAGCGTAGAAAGGTCGCACCGGTCAGGAGGAGCAGATAGGAGAGGTGACCCAAAACTGACCAACTGTGGTATTCCATCCCATCTGCTTCATGCTCAGTATAAAAGCTGAATGATCAAAGGGTCAACAGTCTCTCTTCAATGGCTGATGTCCAATGAGGACCCTGCTTGTTCATCTGCCTTTGATCCTGATCCTTTCATTCCTGACTCCAGATCAGGAATCCAGCTCCAGTTGATCACTAAGTCCAATCTGGGACTTTTCTCAATGCCTGCTGGTGACGTGATTGACATCCTCGGGGCTTGATATAGTTTTGTATATACTGTAGACTTTTTTTTTTTTTTTCTTTTTTATTGTTTTATTATTATTTATGTTTTCATATAACTAGCTTTATAAACTCCTAAATATCTTTAATCTCTTCCTCTCCTCTCTTTTTCTTAGTGGGAGGAGGGAGGGGCCATCATCTATCTTTCTGATTGTTCAAAACCCTGACAGAGACAGTGGGTCTGTCTGCTGGTTAGGAGACAGTGTGACAGAGGAGCCTCAGAACCCAAAAGAGTTGACCAAGACATAGGAAGATAACGGCAGGAAAGGTTTCCCATGGCAAGGGTTGGCCTCCCAGTTCCCTGTCTCAGCTTCCTCTTCTCCATCTGCAGGTAGACTTATAGTTGAAGACCACCTCTGCCTGAGTGCAGGCAAGAAAGGACACACAGTCCTTTTTCTAATTTTGGTAGTATTGGATTTTCATTGACATAATCTTACAATGTGAATGCACGTTCCAGAAATAGGTTAGTATCACTGGAACAGAAAAAGGCTAAGAAAGGTTATCAGAGGATTGGGAAATGTAGTGTATAGGAGTAGGAACGATAACACTATTTCTCCACATCTGATTGTGATTTGATACTGGACAGAATCTAGAGTGGTTCCACTGTAGTCAAAAGAGGAGGAAAGGAGGGGGGGGGAAAAAAGTTAACCAAAGTTGATGGTACTTACACGTGTCCGAAAAAATTATTTGCAGATAGATATTCGCAACTCTAGCATCAGGCCTCTGCCCAGAAAATTTGTCCAAATATCAAAAAAATAGTAGAAAAGAAAATGTACTTAGATTCAGTCCAGTGTTTATGAATTTTCAGCTGAACTTTGGCAGTAAGCCCTAAATGTGATAAAAGACTTTTTTCTTTTTTTTTTTTTTCCATTTCTTTGTCTCTATAGACAAAGTAGACAGTATAGTATAGATCTTGAGATAGGGCTGATGCATTTTTCTAAGCTGAAGAATGTTGTTAGCTCTTACGCTGATGATTGCAGCAGAATCCCAATGTCCTTCCACAAAGTATTTGTGGGAAGGGAGCTTACCACTGAGCATCATCTTGGACTTTGGATCTTCCTTTGGGTCCTTCAACAGCTAGATTCAGCCAGTGCCTTGTGTGTAACATCTGTTCTCAAGTTGGAAAACCTTGCTGTCCCCATTTTACAGATGGACTTTTGAGAGACAGGAGGAATAAAGCCAAATGCTTCAAAGATACTTAGTGGAGGTTAAGTGCTGAGTTCCTTTTGAAGGTCTAAACCCAAATGACAAGCTTGTGATCATGCAAGAGATTTGTGTCGCCCATGGGAACAGAACCATTTTTTCAGGGTAGTGTCGTAACCACTCCACAATCCTTCCTCTTTCTTCTTCCTAAAGCTCCTACTGACTTCAAAGGTGAAGAATTATGGCCCGCATCCCACAGCACTGTGAGCTCGGATGTGTGTGCAGAGCCTTACCCACACATATATTCCACCAGGGATACTGACTCAAGTAAAATTATACAGGCAATGTTAAGGAGAAGAAATTTCTGTAAGATTGGGCCTTATCTTCTTTCTTGTTTTTTCATTCTCTTCCTTTAACCTCGAAAGTTTAGCTAAGAAATGCAGGGTGTACCTAATGACTGAGTTTGGGGTCCATCCATACTGTCCGTAGGAAAGCTGTAACCCAGAGTAAATTGAAATAGAAAACATAGAGAATTTTAGCGGATTCAGTCAAACAAAATACTCTTTCTTTGGACACCTCTGAATGAAGTAAATTATTGAGTTTCCATGGAAAATATTTGGAATGTGTGTGTCTATATATGAGTTGGTTGGATTCTCAAAAATCTGCATGACTCAGACACTGGACAGAAATGGTCTATTTGTCTTCTCATGTGTATCCCCTACAAAGCGAGCGCGCCCCAGGTGATGGGTAGCACTGTGTTTATCTGCTGACCAACTCCTACTCTTCTAGATGAACAGCAAATCCAGAAGTTAGGATTTTTCAACAGTCACATCATCTACCCTACTACATATTTAAATGTTAGTAGCAGTATTCAGCTATTATCAGGAGGTCAGTCCCTTGTCTATTGGCACAGCAAATGTCTCATGCACTCACTCTCAGTTCAAAACAAAAAATACCTATCATTAAAATGTTGAAATTATTTTTTGATACTGAATAGAAACAAAAATATTTGATAAAGTGGAAGAGGGTAGGTGCATTGCTCGTGCATTCTTTAGCCTGTCCTTTTAAAATAACAGATTTAAGTTTTTTTCAAAAAAAACCCAACACCTTAAATTCTGGCTGCAGTTAACAGCTTCCTAATTGTGTGCAACTGTTTCTTGACTTCCTGATCCCTGTCTGGTGGTTAGGAATCCAAAGGGTTTCTTAAATCAACAGGAGCAGCTGCCTCCTCAAAACCAGGCATGGTGTATGTCACCAACTGTGGAAAGGATCTGTGATACGGGGAAGAGTGGAGGTGATTAATGCGGCCAGTGTCATAGCTCAGAGTGTGGTTGCACTACTGTGTATGGGCATACTTACTTCCATCATTTATCTTCTGTCCTCTGCCACACACACGCAGAAACATACCCGCATGGTTGGGTGTTTTTGCCAGTGGTGGAGCAGTTATTACAAGTACAGGAATGCACAGGGTGCAGTGGGACCTGCAGCTAATGATGAGCCTCTAGGGGTGATGCTTTCCTTTGTGTCGTTCTTTGGACAAGCATGAGAAATGCTGACAAAACCCAGTCCTTGGTTTTAAATGTATCTCTCTGCCATTGGCAAACTCTTTCCCAAAGAAGAGAAAGAAAGGAAAGGAGGGGAGGGGAAAAGAAGTGGGGAAAAAAATAAAATGCAAGTGTATTGCTGCATTTTGTTGACTGTATTTTAGGTTAGGTAAGGAGGGGAAGCAACCTGGGTTGAATGTGGACATAGGGTTGCAAGTGATGGAGTTGCACAAGCTGAAGGAAGGTGCATACCTCCTTGGCAAAGATCACATTGATCAGTGTTTGAACACAACTTCTCTCAACCCCCAGTGTCAGAGCTTTCCCTTGGCTGGAGTGGGATGTGCAAATCCAATCGATCCTCCAGGATTGCTGCTTTTACTTTGGGTAAGAGCAGGTTGTCCTCAGGGACAATACAGTACCTTGCTTTCCCCAAAGCATCACAGGTGATTCGAGACCAGATCCCATCAATTCCCATCCTTCTTTTCAGCCAAAAGCAGGGAAGAGCGTGGATGTTGAGTCTTCAGATGTTCCCATAAAATTTCACCTTCTGTTTCAGTCTCCTAAGACTCCTAGCTCAGCTGCAACAACCCATTGAACACAGAGCCTTGGTACAGAGGAGATAAAAAGACCTTGATATCTGTGTGGACCGACTCATCTACAGCTTTGTGTTGCAGAAGTCACTGCAAGTGTAAAATGGCTACTCATTCCTCATACTTTATTCCTACAATAAAAATCTCTCCCTGCCTTTTGACTTCATGCTTTTGAAGCCATGACATCCTTTACTGCTGTAGCCAGCAGCATTTTACCCCTCCAGTGCCAGCAGGCTGCTTCTGCATCCCTTTAAGACAAGTGCATGTTCTTGCCAGACGTGAGGGCAGCTTCCTTGTGTATTAACAGGAAACTGGTGTCTCCAATAGGTCTGGCTTCATGGGACTGTTATTATTTGTTGAGTACTGGCAAAGGGCTAAACTGAGAACAAGGTGCAAAGTGCTTTCATGCTCTGAGGAGTTCACAAGATGCACTGGTGAAGCCAAGCCATGCTGGAAAGCCCCGAGGAAGAAATGACTCAGGGTAATGCAACTGAACCCTTAAGGAGGGACATGCTGTGAGAAGCACGGTGATTTGGCAAAGCAGGCAGGGAAGTCGTAGTGTATGGAAAATCAAAGGTCCACCTGGCCCATGTGGACCAACAGGCTAGGGCAGGTTGCTGTTGGCAGCAGACTAAATCCAGCCACATGGGATTCCCCAGCTCCGTAAGTGTGGTGCCCATTTCTGTGTCACCCAGCTGGGTGCAACCTTTGGTGGGTGGGGAGAGCAAATCCTAGACTTGTCCTTCTGCATAATGCATGGTGAGAAACCTCTGCTACCCTGGCCCCCAACAGGAAATCTGTCAATAAGGCTGCAATGGAAAAGCTTTAAGGAGAGCCACTGGGAAGATGGAAATTAGTTCGTTCCCTAAGACTTGCTGAAAGCTTTGGGAGAGGTGGTATAAGTGAAGAGGGTGGGAAGAGACAAAAATTGTCATAAAATCATGTGGCCAAGTGGGAGGGTAAGAGCTTGGCTGAGAAGTGAACACTAAAGGCGAGTTTTAGAAAACCAGTACAGGAATTTGGTTTAGTAGAAAACCAGAGAAAGAATTAACCAAAGTAACAGAGTTCTTGCATCAAGTATTTCAGCACAGTGAGTGAGGGATGTTCCCCGTATGGGCTGTTCATGCAATTGCATTTACCACTGACACAGATTAACACTGGAAATCCTGGCAGCTTTATGTGTACCCCGGGACTCAGAAACCTGAATCTGGGGTTTTGCAGCTTAAGCTGCTTTCCAGTGGTGAGGCACAGAAAATTTCCAAAGGGTGCCTGGGTCCAACTAACAAGTTGTTGTCAAACACTGCCCACCTACAGCACTTCTTGCTGCAGGGCCCATGGGATGCCATACTCCCATGGTAGACCTTGGACCCTCGTTATGTTAAAACAAGTTACCTGTCCTAATAATCAGAGACTTCTGGTTTGTTTGTCTGCTATGGCTTGAGTCTCAGCTCATTCCTGGTTCAGCTGCCCTGATTTGAACAGTCCTTGGGGTTTCCACTTTTCTTCTGGGCCTATGAATGGCCCTCCTCACAAAAATGCGGACTGAAGGAAGAGGTCTGGTGGAAATCCCTTCCACTCCCTGGAAACATCAAGAATATTCCAGGGATATATGTGCTGCTGTGCATAGTCTTCTCTGGTGAGACCTAGTAGCATCTAAAGCTGCAAGAAAAATGCAGGGATTTACTCTGTTTACATCTGCCTGGGTCTGGATTTGCTAACATTTCCTGCGTTTTTAACTGTTAGATTATTAAAAAGAAGCATATAGAAGCCAAATCTTGTGGTCCTTACTCAAGTTCACAAGGACCTTGTCTGAGAACCAATTACAGGACTTGTTCTAGTATTAAATAGCCAACAAACTGTTAAACTAGCAGAGAGTAAAGGTTTTAGTAACTCACCCAAATGTAACTACATTCTGATGAAGGAACAGAGAAAAGTAAAAATGAATTTCAGCTTCATTTAGTAAAATACTAGCTTAGATTAAAAAAAAAACCACCCACAAAAAATTGTGTTAATTGGTGATATTTTTTTTTTCTCTGTAGATTTCCCAGCAACCTCACAAACTCCCATTCTCCAATGGGTTTTTTGTATGATAGTGATGCTCAGGTGGTTTAAATAAGGCTATATTCAAACATCCAGGGTTTGGAGGGTTTACTTAACTACTATCACCTCAACTACTCTCTCTCTCCATTTCAGGTCCCTAATTTCATCAACACAACACTCCCACCCCATGAGCAGGTGACGGCTCAGGAGATAGACAGCTACTTCAGACAGGAGCTCATCTACAAGAGGAATGAGAGGATGGGGAAGAGAGTGATGGCACTTTTAAGGGAGAACACAGACAAGAGTTTCTTCTTTGCCTTTGGAGCAGGTATGGTGTGAATTTCTGTTTTTGTCATCTACTGTCATTTTGGAGTTAAGTGGTTTGAATGCTTCAGAGTTTGTCTCTGGTCCTCCAGAAGGATTTCTTAGGGGACTTAGCTCTGAAGCAGAAGGTTTTGTTTGTCTAAACCTGCTTCAGTGATGCAGTGAATTGGTGTAGGAGGTGGGTCTGGGTCCACCTGGGCAGCGGATGAGCTGCACTCCTTTGCTTTCTGTCTGATTTGTAGAGACATAAAGCTGTTAAAGCTTTTTATGCTGTTGTTTGTTCCTTTCTCAGTCCAGCCTGATGGCTGCTTGGCTGATGTTTGCAGCGTGGTTGTGCTTGTGGCCTGAGGTGTAGGAGGTGGTTGAAGTGCCTTTTGATTTGCAAGCCCCAGCACTGGTGGCAGTGGCTGTGGGACTAGAATCTTTGCTGTGGCACAGGCATGTGTAAGTGGCTCAGGGTGCGGGCCTGTGGTTTCCAAGCTTTTGGGGTTGCTGTAAGTAAGCTCTCTTGATGGGTGACTTAAATACTTTAGTGGTGTGTCTGTACAGACTGTCTGGTTTCGGACCTTGAACAAGTGCCTGAGTTACGTGGGTAGCTAAATACCAGCGTTTTAAATCACTGAGTAAAAATCCGTTGCGTTTCTCTGCCAGTTTAAATTCTCTCCACGAAGTCTGCAGAGTGAAGATATCTATAGTACTTCTGAAGCTGTGACTGTACGTGCTACTGTCCCTTTTCTCTCTATTTTTTTTTTCCCCTTTCCAATGGAATTCACATTTCTGTGTGATAAGAGTATAAATAATAACTCTTCAGGCCCTAGTTCATCAGACTCCTGCGTACCAGCTTAAATGGCTCTTTGAGCTCTCTCAACTTCAAGGGAGCCTGAGATCGTCATGCCGAGAACTGATCCCCTCCTCCTGCTCCCTCTCCTTGACAATTTCTCATTTTTGACAGAACTTTGCTTCTCATCCCATGGCTCTCGCTATGAACTTTGGCAACAACTTGCCTTTCCCTATTCACTTCGGTGGGAATTTTGATTAAAGACTGTGGGGTTTTGCAGAGATATATACATTTTGATGTATTTATTTTTTGAATGTGTCCAGACTGAGTTTTCCCAAGCCTATATAATCTCAAGCTTGCTTGATATTTCTATCCAAGGAGTTTTGCTTAACTATTTTTACAGTAGGAGAATATATCACGGTGGTTCACGTTTGGACAGGGATTCATAAAAAACAGCTTGTCTAACCTATGGACTGAGGTTTATCAGAGATTATCAAACGTGATTTGGGCCCCTTAACATTGAGGTGCTGGAGCGGGTCCAGAGGAAGGTAGCGAAGCTGGTGAGGGGTCTGGAGGATAAGTCTCATGAGGGGAGGCTGAGGGAGCTGGGGTTGTTCAGCCTGGAAAAAAGAATGCTGAGGGGAGACCTTCTTGCTCTCTTCAACTACTTGAAAGGAGGTTGTAGCCAGGCAGGTGTTAGTCACCTCCCAAGTCACAGGTCACAGCACAAGAGGAAACGGCCTCAAGTTGCACTAGGGGAGGTTCAGATTGGATATTACAAAAATATTTTACACTGAAAAGGTTATTAAGCGTTGAAATGGGCTGCCCAAGGAAGTGGTTGAGGCACCGTCCCTGGAGGTATTTAAAAGACGGGTTGACATAGTTCAGTGATGTTTGTTTCTGGTTTGGTTTTTTTTGTCAGAGTTAGGTTGATGGTTGATTGGACTAGTCGATCTTAACGGTTCATTCCATCCTAGACAATTCTGTTCTATGATGGTTTTGACATAGTCTCCAGTTTTGGAAGTACCTTATCCCTGGAGCTTGGAGGACAGAGTGGGCATCATTGCCTACTTGCCCAGCTCCGTACACATTTTTTCCTGGGCATCTGTTACAGACCTTGGCTTGAGGCGGGATCTTGGACTAGAAGGGTCATGGATCAAATCCACTGCAGCTATTTGTTTGTGCTAATAAGAGAAGTGAAATGAAGCAACTGGATACTAGTTACGCATTGGTTTCCATAGAAGGCCATGTCTAAGCATAAGCTTTCATGCCTTGTCTGCTCGCAGAGCATATCTACCTGAAACTCTAGGGCAGCGCTGCTTGGGAAAGCTGGCTCATGAAGAGCTAGTCCTGTTTTGTCCTTTACTCTCTGTTTTTGGCAATATTGAAAACTGCCTTTGTCCCTGGGTTCTTTCTTTTTCCCAGCACCAGTTGTAATGAGACTGAGCAGACACATGCAACAGGATTAATTGAAAACTAAGACGTGGGAGATGCCGTGGCAAGCTTTTTGTTTTGGGTGCTTTGTTCAAGCATCCATCCTTTTGCCCTCTTTCACTAAAGCGGGCCATCCCTGCAGGCCATCCCTGCTTTAAGTACAATTAAATCTTCCTCTCTACTCTGGGGTGTTTTTTCCTTCGTGCTGTAAGTACTGAGAAATGCATTAATTTTTCAATGCCAAAACTTTTATGTGGCCAAAGTGCAAGCAAGTTCATTTTCTCATATGATTCAAATGCAGTTTTTCTCCTCAAGGTTTTTCATGGTTAGTTTCTTTCACGCACTGAATTATGAGTGGAGGTTTTTTGATACATTTTGTATTTTGCATTCTTCTATCTATTTCTTGATATTTTTTTTTAAGGCGGGTTTTCTTTGGTATGTCATGGATTCAAATTGTTCTCTAAAACCTTGAGGGTTTGGTTTTGTTTTTTATGAAACTGAAGGGTGTTTTTGATGAAAGTTGAGGCTTTCACATATTTCCATGAATTCTGAAGTGCAAAATTTTAGGAATGCACTCGGTTAGATTCGGAGGAGTGTGCAGGAGTACGTTTGCTCTCAGAACAGTGCAAAAGTTGTTTCACTTCATTGAAGACCCTATGTATTTACAACTGACGTGGTAGAGGAGAAATAATTTGAAAAAATGTATTCTGGATAATGTACTCAAAAAGGTATTGTTCTTATGCTAAGTGTGATCTCCCATTAAGCCATTTATTTTGAGGATACTGGAACTAATGAATTAATTTAATGACATATGTATATTATGAATTGGTTTCCATATTTCATAATCTCTGTCATAATTTCTGGGAAGGGAAGAATAGGATAAAACAGTTCTAGTGAAGAAAATTAGGGCAACACATATTTTTCCTAAGTGAGAAAATAAGCTTGTTATGAGAAAAGCTTTGCTAACTGCAATGTTACGGACCCAGGCTATTGCAAGAGGGTTTCCCAAGCCCTGCATGCTGATTCATTTGAACTTGGTGGCTTTTTGTACCTTGCAGGTATAACTGGAATGATGGCACGTGGGGGCAGGGTCCTGCCCTAAATACAGCTTTCCCAAAGCAGAGTCTCGCTGGGTTCCTCCAGTGGCCTCACCATGGGCAGCCACACCTTATGAAAACTGCTGTAATTAGGTTTACTTGGCTTTTGCACAGCAACATGTAGCAATTGAAGCACTGTTGCTCTGGTAGGGCACCATCCTCAGCATCATTTAAGAACTTAGTGCCATGGATGAATAGTTCAGCAGCGTCTAGCACTCCATTAGTTTAATGAGCTTGACTAAGCCAGAAGACACAATGCAGACATCCTTGCAAATTACAGTCTGGTTTGGTTCAGTGTACCTTTCTCAGTGCCTGTGGCAGCAAGGTGTTCTATGGACTTCTCCCAGGAGTATGTACTGTTTAAAACAAAACCCAAAAAAACCCCAACCAACCAACCAAAAAAAACCAAAACCAACAAACACTTCAAAACCACACAGGGGTCATCATGACCAAAAGCAGTACAAAAGCTGTAGTTCACAGGATGAAAGTCATGGCTGGCTTCAGCTTTAAATCAAGGTGGTCATATCGTGGCTGCTTGGTGGTGCAGGGCCCAGCTCTACTTGCAGTTGTGGTTGGTGTTGGAGAATACTGGTGTCTGTCAGCAGGAAGCATGGTTGGTGTCATGGATTTGGACTGGCAGAACTCCCTTCTGGGTTGACATATGGTAGAGCATCCTCGTAACAAAAAATTAGCATGAGAAAAAACATAGCTTATGCAGTGTAAACTGAATTCCCACCTGGCTGGATGAGAGCGTGTCGTTGGAGGGAAGTGCAGGTGGTGGGAGATGTAGTGAATCCTCTTGCCAGACTCACAAAACCTTCACCTAAGGCAAAGCCTTGCACCCTGGTCGCTCCAGATCTGGCTGGTCAGGTCACCAGTGGAAACATCCCACTGGTTTTGAATGGAAAAGGATGAAACCCAAGGAAAGATGCAGGAAATAAAAATTGTGTGGAAATCAGTGCAGCATGCCACTTGCGTAGTGCAGGAGTCACCCTGGGAGAAACATTGCTGTGAAGTTGAAGAATATTTGTTTCCCAATGAAGCTGTGGCTGTTGGGCTGTTCAGAATGTAGCAGACAATTAATTTAGTTGTCTGTGCAACTCTACAAGTTTATGGTCTGGCTATTAGTTCTTCCTTCTACCTGACTTTTAAATGAAGGGTGATCAAAGCCTTGCAGTTGAAAAGTTTTTCAGTAGAAAACTGGGCATTTGGGGAAACAGAGTTCTTCTGTTTGCTTCTGAAAAACCAAGTTCAGTTCTTACAGACGTCAAGCGTTTTGAGTGTTTGTAAACTGGGATTCCCAGTGAAAATGTTTTATGTGCCATTTAGAGTGGAGCAAACGCTTCATGGTAGAAGAAGTGGTTCAGATGGGTCCATAAGTGAGCACGAGGCTATGAAACATTGAACAGACATGTCCTGAGAACAAAGGATTGGTGAGGAGACAGGCATTTGAATATCCAAGTAAACTGAGACAAAACAGTTTTCAGACCCACAAAGCAAAATAAAGCATTTTTATACTGTTGAAAGATAATTTTTTTCTTGTGTTCTGGTCAGAAGTATTAAAACAAAAAAAATTACTCAATTTTGAATGGAGCTCCTCAGTTTTCTGCCATTAATAAAAATAAAAAGTGGGTTTTTCAATAGATTTCCCCCTTCCCTGCCTTCCATGGTATTACACACAATTTAAATGCATTGGAGCAGTTCAGACTTTTTAATTTATTCCTTTATAAAACATGTAGAAAATAGAAATTAAAGTAGAAAGAATAATGGCTTTCTCCTATCCAAGAAAAATACAGTCTTTGGGTAAAATGGGACCAAGCTCTGTACACTTCATTCTTCTCCTACCAGCGTTTACCGTATTCAGAATTAATATGAAAATCTCACCATACCGATATTCACAGTAACTATAATGAAAGTAATGAAACAGCATTTATTGTTTGTGCAGTTAAATGGTATTTTTGCAGGTAATGGTAATGGTCATTTTTACCTTTGGATGAATGAAAGTAGTAAAGTAGAGTATTTTCAAGTAAAATTTTGGGGTTTGCTTGTCTTTTGTGTTTTGAAAATCCATCCAGGGTTGCTAGGAATTGTTGATCCATAACAACAGTGAAGCGCCTTAGACTTGATGTATACAGGCAATTTATAAACGTCCATTTACAGTCAAGACAGGGAAACGCAGCCAAGATCATATGGGCTGTTAAAAAGAGTTAATATTTTGGCAACTAAGACTATACACATGAAGTCAATGTTTAAGAAAAAAAAAATCACTCTGGTTTATTTCATTTTTATGGGCAAATAATTTTTGAGTAACACTTATGATAACAGATGGATAAATTTATGTCTGCACTTAATTTGAACAATAATTTCCTTAGGATGTTTTACTTACTTGCATTTCTTTCTCTCTTTCTTTTATGAGAGCTGTCAGTTTTGTAACCGAGAGCTTGTTTTACTGCTTCAGAAATTCGGATGCTACTTCAGTTCATGATGTTTATTGGCAGCCAAATCAGTAGGCTTTAAGACAGTATGTTTGCTTACTTAAAAAAAATATAAATGTATCGTGGAGAATATTATTTGAGTGCTGAGGGAAAGCTGAAATGCAAGTATCATAGCAGCTCCCACAGCAAGAGGGAATAGAACGGTCTCCGGACCGCAGTCCTGTGGTGGAGGAAAGCATGCGTTTTCCCACCCCACCAGGTCCAAATAGCCCCGTGCGTCCAAGAGGTTGGAGGAGACCTGGTCTGATGTCCATGATGTGGTGGAAGCCAGAACAGGCTGGTGACTGCAGCTTCTGATGAAGTCGCTGTGTCCTAGCAGGGATCAATAGGTGTGAAAGTCAGACGTCTTCTGCTCAGCTGTAGGCTTTGGTGGCTGAGATTGGGTACCTAACTGTTTACGGGATAGGTTTAAATTTCTGAGATTTTCTGCAAGAAAAAAAAGGTACAGGGTTTGTCATGGGGGTGTGTGTGTTCCCATGAAAGTAGAGGAACTTGTCCCTGAGCAGGAACAGCAAAAGTAGATATTTTTTTTTATTGTTTCTGTCCTCGGAACAGGTGAATTCCCTGCCCATGCCGCAGATTTTTCTCAGCCATCATTGGGCAGGCAACATGATCAACGATTGATCATCATAAATTAAATTGTTAACAATAATCATAGAATCATAGGGTAGTTTGGATTAGAAGGGACTTTTAAAGGTAATTTTATCCAACCTCCCAAGCAATGCTCTATATTGTTCCTGAAGTCTTCTGTAAATGTTATCTGGTGGTTCTTCATAATGGGACTCAGAAGCAGGTTGTGCTGTGTTTGCATTAGGGAAAGAGAAAATTGTGCAGCTTTTCTATAGGATGGGATTGGTGTGAGAGTGCAGCCAGAATACAACATCTCCTTTTTGTAGTCCTCAGCTCCAGCTCTTTCTTTTTACCTCCTCTACAGAGGAATCCCAGGGAAGATTTCAACAGACATCCTTTTACATACTGGAGATACCAAATAGAGGAACAAGGTCACCCTTCACCTTCTGGAGTGAGTAGGGAGTGACAGACATCTCTAAGGTGATTCGGGTCTTGAATAGTCTTGATCACCACTGAGGCATGCTTATTTTTTTCCAAAAACTGAAGAGCATCTGGGGAGATACCCCAATGATGTAGCTGTCTTGAACATGCCCCATCTGCAGCTAAAAAGGTGACCACAACTGAGAGGGAACATGATGGCTGTTGAAGTTGGGTAGGGGAGGAAGATGTGGGGGAGGTGGAGGTGAGACTTTTTTGTTACTGGAAACCATATTTCTACTCAGTAGTTTGGGAAAGGAAGTGATGGAAACTATATGCAGCTTAAACACAAGTAATTAAAATCCAGAGAACCTTTGTGAAAGCCATTAGCACCTGCCACCAGATCTGGCGCTCAGGTTCACATATGTTACTTGAAAGTGTTTTTTTCAAAAGGGAAATGCCTCGAGGCCACCATCCAACTGCATACTGAGGATTTGGGATTTACAGATGTTGAATATGCAAATAGCTGTTCTGGGCTCCCAGCTGATGCAACGTTGTGAGCAAATCAAGGTTCCCAGCAGCACAACAGTGGGTGTAACTCTCTCAGCCTGGCATCAGAAGTCTTGCCTTCTGTCTTCCAGAATTGTGTAGCTCTTTCCCATTTCTATTCTTTGCCTGGGATCCTCTATGGAGCATAAAAGAAAGAAAAAAGAAAAAAAAAAAAGAAAAGAAAAAAAAAAAAGGGGGAGGCAGTGGGGAAGAAAATGCTTGCAGGTTGGAATATAAAGAGACTTTATCCCCTGAGTCGGGTGGCCTGGTCCAACACTGATTAGTGGTGCTACTGACATCACTAGCACAGTTCATCAACGGGTTGTCTCAGTGGAGCAAGAAGCTGGCGACCAGGAGATTGAACTTGGCGAGCCTACAAAAGAGAAGAAAAAGGGTGAATTAACAGTTTGCAGATGCTAGAATTCCCTTTGCTCATGTTTATTTGGGCATCCAGATGCTTATAGTGAAGTCGGCCTGTTTTTTGTGTATAGATTTATTTTACTGTTAGGTTTTAAGGCAAAGTATCACTTTGCTTTTAAAAATATACTTGAATGCTAATTTTGACCAAAACCATGTAATTGATTCATTTAAAAGTCTGCATTAAGCAGGCAATGCCTGATTCTCTTTTCAGACACTCTGTTGTAAATCAAGAGATGCTCCACTGGGAAAAGGCTTGTTCCAAGCGCAAATCCAGCCTGTAGCCTTTTAAAATAAAAATAAATTTAAAAAATAAAAAGGGGTAACTTTTTTAATGTACACTGATCTTGTATCATGTGAAGGTTTGGAAGCCTCGGAATATTTGCTTTTTACCTGAAACTGAAGTCTGCAAAGAGAGAGCGCCTGAGTTAGAGGCCAAAATAAACCTGCCTGCACTATCCTATTTTGAAAAGGGAACTACCGTTCTGAAGGCTCAATCCTGTAATTCTGATCTTTTTTAAAAACAGAACTCCCATTGCATAACAAGATATTAATTATAGAAACACAGTACAGCATGGGCAATGGTGAGAGCTATTTTGATGTTGCTGTCAGGTGTGCCAACCAAGGAAGGCAAGAGATAGCAAGGGAAAGAACATATTCATGTAATTTGCCATGCAATTTGCTTTTTCTCCTGGTGTGTCACCACCTAAGCTGTTGAGGGAAGCTGGACAAACCTTGACTACCTCTGGTTCAGTGGAGAATTCATCGTGCTCAGCAGGGAGTCCTGCCTGGCCACTTCTCACCGTTGCTTTCATCCTTGCTCCGCTTACATAAGGTGCAGTCCCGAATCTCCAGGCCTTTATCTTTGCTAGCTGCAGGTATTCAAGTAAATGTTAAAAGCAAATAAAATGGTCCTTGCAAACCGCAGTCTATACATTTACCATCTCTGGTGTAATTGTTCCCATGATGAATGGGAAGGTTGCCTGCATGCAGTAGGATTTTGGTTTAAAGAAACGTATACATTAATGTCAGTTCCTCTGGGTCCCTGACATTTTCATATCGTATTTATTATTATGCCTGTGCCAAGTTCTACTGTATAGGTCTAATTCTGCCTGCCTGTTCTTAAAGAAAAGAAAACTATATTGGCCCCTCCTGTCCCATAATATAGAGATTTTGGCTATGCTGTTGCTGTATTTCTCTTCAACATTTGAGATGTAAAAATGTAGACATAATTCAGGAAATTTTCTCTTTTCAGAACGGCAAAGAATCATGAGAGATTTACACCCAGGCTTAAGAACTCTGCTGAATAGGAATGGGCTTAAACATGGGATGAAATAAATACACTTTCACCCCCACACGCACGCAAGAAAGTGGTGTGGATCCACAGGCCACCCTGTAAGCTCTCAAGAGACCAGGCAGAGGTCCCATATAACTCTAGATTTCATAACCAGGGTGTTGAAATCAATATATGGATGCCAGACAATTCATCACTTTCTATCCCAAAACTGTCTCATCAGAAAATTCCCAACCAGCTTTAACAGTGCTATTGGGAAGACTTTAAAAGTGTGATATGGTGAACCCCAAGACTGGCAATGTTCCTGTAATGCTGAGGTTTCTGTGGGTTGTTCATGTGAAAAGGCAAGCAGGATATGAACTGCAAAGGATCCAAGGACTTTGTGTGCTACCTGCAGTGATTAAGGTGTCTCCACACCCAAATGTACTTCCAGTTATCCTGCTGTGTGTCAATGTCCCAGAGCAAAAGGAAATTTGGCTGCTCTGTTTGCTTATACTTGTAGCCCACTATGCTAGCACCAATGCTTTGTTGGTGTCTCGCATTAATGCGAGTTGACGGGGTTGATGTGGGTTCATGTTCCTTTCTTCTGCCCCTTCCTACTGTCAGAGGAGGAGCAGGGATGTCCTGAGGCATCTTAGACCACCACAGCTGTGTCCCCTGCAGCTTCCCTGTCAGAGCCTCAGGCTATTAGAGCAGAAGCTGGAAAGGGGGTTTTAGTAGAGCAATGATCCCCTTTGTACTGCTCGTGTTGTTGGTTTCCTGCAGGTTCAAGACATTTCTGACCAGTTTTAGGGCCAAGTTGCAGGAGGAGAGCATGTGGAGAAGCACCAGTGATGATCTTGGTGGACTGGAAAAGACAGGGCATGACTGCTGGCTGGAGTTAGCTGTTTTGCAAAAGTAGATGTGAAACTGAAAGCCTTAAAAAGCTTGGCTGTAAATTATGTGGATTTTTTGAGGATTTTTACTGGTATGGAAACTGGGACTGGAAATCTCATTAAACTGGGCGTCCTTGTGAGAGTTCCAGGTTTTCTTGGTCATGGTTATGCCAGGAATACCATCAGAGCAAACTTGCTGAGAAAGGATTTATGGATTTGGGATCAGATCCTATTCTCGCTGCATTAATGGTAGTTCTGCAACTGACATCAAGGTGACTGGCATGTGCACCTGGATGAGACAACGTTTATGCATCATTCCAGTTGTTTAATCTGGGCTGCTATTTTCAGGTTACTGGAAAACATCAATACCTTCTTTATAAACCTATTAAATCTCAGTTCCATTGTTATTTTCTCTGGTAGATCAGAAGAGACGTGTCGAGGAAAAGAAAACGTGTGTGCGCAATATACCTCTGCCCAAAAAAATATTTAAGTATCAGAAATGTAAAGTGAAGATAGAATTACTTAGAGAGGCAGAAGGGAAATAATTAGAGCTCCAGCCAGCAAAAAGATGTCATAAACTTTAGTTATTCACCTCTTGTAGACGTTCACAACACAAACTCTGCCACTGTTCAGCCATTTTATGGAGGCCTGCAGAAAGCAGCAGAGGTCTGTTGGACAAAATTGCTTTGGTGCAACTGAAACTGGGCTCAAACCCAAGTCCAATAGTGAAGCTGCCACCCAAAATTGGAAGGAGCTCGGATTCATGCCTGAGTCTCGGCTCCCTTTTTTGCTCTGTGCAATAGACCTAATGAAACCCTGAGTCTGGACCTGACTGATGGGGAGTGAGAAGCAACTGCAATCTGTGGAAAGTGTTGCTGTTTCAAATTGTTTTTTTAAAAAAGATTAGTATTGAAATTTGAAAATGTGATTTCTTAGCAAAAAATGGAGAACACTGGTGCATTGGAACTGGGGTACTGCTTTTGGCAGGAGCTCCAGAGCTGATACTTCTGAAAACCCACAAGTGACTGGCTTTGAGGTAGCACCAGGGTTCTAGCTCTTGGTAGACGAGTTTGCTAATGAGCTCTGAACTGATATGTGGCAAAATTTCAGAACTGCCAGGTTTTACTCCTATTGACTGCCAGGCAAGAAAGAGGAGGCAGGTGAATAAGCAAAAAGCAAGATGAATCCATCTTGGAACTTCTACTGTTTTTTTTTTTTTTTTTTTCAAGAGATATTCAATCAAATGCTTCAATTTTGATTAGGCTGTTATTCATGAACTGAAAATTATTCTGCCAGAGAAGTTCCAAATACCTTTTTAATCTAGGGGGAGCTAATCTCCACAAGATTTTGGTGGAGTTCAGCTTTGGATCTATCACTGGCTTTTTTCTGAAATAGTGTTGCAGGACTGAAATCTGTGTGTCTTGTATCTAAAATAAATAACTTGAGTATTTTTAGTCTTTTTCTGTACTTTATTATGGGAAATACCTTAAATACTGAGGTTTGCAAACTTTTAAAAATTGTATTTATACACTGAAGGTAATTGGAGAGAAAAATCAAATACCACCACTGGGTTAACTCCGTATGAAATTCAGCACCAGTTTTCAGTATTTATACAGAATTCACATTCACTTTGTGTTTTTCCTTGAGGTGTTTGAGGTACAGCAAAACTGCTGTGAGGTTCTTATCACTTAGCGATCTGGTCTGGTTCCAGTTGAAAATTTTGCAGTACCTCTCACTGGGAGGATTGGTTTAAAAGGAACAGAAATCTGCCAAAGAAATAAAGACTTCATTATTGACATCAGTGCTATTTTTAATCTGGTTTCCTAAGGAAATGAGGCTTAAGCAATCACAGTGTTTGTAAGTATGCGTGTGTGTATATAGGTGTGTGTGAATATGTCTTTCCCCCTCATAAATATTTCATCTGTTGGCTGATTATAACCAAACTTGACAGGTGGCTAGAGTCTCCAAGATAATAAGTTCTTGCATGCTTCATGAAAATAAGTGATTGCATAGACAGAAAAGAAGTTTGTAGTGCTCATCCATTGAAAGAGCACAGCATGAGCTCAGCTTTTATGAGATCTCAGCAAGTCCCTATGAGAGAGGGAGGTGAGACACATCTCTGTAGGCAACTGCCCTTTGTTGGTTCCTCTGCATGCAGGACAATGTGGTGTGTAGTCCATATATCAGTCATGGCATGGTTTGAACAGAACAATGGTGTTTGTGGTAAATAGTAATTATCTAGAGTATCTCAGGAGCCACATGTTACCTCTGGGATGCCCTCTAATGAGGTGTTCATTCTTAAGGCCAGAGCAGTACCAGGGAGCAGGTTTGTAAATGTGACTGATGCATGGCTCCAGGACTCTCTATAAACCTAATGAGTCATGGGTGCTCGAACTGTGCAGCCTCACTACTACTAATTGGCCAAGTGTGCTATCAACCATGGCCAAAAATGTTCTTAAGTAGCCAAGGGGTGAAAAGAGCATCTGAAACTCTTATGGGTCCAGGAGGCAGCCTGGGGCAGCATTCCTGTGTGCAGAGTTCAGGAACGCTTTCCCCGGACCGAAGGTCATTCCCTTGAGAACCAAAACAGCTCACTGGCAATGGGGAACAAAATTAAGAAAACAAAGAATAAAGCATGACGTGGAGGAAATTTAGTTCTGCAACATCAGCTTATCAGACAAGGGGATGGTTGTCACTTAGCATTTGGGGAAGATGCTCAGAAAACATTTTGATGAGGACAGTACTTGAAACCTTTCCAGAGTTAAATACAGATGGGGATCAGAAAAGCCAAGACAGAGTTAGTTCTTACTTTTATTTTTTTCCTTAAGATTGAAAATGATGTACCTAGTGTCTTGGTAACAGTGATAACTGTTGGAATGGGATTCTCCCTCTTGAACTGTAGGTGTCTGGAAGTTCAGTGCATCTTCAGTCTAAGATCATCAGGTTCTTTTCAAACCTCCAGAGGATAAATTCTCCCACTTATCTCAGATGCGCACTTTAAGATGGAAGGAATTGCCCTCTGGAGACATCTCTCTACTGACTACAGAGGAAACATAGTAAATTGGCCTCCAACAGATGCCTGATTTTCAGATGAGTGGGATTAATTTAACCCTGAGAGCAGGAGTCAAGAATCCAGGGTGTTTCGTCCTTACCTCTACCTGACCTCGAGCAAACTGCTCAGTGTGCAAAGAGCTGAGCAATGTTTTGCATTGTTGCCAGTGGTGGAGGCTTATAGTCCTGAAGAAAAACTGCAAGCAGAAGGCTGACACAGGGCTGCTTTCCATCTTGCCTTGGAGAGTGTCTTCTCATGGATTCTGAGGGAAAACAAAGCCCTCTGCCACCAGCTTTGTTATGGAGAGGGGGAGTTGTAAACCCCTGCCATAGCAGTGCATAATTTTTGCATTCTGCTGTGGGATACAGTTGAAGCCCAAGGCTGGCCAACCATTTTCTTCACCGTTCAGATCCCCCTGTAAGCCCCAGTGCTCAGGGCAAACTATCTTCGTGATTGCACAGAAGAGATGGATTCAGACACGCAGAAGTGTAAAGCATTTCCATCTTTTCTCGCCTCCTAGCCGTAGGGAGAGAAAGCCAGTTTGGTGCAAGCACAGTCATTCATCAGCCTGGTCTGCCTGGAGCTGTGCGAAGGAAATGGAACTGCTGACGAGAGAGCAAGCTCTTGTTTCTGTTCATCAAGGACAGTTATCCCTTTTTGCAAGGGAAGAAGTGAGCAGTCAAAACCAAAAAAATATTTTGATGTACCATGTGTGTGATTTAAGAGGTTAAATGCTTAAGTGCTGTCAATGAGGAGTGGGTCAGACCTTGAGACCCTTTGAAACAGCTTTTGGGTAGAACTTGTCTCTTTTGCATGCAAGATGGGGGAAAATAGGACGGTGTGTGGGTGGGTTTTTTGTTTTGTTCTTTTAGTATTATGAAGAGACTCACCAGACAGTCTCCCTTGTGGGGCCACTCACCGAGTCTGTAGTATTTATTCAGCATCTCCCTGAAACACCAGCATATTGGAAGTTGTCTTCCTGAATTTACATTCCCAGTTCAATCATCTCTCACACAATAAAAGCTCCAGTGTTGGCTTGCCTTTAACTTTTGCTCTGCTCAGCACTCCCATCAAAAGGGAGCCCTTCCTCCTGGCGTTTTTGTTTTTCTTAATACCTGCCAATCACCCTGCTTGCCTTTGCCCAAAGTTTGTTGTCTTTGCAGTTGGTCACAGCATGAGCTACCAAAAACCTCGCTGAGCTTGACGGGGTATTCTGTTAACCTAACCCTAACACATGATCTTCCACCTCCCCAGCACACAAAGGGCCTTTTCACTGGCCCACCGCAGCTCGAAGATTTCATTTCATGTGTTACAATTAATCTGTATTTATTGCCACTTATCTTAAATGGCTAACAATATCAAGAGTTTAAGAAGTGCTTTTAATGTCAAACTGGGTCAATTAAAACTCTACTTAAAATATTTGCAAAACTTCTGCCTGAAAGTTGCCCCCTCAGTCTGCTGTTAACCAAAATGTTTTAAATAAATACACACAGCTTGAGGAGACTGACATTTGGTAAAATTCCCCTCAATATTTTACTAGAATCCAGGGTTAATTTACTTATGCCTACATTGACTTGCTTTTTTATAAAAAGATAAAAATGAATACTATTTTAGGTGGCTATAAATATTTGAAAGATTGTTTCAGTCAATTAAAAAGTCTCAAGGAGATAGCCTCAAAACTTTCAAGGCCAGAAGAGACCATTAGAATGATCAATCTGATCTTCTGGAATTTCATCCTGTTCTTCCGTGAACCTTAATAGTATGTTTAACTCTGAGCTTCAAACCATGGGCCACAAGTAACAACTGTATTTCCTTTAAAGTCTTTTAGCATTGCTTATGGGCAGAGGAAATAAAGTACAAAAACGTAAGATATTAAAAAGTTAAATAATGGAAGAGCTGCTTTTACTTGTGTGTCTTTGGTTTAGCTGAAGGTTGAAAATGCCTGGAGGAATCCACTTTTTCCCCTTCCAGAAAAAGAAAAGCCTTGAATGTTTTTTAAAATTCATTTATTATTTTTTAAAAGCTCCATTTGCAGGAAGGCCTTAATTAATTATGTGAAATAAGTGCTGGTATACTGCCTATGAGAATGCTAAACTCTTACGTTTTTCAACCAAGGTTGCACCATGTTAGGATGATAACACACATGATATGAAGTCCCAAAAGGGACCCCCAGGTAGGGCTTAGTTGTATTGGATGAGTAGATGCACAGCGTAAGTTTGATCCTGGGGTGGGGGAATTAACTACCTAAACTAGAAGTCTGTCCACGTGGAACTATTTGGACTCTAAGCTCTGGTCCTCAAACACTTACACTTTCCATGAGCAGTGACATTAATGGAGCTTGGTTTCCTATGGTTTTAGGTCATTTGCTTGGATTCCCAGCAGTCCAATAAGATTGGAACTGTAGCTGAGGCATTTCTGTTAATTAGGGTATTTGCATTATCTTTATGGGTCTCTGATGTCCCTAATAAGGCTCACCCTGCAACTTTCTTTCCTCGGAGAGAATCGGTAAGTCTCTATCCAGCCATCTGTTTTCATAAAATACGTAAGAAAGGACTGTCTTGGAGACAGAGACTCTTCTGTCTAATAGATTTGAAATTTGCCCATGGGTTCAGAATATTTCAGGGGAGATCATAAAACCAAAAGCATATGCACAAAGGGACAGCAGGATCCTGTAAGCCTCATGTTCTTTGGAAACAAGGTTAAAATGAAGTTGTCATATTTATGCAGTGTAAATATTGCACAACTTGAGGACACCAAATGGTTTTGATCATTGCTTCAGTCATTTCTTCTTGTAGAATATTTAATTAAACACATCTGGCTTTTTCAAATTATCTGTAAGTCCATTTTTGTAGGTTAGGGACTAAAACACATCCTGAAGAATTGCTTTTGTGTAAGAAATAGCATGAAAAAAAATTTTTGTTGCTTGCCATCCATAAAAAGAGTGTGATTTTTGTCAATTTGGAGGAAAGCTGTTGTTCTTTGGTATCAGTGTTCTAATGAGTGCAAAGATACTGGCTTGTGGAATGTACTTTTATTACTTATTAGTTGCTGTCCTGTTTGTTACTCTGTTTGGTTTTGTTTTTAATCTTAGTCACTGTATCAAGAAGCCAAGTGATGTTGATGACTAATTGCATCTCAAGAATGGCAAATAGCACAAAGCTGACAGCTTGCAAACAAGTCATAGACTGAAATGTGTTCACATAAACTGTTTTGGTTTTATTTTATATTTTTTTTAATGCTTGTGAGCAGGAATACTGCAAGTTTCTCATTACTGCTTTTCATCCTCAGATAATGAAGCCCTGTCAGCCTGGTTTCAGACATGTGGGCACAGAGCCTTGTGGGGCCCTGATTAATTTCTCTTCTCCTCTTTGGATCTGACAAAAATACATCTCTTGAAAAGGTCGTGTTTGAGGTTTTTTTCAAGACCTTTGCCATGTTAACTTGGCTCTTATCCTGGACATGGAATACTGCCTTACACTGAATCTGTTAAAATCTTTCCATTCCTCAAAGAGCGTGTTAATGTTCAGAGCTTTCTTGCATGGAGGTACCAAAGTGCTCTGGGCAGCTTCGCAGCAGACCGGTGATGACAAGCTGAGAAGTGTAACAGCAGAGGGGTGAAAACTCTAAAATTTGGTGGCAGTGTATAGGAAGGGAGGAAACTAGTTGTGATTTCTCATCAGATGGACTAAACTCGCTCTACACATCAAATGTTCCTAGCAGAGAACCCATAGGCTAATTTCCCTTGAATTTGATGGAAGGTGAAAGTTCTTATGGTGATGTTCCTATTTGGAAAGAAGTGGCTTTGGCAAGGCTGTGATGTAAACTCAAACTCAGTCCTTATTACGTATCTGAAAAGAAACTCATTCTCCATGTTCAGTTCCATAGAAAGACACAACAAGTTGCTGATTCCACTGACCAGGAAAAGCTTGTATTTCATTGCTATTTTCTACTAAACTGAGGTGTCCAGGGTTCTGCGGGCTGTCTGCTTTCATTGGATCCAGAGAATGAAATAAGGAGATTTGCCAAAATTTGGCTGAAATGGAGGGGATACTTGATTGAATCTCACCAAGGGGCCAGCAGAGAGAAGGTTGGGTACCAGTCCAGTATGGCACGGGCACCAGTCTAGTATTAACAAACTGCAAACACAATTGTGTTGAAAATCTCCTCCTGCTGGGTGAGAAAGGGAAATGAATACAGGAAAATAAAACTTAAGACTTAAAAGGGAAGGGGCTTTGTTAATAGCCATCTAGTTACAGCCTTGGATTGCTGTAACTGTGGGAAAATGTGATGAGGCAGTGTACCCGAGCACATTTGCTTTTTTCCTGGTTAATTCTGCACTGTTGTGCATAAGCAGGCAATGATGGATTGTCCCGGGGTTCTGTGCATAGTATCGAAGAGAGCTGGATTTAATTGTCCTGCATTTATTGTACAAAAGGAATGAATTATGAGCCACTTTACAGCATCTCCAGTGAAAGTGATTATCATCACTGCTCCTCGCCAGAGATATAACTCTGTCAAGCAGGCTCCCTCCTCTCTTGGGTTCCTCGGAAAAAGCTCGTGAATTTGCCGTCTCCTGCCAGTGAAAGCTCAGGGTGAAACACAAAACCAAAAGCTGCCAATAGCTATATATTCAGATCAGATGTTGTAGGAATTTTGTATTCCTTTTGTTTTTTCTTTTCCCCCTGAGTGAAAGATCAGTCAGGGTTTTTGGAGCATGCAACTGAAATGGTGTGGCAGAATGTTTTCCCAGTTGATTGCTCTTTTGATTTTTGTAGGTGAACTGTGTGGTTGAGGAGACTTGGCTGTTGGCTTTAATTAGCTTTGACCAAGGCTCGTGCACCTTTACAGTCGGTCGTGATGCCATGGAAAGGCATCCTTCACTCCCCTCCACCCAACTGTATCTCATAGCTGTTTTCACTCTGCTCCTCCCTGCAATGTGCAGATAACCCCAGAAACAGGTTTAAGCTGAAGCGGAAGTATAAAAGGAATGTTATGAGCTCTACCCCTGAGACTGTACAATAACTCATCTGCAGAAGAGCAGGGAGTTTTTCTCTTCTCATTTTCTATTAACTACTGTGGTGTAATAAAGGACAGCGGGATGAATTGCAGGGAACATAACATTGCCTTCCAGACAGATGTTTTGGGGGGATGCTCCCCAGGATTGTGCAACGGCAGCTGCGAGGGGAGACTTTGCTTTAGGGTTTGTTTAGATCTGCAGAAGTATTTTCAGTACCTTCAAGAGAGCTGGGTCATGCTATGTGTTTGGGGGAGTTATAGGTGTTGTGCCTACTGCTTGTAGGTTACTTTTGCTGTTTTGCAATCAAACATGAGATTCCTATGTGCTCACAGTAACTTTTATGCCTGGGGTAGCCCCAATAAACAAGTGAAAAAGTACATAGATAGAGATAACAGTGTGTATGCAAGTGTGCAAACTCTTACAAATGGAGGTCTTTCTGCACTCCTCCACATGAAGATGGATTTATTGGCAGGTCTACGATTGCCAGAAAGTCTGATCTTGAAAAGAAGAAGAGAAAGGAGGGGAAAAAAAGAAAAACGAGGGGAAAAAAAAGGCTGTAAAAAGTCCTGGGACTCTAATGGCACTACCAGGTAGCATGTGCAATTCATTTAACTATGAGTCTACAAATGTTAGCTCATAGCTGTGGTAACACTCATGGCAGCAGTCCCCAGGCTGAAAACTGTCCTGCTAATTAATAACAGCTAAAACCAGAGGTTATGTGGAGTGTCATAGCGACAGGTCATGAATTAGTAGAGGAGCATTTGTGGTCACGTCTTCTGCATGCAGAGAATTATTTTTGAAACAATTCCCTGTGTAACTGTGCTCATGGATGTTGGAAAATCAGCTGTTTAATGCACAAAGTAGTGATGAGTCTTTCACTTCTTCCACTCTCTCATTCGACTGATTTATTCTCAGTCCTTTGTCTGTAGCTCAGAGGAGTATCATCAGCAGCAGAGAAAATTTAGAGAAGAGGAGCTGGAAATTCACCTTATGTTTCACAGACTGAAAATATTGCCTGAACAATGAACAGGGTTGCTGGGAAAAGTTGTGGAGTTAAACACCTGGTTGAGCCTTCCATGGGACAAGTAGTCATGAGTGGCCACTTGTCCATATCTGAGAGTGGGCCAGACTCTTCTGTGAACAGCTGGATGACAGCCTTGTGACAAAATGGTCCTTCAGTCCAGAAGGCCAATTCATGGTGACTTTTTTAGGAATATAAGAGACAGGCTCTCCAGGAGAGGAAGAACACCCAACACAGTAGGATCAATATCCCACACAGTGAGACTTTTCAGTTTTTTCCTTTGCAAATAGCTGTTTGCGTGGCAGTTGCTAGATTCATTTGGAATGTGGGAAACAGAAGTTTAAGTCCATTCCTGATTCTTGAGTTAACACAAGGAATTGGATGCTTGATTTCCTTTCAGAGTAATTACTACAGGAGGAGGTCAATGATGGATGGAGCATCCCCAAGAAGAGCTATTCTGGAAGTGTTATCACGTAACAGCTTATTGCATTTAACCTATCATGGCCAATTTAATTGGAAGGCATTACTCTTAGGATTCAGATCCAAGGGCTAGATTTTAAAGTACCCAAAATCTTAAGACAGCTTGGCTCTTTAGTCAAACAGAAGTTAAGTGCTTGGTAACCAAAGCCTCTGCTCTGCTGAGGACTGGATTTTCAAAAGAGGTGAGCCCTTAGCAGTTTTGAAAACCTGGCTGAATTTCAGTGCGAGCCTTGCTTTAGAAACCTTTTATATCTTCATTGAGCACAAAGGGACTGACTGTCTTGTAAGTTTGTGCCTTCATTAGGGGGAACCAAATCCTGTTGGTTTCAGCGTGCAGTCTGCCTGGATCAGACCTCTTCAGTGTGTGACCTGTCACCACCATACTTAAAGCACTGCCATGGCAACAGGGGCAGCAACCCCAACGACAGAGGAATGGGAAATGGTGCGAGGTGAAGAAGGGACATCCTCTTCTCATTGACAGAGACTTCCCCATAATAGAAAAAGAGGGGGAAAAAAGCTTGATAAGTCAAGTGGCTTGATTCATAAGTGAACTTACTCTAAAGTAAACACAATGCCGTATGTGTCTCATTTGCCAGTGAGATCATCTGTTTCTTTGTTAGGGAAGAAAATGTGTTTCCCTTCCAAGTCCAGGGCCACTCAGGCAATTTACATGAACAAATAAAGATGAGATTTAGCAGCACTAAATAAATAAAATACAACTCTAAGTGGCCACCAAAGAACAGAGCTGCTTGAATGGAATGGTACTGGGATGGGAGCCAGGTGGCTGCTGTTTGCCATGCCTGCTTACGATTCCCCATCCAAGAAGCTCAAGATGCTTCTTGCTGAGGTCAGGTTTACTGCTGTAGCAAAACATATACTGGGGAGATAAACAAGCTATGCTACAGATGAACAGCAGGGCAGAGAACGTAAAGTAAATCTGTGCCTAAGCCATGCTCTTTGCAGAGAGTATTTTGGGCACTTGCCAGAGCAGTGTGGATCGAGGCTGACTAGGGCAATGAATATTCAGCTCTTGGTAAAAAGAGATTGACAGTTTGTTTCTGATGTCTTTTTACCAGCTGCATCCTGTAGTTGTTCAAATGTGTCAAATGGATTCATTCCTAATTTTCTCCTCTTTGAGATCAGGATCTGGCCACCCTTTATTTCAGTGCTTCTAGGCATGGAGCAGGTGCATAAAATGTTTCTCATGTGGGGAAAAAATCAAAACCTTCCACCCCAGAGCTGAACTTCATTATAGATTTAGCTAACACGTAAATGCTGTAAGTGCTATTGGTTCATTGCTTTTTCCTCATGGCATTAAGAACTGGTGTAGGTAAATATCAGCTGGATATTTCCAACTCAGACTGCACGTCTTCCAGTCCGGTGCAGAACTGGCCACGGCAACATCTCAGTTGTCTCTAATACAGCTCAGTTCTGGGAGTGAGACTGGTGCACTTGAACAAATCTCAAGCTTATGTAAAACTGTTACCAGTCAAAACACCCTGTGCCACTCATGACCAAATCGCTCTCGTGCTCTGCTCATTGTGTAGCTTCCCCATCTAGTTTCATGGTCTGGGTCTGAGATGGACTCATGTCCAGGGTATTAGTCCAAGCAAAAGCACATTTGTCTCTTCGTTCTGCAGTCATGACTTTTGGCAGTAGCTGCATGTTAGCTCCACCCTCAGTGCGGGAGGCCTGAGAGTATGGGATGACTTCTGAATGGATCCTTATTTCCACTGAGTGGGGAAATGAGTAACTTTGCTGTGACTAAGTAGCTCAGTTTATGCAGAAGAGGTTCTCTGGTCTGCTCTGGAGTGAGTGACGTGGTACTTACATATTTAGACTAGAGGTGCTGTGGGGTTTAGTGTCTGTTCAGCAAACATGAACATAGCTGAGTGGTGGAAACTCCGCAATGGAGAACTGGCACCCACACCCCATCCACAGCATACGAGATGTTTGTCTCCTGCTTCTGTCAGGATCTCATATCCACAACTGAGCAAATTGTTTCTGCAGTGGATTTAACTCAAATGAGTCAGTTACCTAAAATGCAGGTGTTTCATCAGGAGCCAGCAGACAAGGGCAACCTCCAAAGTTACTTCACCCATGCTACTCAGTTATTAAAGATACCAAAACTAAATTTCTCTGTTTGCATTTCATTTCTTCCTTTGACAGTAAAGGAAGCCAATATTACTATCTGAATTTTTACATCTAATGTGTAGATGGCTAATGCTGTGTGGAACCTCTCCAAGAATATTCTCTAATCTGGGTTTCTTCTATACTCATAGTTGTCCCTGATTTTCTGGTCTGAAAGTCACTGTGTGCAATCTGAAGTTAGATCAAAGGCAAGTAGCCAAATGCCAAATTCTTCTGTCAGCATTGTTGCTGTAGTGTTGCTTGAACTCTCAGGACTACTTATGATATATTCTTACCACGACGGAACTGCTGTGTAGGCAAACTGCACCGGGGCTTCCTTGAGTTCCTTTATGTCCTTATTTATTTGCCCAAGGCTCAGGAGGAAGTCTGATTTGACAGCCGTATCAAACCTCTATTCAATTACATACAGAATGTTTAAATAACTAATTTTAGATCCCATCATTCTCCACTTTCCCTTCCTTGCCCTATCTTTTTTGTGCCTTTAGGCCCCTCAAAAGGTGAATTTAAAAGAAAACGAACACCTAGAGCATATGTATAACATTTGACTGTATATATACGCTGGAATGAACCTAAATTGGACCAAAGTCCTTATTGATAAGTGATATTAAACCAATGAAATCTTTCAAAGGTTGAATTACTGTATTATAAATGTGACTATAAATGTATAAATGTAGTATAAATGTAACTATATAAATGATGTGGAAGCTGTGGGCTGTAATCTATGTGCAGAGCAAGAGTTGGATGAGAATATCTTTAAGATCCCTTCCAACTCTAACCATTCTATGATGGGAAAGTCAGTGTGATGCTAGAATGGCCAGCGCTATGCACCCGGATGCATTTGACCTTTGGGTTTCGCATCAGCTATCCTCAAGTATTGCCATGAATGCATATTTGAACTATAGCTGAGCAGATGGGATGTACTTGTTCACTGCTGTTATTAGAAGTATTGTCTATATTAGCTCACCTTCTAAAACTCTAGGGCCTGGGTATTTGTGGTAGCTGACTCCCGGTACTTGAGTGAGTTAATTGTATTAGTTATTCAGACAATATAGGGTTTGTCATGTGTGTCTCAGGAGTAGGATCTATATTTGTCCAGAAAAGCTACATCTCTCAAGAGTGATCTCACTCAAACCATCTATCTCTGCATTGACTATAACGGAGCCGAAGTAAAGTGCTGTGGTTAAATACCTAAAGATAGGCAAAATCTGGGCTGGGAATTGGTACATCCCAAGGACCTTATGACGGGAACAAACCAGCATAATTCTTCCTAGTTGACACATAAGAGACTGAAGTAATATGCCCAAAGCAAAACAGAAAGTCTGTGGCAGATTTAGGAACTGATCGTGGGTGTTCTGAAGTCCTGTTATGACCTTAACCCTTTGCATACCATTGCTGCTGCACACTGCTGATGTTTTACACCCCTCCCAACAAAATATATATTTCTAAGATATTGCTTAGATATCTGTATATTTACATATATAGAAATTTCTATCAAGATACATCTGCATTTCCAGATGCCATAGTTACCAGGTGTTATTGAAATACACATTTTTTTCTCAAAAAAAGTTATGTCCAACTTAAATTTGGTTGATACTGGATTGGAAATAAATCCACTGAAAATTACTGAATCCAGAGATCTCACCTGGCTCAGGAAGCCCCTGAACTGCGGAGGGCTGTAAGCTGGCAGAGGTTATCAGGGAAAGGCTTTCTACAGAGCTGCCCTGGTGTTTGTGCTCCTCACCTCATGAGACATCCGCGGTGGCCATTGGCAGTGGTGGGTTGCTGAGTCATATGGGGCTTCAGCATCATCCAGTACGTCTGCTTTTAGGTTGTTATGATAGAAAATACTTATTGTCTGGTGGGCTCAGCCTAGTCCTGATGGACCCTTCCCGTGTCCCAGAAATCAGCTACAAGTTGACAACACATCTTGCCCCAGAAAGAGCGCGAAGAACCTGGGTGTGCTCTTGCAGCCTGTCAAGGAGCATGAATTCAAACTTTTGTTCAACTTTCCAACAACTACAGTGCCATGAACGCAGCCAAGGATCCAACATCGACAATCTCATGGGATATTGTGAGGCTGCTAAATTTGAAAGAATAAGACTATTTTTAGCACAAACAGTTAACAGCGTCCCACAAATCATATTGAGAGGCATGGTTGTGATTATAGATCTATAACGCTTTTACCATGATAAAAAACAGAGCTGCATCAGGTAATCTTGTTAACACAGTATTTATACGCTTGGGTAATAGATGCAGCTGTGGCTAAAAAAAGTTAAAAAAAATATAAAAATCAGCAATTGTATTTTACTAGCAATTATTCATTTATAAACTGTAACAGAGGAGTAGCTAGAATCAGAGGCAAGTCTGGAGGTTGAGAAGGACTATAAAATAAGAAACATGTTCCACTCCGAGGACAGATGTCCTTTCCCCTTTGCTGACTCTCCTCAACACCTGCTGCACTTCAGACATATGCTTACCTTCTCCTTGACTTCATTTTGACATAAACAGTGCTTGAAGTTTAACATGTGCTTACAAGCTTTGCTGGATAAAGATGGACTTAGATGTGTGCCTAAAACTTTCCTTAAACTGCCCTTCTAAATCATTTCTTTTAAGAGTGGGGAGAGACAACTTCTGTCAGACTCACTGATCTTGATTTTATAAGGGGCTGGGAGATTCTGGAAGCGTAGATCATTCTCAACCTGGTCACCCTGGTGAATATTTCACATTCATGATACACATTACTGCTGAGGACCAGTCTTTTAGCCAGTATATGTACAGTTGGTTACAGTGGGTGGCTAGGTGTGGGGTGAACCAATATTGGCCGCAGGTTATTGGGCAGTGGGGATGCTCAGAGGATTTACCACAACCATGGATGGTGGAACTTCTCACAAGCATTGGTTTCTGGTTCAGTTTGTTCTTGTTCTCTGTGGCTCCAGTCAGCTGTCAATGCAACTTTACTGTGTGCCTGAACTAACTAAAAGGACTGTAGACCCTAGGTTATTTCAAGTTTGGGAAATGTGGGGGAAAATATATAAAGAAACATGCTCATTACTTACCTCACCTGCCCAGTCCCCAGTAGGTCTAAGGATTTACAAGGTGCTCTCCCAAGATTAGACATCCTGGTTTTTATGGGGCTGAGTTCAGCGGTTTGTGAGATCAAACAGGGAGCACTAAGTCCTGAATTTGTTTCAGATACTAAATTTAAAGTCTGATGAGGATCTTGGGGATTTTTTTTTATTTTTTATTTTTCTGCTGAAGAGTTTTTTGGGTTTTTTTTTGAACACTAAAACCAAGACCTGGTACATAAAATTCCAGGTAATCATTTTCTTTGGGAAAATGTAATTTAAAATTATTCAGTGGCAATTAAAATTATTTAATTTATTTAATGTCAATTAAAAGTATTCATAGGTTTAATCTGGCAAAATTATACTTTATGAACGAAGATCTCTTGGAGGTTTTACAAACTTTTACTGTGTTAACAACGGTAGGAGTTCTAGTTTGTAATTGTAGAATGAACTTTTGTCTTGAACTTTGATTTTACAGCTATGTGTATCCTTTTGTGCCTATGAGATGCCTTTGGCATCTAGACATCAGTCTGGTTTCTTACTTCTCCATTATCTGCCACATGTCACTGTCTAGTCAGTTGCTCCCTCCTGTAATACATCCAAGAGGCGCTCATGCCTTGGAGAGGTAAAATTGTACAAATTCCCACCATATTTGAAATACAACTTGTTCTTCAAGGCTGGACCTGTTATGGGTCTACTGTGTAATGTCCTGAGAGTTTGCTTGAGGAGTTTTTCCAATAAATGTAGCTACTGCACTTTTGTCCACATCAAGTTTGAAGAGGCATTTTCTGCTTCTCCTTACCTTTGCAAGAGTTCCTTCTATCCCACTTGCATGAGCTCTGGCAGGGTAATCTGTGACTCAGTTTTGCTTTCTTCAGCCCAGGCGATCCTAAGCTTGGACCTGCAAACCTGAGCACCCCCAAGCTGAGAAAAGGTTGAAATTGAAATGTAGAGCCAGCTCCTGTTTTCACAGGTGGTGCCTGAGGGGTGCAGCGAGTACTCCGGATTGTAACTGCATTGTATGGTGTTCCATTGGCCTGTGGGAAGGGAAGTGGCTGAAACTGAGGTCTGAGTGTGATTTTGGGGCCGTTTGCAGGTACTAATTTAGGTGCAGGTTGTGTGGCTGGTGGGGCTGCTGATACCTTTTGCAGGCCTGTGACTTCCCATTCAGTAAATGTGTTGCAGCCTCTGATTTATGTGCTCACTTTCATCTCTGCTCTCCTTTTTGGCCTGGCAAGATGCACTGGGAGAATTTAAAATTTCTTAAGGATGTAGCTTGGTAGCTCTACATCCCACAGCCTCTGAGCTACAGGAAATGGTGGTCCTCCAGAGGCAGCCTACCCAGCCTCAGAGGTCAGTGGTGGGACTTTGAGTGAAAGGAGGTGGACAGGACTGGATGACCCAACAGCAAGGTGGCCTGGAAGAAGTAAGGGCTCCATGGAGTTGTGATGTTTCATTTGGGATACATTGGCCTCCCACCATGGGATGGTGGCATGACGCCAAGGGGACACAGTGCAGAGCCCTATAGCTCTCATCTGCTGAGACAACATGAGAATCCACGGTGGAGCCAGCCTTTTCCTCCTTCCCATTTCTTCTTCCAAAAAATGGCTAATGTAAATAAATTGTCTGTTCGCATGTGTTTTGGCATCTGAATGGAAACACTTGTCTGTGCACCCCCTGCTCCCTCCCTCCCTCGTTACTTTTGCTAAATGAGCCTTTCTTGCTTGGCCTCAGCTCAACCCGGAGTTATTCTGTTGGTATTTCCCTCTTGGACTGATAATCAGCCGAAGGAGCTGGCTGTAAAGCTGGTGACATATACCAGTCCTAATAACGTCCGAGAGCTAAAAGGTCCCCAAGCCCTGGTTTGTTCAGCAGATAAACATTGAGCAGGGACCCAGGGACTGCCCGAAGCCTGCATGTCAGACTCTGAACGTACCGATCTGCTTGCCTGGGTCTCTGCAGGAGCTCAGACTTGTTAAAAAAAACTCCTCCCTTGGTGCTAGCAAAAGTTTGGCCGTATCCATGGCGTTCCCTGGAATACCAGTCTTGCGTGAAAGCTCTTGATGTATCTATACCTTAACATTACTCAGAGTAAGTTACCGAAGGGGAAAATAACATATTTTTTTTATTATAAAATTTCATTAAATGATAATACAAATAGGTTATTCCAGGGAAAAATACTCATACAAATTCATTTTGACCGGGTCACTCTAACTTTAGGTTGTTTTGGAGAGACCAGGAGAAGAGAGGTGGTAGGTCCCGTGTTACAAAATACTTCAGATGCTTCCAGTTGGAAAAATAAATATTCAGGTGCTTACAATACCCCTTGTTAAAGGAGAAGATGGAAACATATTGTCATCCTCCTCACGATGTGCATTTCCTGTGCTGCAGGATAATCAGCCACTGAGACATCCTTAATCTCGTTGGATATTTGTGGCTGCACCTGCCTGAACTTTCTCTCCCCTGATTAAAATTTGATTAAATCCACTTCTAAAATGTCAACATGACTGTAGCATTAGAGGTGGCGGGGGCACTTGCAGAGAGTGTTTTGCTCTCCATCCTGATTGCATCTGAATTAATTATGCTAAGTGCAGTGACAGCAACAATATTGATGTAACAGAAGTTTATTAGGTTGATATGGTCATTCAGACAAGAGTGCTGTAAGCAGCTTCACGTGCTTCAGCTGTAACCTCCCATGAGCAGAAAATGTCATCTCATTATTATTCAGATTGCCCTGATTTGGGGTAATTTCTTTCTGTGAGCGAGGTAGCTTTGGAATCTTGTTAGCGTACCAACATTTGCATGTGTTAATAGAGTTCTTGCTTGTTTTTAATCTTTCAGTCTTTCCTTACCATTGCAAATGGGAGTTGGGTGAAAGTCAGAGAGTTGGGTTAGGGGGCTGAAAACTTCCTAGATGGGATTTTGGATCTGCTGTGCCATCTTCTGTTTGTGGACTTCTGACCTGACGGAGACCATTGTAGGAAGGTGTTTTCTGTCCCCACAGACTGGGGAGGAGGGCTCCTTCAAGGATATGTGGGTGCTACCATTTGTCTCAGACCTGCCCTGCTGCATGTGCTGGAAGGGGAAGACAACTGTATTTTATAATCATAAGGACACATAGCATTTGTCTGATACCATTTTTTACCTGCATTGTATACTTAATTGGCAGTACCTCAAGTTTGTCCAAGTTTCAGAGAATCATAGACTAGTTTGAGTTGGAAGGGACCTTTAAAGGTCATCTAGTCCACCCTCCCCTGCAACAAGCAGGGACATCTTTAACTAGATCAGGTTGCTCAGAGCCCTGTCTGAAGTGACCTGGAATGTTTCCAGGGATGGGGCATCTGCCATCTACCTGGGCAACTTGTGCCAGTGTTTCAATACCCTCACTGTAAAAAATTTCTTCCTTATAGCTAGTCTGAATCTTCCCTTTTTTAGTTTAAATTAATTATCCTTTGTCCCATCTCAACAGGCCCTGCTAAAAATGTTTGTCCCCATCTTTCTTATAAGACCCCTTTAAGTACTGAAAGACCACGATAAGGTCTCCCTGGAGCCTTCTCTTCTCCGGGCTGAACAACCGCAGCTCTCTCGGCCTGTCCTCATAGGAGATTCTGTCCTGCTGTGTGAACCCAGGAGTAAATCCTACCAGGAACAAACGTCTTAAGAATATAATCCATGTTCAAGTACGGTTATCTCTGGCAACAAAGTTAATGGGCTCCCTTTTCAGCAGGCTGTGGTGTGGTGGAGGGACTAGCCATGAGCTCTGCCGCACACAGACATCCTGGGATCAAAGTGGGGCTTCCTAGAATAGCATTTGAAAACTCATAGAAGGAATGGGAGGCCATGTAGTTGTCTGCAGCAGCGTGCTCTGGGTTTGGCAGGGTTTGCTAAAACCTAGCAATGCCCACCTCCACATGGACTGCTGGATCAGGCGGAGGATTGCATCCTCAACAGCAGTTGTATTTTACATTGTACAACTTCACCATAAAAATCCAGCCTTGTATTTTTGCCCTTGTACTGGCAGTCATTTGCCCAAGTCCAGTTAGTCTACCTCGGTGGTTTTTAATAGAGCATGCCATGAGAGACTTCAGCTTCTCTGGCTCTAATATGGAATAGATAACTGCTTGGAAACCTTGTAAGAATTTTAAAGGAGTTTTTCTCAGGCCTAATGCACATCTGTGTGCTGTAATTTTTTTTTTTTTTTATTTTATTATTTTTTTTTCACTACCAGGTATTTGTACATGATTTTGCTTAAAGAAGTCACTTACCTGCTAGGCAGCCCGTTATGGGGATGTGAGACACTGAGCAGACATTTCATCATGCTCTGGGATACCTCTTTCTGTTCTTCTGGATCCTGTGACCCATTGGTATAAACAAAGCTTTCTCTGGAGACAACACAGAAGCTTTACTTTCCTATCAGTCGGTCTTTTGAATCTATAACAAGTCAGGAAAGGAAAAGAGAAAGTTGCTTTTTTTTGTTTAAGAAAAGAAAAAAAAGTATTATTTTTTTCTAAATGAGTAACAAAACCCTGTTTCCTTAAATATTTTAGATTTATTTTTTTTCCACACTTCCTTTTCTAAAAAGGAAAATGAAAAGTCCTATAACTCATTAAAACAGAAACATGGGGGAAGATTCTTGGGAAAGCTTTCATGGGGGGAAAGGGAATATCTTTAAAGTCTTTTCCTGAAAAATGGCTTGCTCTGTAACACCTGCGCCTGGAACTAAGTATGAATGATGTATGTGTGTGTTTAAAGACTTCTTGGAAAATTCATTTTCAGGGCAGCTACAGATTAGAGGTTGTTCTTTGCTTTTGTTGCTTGCTTTTTTTTTTTTTTTTTTCTTTTTTGCGTAGCTTTGCTGTTTGTTCGTTCTCGTTTTCCTTTCTGCAGCTATGTGTCTCATTGCTGGACCACCCCAACTGTGTTCCTCCCATCATCTGCTCCTGACTCAGACAAAAGGTCCTGCAGTGAGAGCCTGGACCTGCTACTGTAGGGTGATGCCCAGTTTGCTCCTGCAGATTTCCACAGTGACTCTACTTTTATTTCACCTTTTTCCCATGAACCTAGTGAACTCTCTGGACTTCTTTTATAATTTTGGAAGGGATTTTGAGTGGTGTGTTGTGGATTTGTCTTTAAAAAGCATTTTCTTGCCTGATTGCTAGAGGCTGAATGGGTGAACAAAAACATCTGGGCTAAAAAAAAAAGATAAAACGTTAACAATAATCCAGATAGGCTTGTTTGTTGAGCTTTGAGTCTCTGGCAAGTACCTGGCTATAGCTTTATTAAATTACACTCTGAAGTATCTAGTCTTCATTTGTAACCTGGCTTTATTATTTGTTCTGTACTGATTCTGCACCCAGTCCCCCTCCCACAGCTCACATTTTGAAACATGGGCCTTTTACTGATTTTGGTTTTGTTTGTTTGTTTTTTTCCTCATGATATTATGCCCGATAATACATTTTATCATTACTTTATCTCTGAAAGGGACCATTTGTAGATGGTCCTTACTCTTGCTATATTGTCTACAGGTATTTTCCTCCTGTGTAGTCAAGCAATGGGTTTTCACAGCGGGTAGCTTTTTCTGGGGATATTTCTTTCCCACCAGTGATATGAATTATCAAAAAGAGAAGGAATAGAAAGAAAATAAAGCAGATGACATGTCAAAGCATAATTACTGCAATTGAGGGATTTGTATTATCAAGGGCAATATTATCATAAAAACATCTCTTTTAGCCCCTCTGGATATTACTTGTCTGCTGATTATCAAGGTAGTGATTTTCACATTCACTCACAGACACTTTCTTTGCATTTATAAGACAGCTCTACCGCATGATGTGGTAGATGAGCATGTCACGGCAAATAAAGTTGCTAAGCTCTCTCTTGCTTGGTTTTCCAACTTGGGTCATCCTTGTCTGAATTAAGAGAGCATAAATGCTGCCCATCTTCATTTATTCTATACTGCCCTCGGCCTTTAGATAGCCACCGTAACTTTCCTCCAGCCTCAAAGCTGAAGAGACGTCATAACCTGGATGACTGTCAGTAGGACATGAAGGGAAACTGCTTCATTGGGAGGCAAAGCCTCATTTTTCTTTGTGCTTGTTCCTCGCTGCTGGTGTCTGAACCTGTCTGGCAGGGCTACCCATGGTTGAACTCTTCTTCATTGACTGGGATACCTCAGGAGCCTCACTTTGAAGCATCTAAGAAGCATCTAACATGGTGCAAACATTCAGTGTGGATAACCTTAATAAGGCACCACAGTTCCTGTGTATCTGGTGCTGGGATGCCTAAATGCTCTAAATGGAATATTCTTCCATGGAGAGTTGATTTGGGTCACAGGATGTCTAGGGAAGGTTTCTGTGCTGGCCACAGGCTTTAAGCAAACCCATTGGCTGCTTGTCTTATCGTAAGGGCTGAACTATTTCTTTACTGCCTTGGCTTAGGGATATGAACATGCATTCTGAGTGAAATCCAGAGTCATAAATTAAGGTTCAAGGAGTTACCGTGGTGTAGCAGAGTAATAATTAAAAGGCTGAAATGTCCTTATTTTATATACATGTAAGTTCCCAGTACGGGAGATGTGCTGAACCTTCTTAAGCAGCTTTATTAAAGGACTTAAAACTGCAGGTGTCCGTTACGTCTGGTGTATGTTCTGGAGGAGTCTCTATGTCTGTGCCACCACAGGAAAACTCTCCCTGTGCTTTTCTAAACTCCTTCCAAGACAGTGGTTGGAAATCAGTGGAAATGAATGCTGTTATCAGCACACATGCAGGATGTTGAAAAGCAAGATTTCTCTTCCAGGGAAAGAAATGTGTTTGTACTCTAAGTGGAATCAAAAAAGCAATGTTTAAAAGGTTTTGGAACAGGAATTCCAGCCTGCTCCAAAATGAACCTCAGTGGAAGCCCCTACTGTGTTTCCCTCTTGAGGGTGGCCGAGCATTGAAGACAGCAGATTAGCCACTGTGCAAAGGTATGATCTGTGGAATCATGTTGACATTGATATTAATATTTTAAAATAACATGACAGTCAAACATGGATACTATTCAAAAATTAAATAAATGCTATTAGGAAAAAATTATGAACATTCTAGCAATGATATTACAATGTTCAAATGATTGAAACCGATTTTTTAAATCATTTTGTCAAAAATGAAATCTTCTGAAAAACATTCTGAAACAGAGACATTTCCCAGAAAACATTGCTTCAAAAAATTACTTAATTAGGGAGACACAATGCACACTATGAAAGTTAATAGTCATTAGGTTTGTAAGAGAAAAACAATGTGGAGTTTAGTAGGAGAATGTTCTAATGAAGTGCATCTTTTAATCAATATATTACTGTGATTCTGGATCACCATCTTTCTCCACCTTCTCTAGCAGCTGAATACCAGCTGCGTTGGAAATGCTCTCATTGATGTAACCGGATGCAGACAGCTAATTTGGTTTTGTTTTAACTTACTTTGTACTTGTCTTTATCTTTACTCTCATTTTCGCATGGCCTCCTGCTACAAACCATCCCCTAAATGGTAGGACAAAGAGAGGTCTGATAAACACACTTTCTTTTGTGGGTTTATGAAGTTGAGTAGATAAAGGATTGTTTTCATTACTAACATCCTGCTGTAGTAAAAGATCAAATTTAATACATATGACAATTGTTATATTACTTAATCCACTGTTTGCCTTCTAATTTAGCTTGAGTTTGCCTTGTTATTTGGTATGTTAGAGGAAGGCTACAATTTAGCTATTTGGCACACCCTTATCATCACATGTACTTTAATATCACATGCTGATGGAGCCTCCAGCTGTAAGACGTCACGGAACAGCAACCTCATCAGTTTGTCCTAGCTGACTTGTGGGGAGGATGCATCTGGTGTCAATTCTCAGATCCCTCCATCACAGTTTGGCAGATATCTTTGTTAATGTGAGTACAGGTGTACCGGATGCCACATGCTGTGCCAGGGACACAGGTGTCTGGATGCTGGGTCATGCACTTGGTGTGTAGAGTTTGAGTGGATGCATGTCTCTGGGGAACCTCAAGTCGTGTGGTGGTGAGCTGCATCTGCCAATGGCTTGTACCGTGTAGGTACAAGAAGGTACATCGAAGAGGGTACCTTCATGCAAGGCCTGGTGTGATATCATCGAAGAGCAGCCAAACCAAGTGCTGTATCCATTCTGCCTTCTGGGCACAGTTCTCAGCATGGGCCTCCCCAGACCTGTGCCCACCTGTGGCATTTGGTGTGGTATAAAGCAGGTCAGAGAGTGAGCTGACTGGTACCTCCCATGGATGACCAGGTGCAGGTGCTTGGTCGATTTCTGCGCAGCAGTGCACAGAAGAGAGGAGAGAGCCCTGCTGGGAAACACAGAGCTAAAGCTTTTATGCGACTTCAGAGCTTTGTGCACCCAACATGACTCAAAGCTTAGGAAAAGCCACCAGACTGTGTTGTAAAGACCAGAAGTGCAAGCAGCATGTCTGAGGAAGTCAGTTCATGGATCTTCTGTGATTCTGGGACTGGTTTTTATTACGCTCCTTTGCCAAACCTGAGGGAAATAGAGACGTTTTCCTTTCATACTTTAGGAGGTGTGAGAAAGCAGAGCAAGGCATTGCTCTGCTCATCCCAGAAGACCAAGTCCTATCTCCAGCAGCAGGATATCTAAGTGAGATTTGTAGTGCATCTTCAAGGGCAAATCATATGGAAGCCCTCCCCCTACCAAGCAAGACCCACAGAAGGGTGATTTATATGTAAGGTCCTTCTCAGGGCACTGAGCGTCATCCAGTCCATGCAGAGACAAGCCTAGCTAGTGCTGTTAGGAGAAACTGCCACAGATGTAGGACTTGGTGAAGTTGATGGAGTTTGTAGCTTGGTATCATGAATTGCTAGAAAGGTTTTGAATGCTGCTGACCTTCTGGTCCTCATCATTTTGGAGTCTAATGAACCTTATACAGTTGTAGGCAGGCAAATTCTGCATTCGTGGAAGGAGATGAAGCTTCTGGGTCGCTGTTCCTGAGTGATGTCCAGGCTGCAAACCAATGGGTGGTGGAGCAGCACTCCAACTTGAATCACGCCCAAATCTCTTACCTGTACATGTATCTGCATGGGGCTTCCTGGGTTGTTTCTCTTGTTTTATTTAGTTAGATACAGGAATGTTTATTAAATAGCTGCTGGGATCCAGGATAATATTATGATATTTTCTTTGGGTTTTTTTTCTGGTGTTTTTTTGTGGTGGCCAAAACTATTCCAGTGGCATTTTAGGAAGAAAGTCACAATGCAGAAGTGAAGATGTGATTGTCAGACTCCTTTTTATTTTCAGGATAAGCAGGATTCAGCCCATCAGAGGCGAGATGTTTACATGTGGCCATTTGGTTTGTGTGCCACACATGTGATCAATTTAACCAGGGGAGGATTTAGGCAGGGTGGGGAGGCCGATGTTTCTTGTGACATGTGGAATGTTAAGCCACAAAAATGCAACCACAAAATCAGCAGATTAGAATTCCCATTTGTAAGGAATAAATAATCATTATGGTGAGATAGTCCACCAGGGATTAACACGGCTGCTTCCAATTCTGTTGCTCCGTTGTTCAATGTGCTGTGACTTTTTTCCACACATATATCTCTTTTCTTTTTTTTTTTCTTTGGGTTTTTTTTCCTTTTTTTTTTTTTTTCTTTCTCTTTTTCCTGCTTGGTATTGTAGTTGTCATGGTGATTTATGGGAATGAATGCAGCTTTGCGAGGTTCGTCTCTGTACGTACCTCTTGTTTTTCTTCTTACTTGTAATTATGCTATGCACCTGTTGTTCCCCGATGGGGCCCACGTGCTTGGAGAACTGATGCTCACCTTGCAGTTGGTTTGCTCAATTTTACATTTGTTAGTCGCATCTGATAGATCTGTTCTGGCTTTGTGCCGAAGAGCTGCCTGGCGGCGTAAATCATTCCTGGAGTGAAGAGAAGAGCACAGTATCTGTTTCAGGTTCCCACCCACCAGAGCCTCATAAATCTGAGGCAAATGCTTCACGAAACAGGTTTGATTGTTTAGAATGAGCTAATGCTGCAAAGCCTGTCTTAGTCCTGAACTGAGTCTGGGACTCTGACTCCCCAGGCTTATAGGGTTAACTTAGATTTATAGGATATGTCTACATCGCTCTTAAAGAGCAAGCTCGAGAGGAGTGGAGAGCATGTTGGCTTCTCAGCTCCACAAGCTTCTCATCTACACTGAGGCCTCCCTGAGCATGTGTCTTGGTGCTGAGTAGCTGATGTCATGTTAACTGCTCTGTTAACCTGCCTGGCATACACAGGCGTGTGTCTGCATCCTCCGGTAGGAAGTCTTCAAACAGGGGTGTTGAAAGCATTCCCCAGCCTTTTCTCAAGCTACAGTGTGTGTGTATCCTTAATTTGCCCTTTTAGTCCAAAGATTCAAGAGGAGACATGGGCTGCTTTATCAAACAGAGGAGAAAATTGTACATTTCTGAGGATGACCTCAGATGCTCTGAATTGCCTTCAGAGGAACCTCTCTTCTCCAGTGGAGGGAAACTCGATTTCTAACTTAGACCTGTAGAGGTTGATGGGAATGAGGCAGGTGGTGCTACTCTTTGCAAGCTTCTGGGTCATACAGGGCATTTTCATCCAGGGTGAGATATCACCTGTAGCTGCCTGTAGCTCACAGCTCTTCCATGGCTTTCTGTTCCAGACGAATAGCCTAACTCCGTGCTCATGGAGTTTTCCTTTATCCCACATAGGTCCTATCTATCTAGTTTGCCCTGAGGTAGACACTGTTTTTGTAGATTTCTTTTCCCTGCTAAGGGAATACTTGGAATGTGACAAAATTCTTTGGCTTCCAGAATTTTCTGATCATCCCTTGATCAAAAATTTACTTGATGGCAGAGTGCCTCTGTTCTCAACATACCAATGGGCAAATTTTCTCTTTAAATATGGTTGCTACAAATATTCCCAAGTGAGTAAGGAAGTCACCCTTTTGTGTATCATCAAGGACTGTGTCAGCAGTTTCATAGTTGTGTTACAGCTATTTTTATAAACCTTAGAGAGGACCAGTGTGGGAAGCAATGAAAATGTGGCCAGGGTCTTTAGGTTAAGTAAATCAGCATTTGGCAAAGTCTCTGAACATGGTTTCAAATGTAATCTCTAAGCTGCAAGATGTCTTACTGCAAAGAGAGCGATTACTAAAGGTCTGTTTGCAGCTGTAGTGATTTCTCTGATGCACAAGAGATTGTCACATTTGCTGCAGAGAGGACAGATCAGTCCTGTGTTTTCTTATTTATGTGCCTGTTTGGATGAAAATTGTCAACATTTGATGTTACTGAGACGACTTCTCTGCTTTTAAACTTCGCTGAAGTGACCGAATCACTTGAAGGTCCCCCAAAACTCCCTGGGGAGAATGTGATCACAGAAGCTTCAATTCCATGGGAGGTCAGACTGAAAATTAGCCCCATGGAGAGCAGCATTTTGACGTTTCCATGTTGTAACATTGGCTTCCCGGAGCATAGGTGTATTTAGAAAGGACCATTAGAAGTTTCATGCAGTATTCATCTTTCAAACAAAAGCATAGTAGCTGGCATTAATTCTCAAAGCACTCCTTGGAATTCAGGATAAAAAAAGATTTAAAAAAAGAAAAAACAAAAAAACAAAAAAAAAAAAAAAACCAAGAAAAACTTCATATTTGCCTATCATTTATGCTGATTTTCCATGTAATTGATGAAAATTTAGTTCAGCAAAGCACTTCCCTGCCATGCCAAACTCTGATGGTGTGAGGAATCCTGTGGGCTCAGCTGAACCAGGAGCATTGTGCTTGGCACAGCATGTGGTATTGGAAGTGTGGTGTGCACTAACCCCACAGATTTGTGAATTTACAAAGCACTTTTTCAGGATTGGTTCCACAGCCCAAATGGGGGCTTCAGGTATTCCATATAGGCTTGAAATGACTTCATCTGTGTTGACAGCAGTGACTTCCAAGACAAGGTGCGTGAGTGGTTACAGTATTTTGCTATAAGCCTCGAGGACTGGCTTTGACATTTGCTTTGGACATGTACTAAAGGCCACTGCCATTTGCTCCAGCTGTAATTGTGCAGACCCAGGTGCAATGCCAGAGATGTCACTCCATTTTGCACTCCAGATCGGTACATTTTAGTGATGCTAAACCAAGGAGGTTTGGGTGGATCTATGACCTTCTTAAAGGTAGTTTTTCTTATGAAGTTGTGAACCTTTTAATAATTTAGGTCCTGCACCAGAAAAGCTAAGATTGAGGTATTTACATTTGATAAACTATGTCTGAAGTATGTTCATTGGGGATGGATGAGGGGCCACGGGTGATGAAACATCCTTGGACTTTGCTAGAGAGGTGGGACTATGTAGTTAGAAACCAGCTACTTACATCTGACCACTAGCCCCTAAAATGCATGTGACAGAAATAGGGAGCAATTGCTAGCTCTGATCCTGTGAAGCTACTGGAGTCCTAAATACAAGAATAGTCTTTTAAGGGAGTCTGAAGAAGTTCTACCCCTTGTGCTGTTTATGCAAACCTCAGCAAAACAGGATGTGATTGCAGACCATCACTTCTTTGGTAAGCTGTTCCAAGGAATGAGGATGCTGGTGAACTGTTTTCTGGTAATTGCTCTTTTTAGTAGATATACAGAAAGTTTTGACACATTCATAAAAGACAAGTTCACCGAGTGGCTCATTAAAGTTATGATTGAGGTGTAACCTCTGGTTCAGCAATTCCCTGAAGCAGAGGGAGTGGAAGGTTATGCTGAGAAATGCTCATCTGTGACATATGTGGTTTTTCTACAATTTCTCTAAGCACAGAGATACTGTGTAGATCTTGAGCTAGAGTGGCTGCTGGGAAAATGGCTTGCTCATTTATTTTAAAATATAAAATCCTCTGAGTGTCATTTGTATCCCTAAATGGAGTAGAAGAATTGCTGGCTATCTCTGTACTGTAGCCTCTCCTGTTTACAAACAGATGTGTTACTGTCTTAACTGGGGATTTGGTATAAATTGATCAAAAAAAAAAAAAAAAACCTCCTTCCAAAATTAGCCCTGTAAAATTCCCACAATGATTGCATGACAGAAAGCTGGCCGAGTACCTCTGTGATGCTCCCCAGCCTGTGATTTGGAGAGGCGACTAAATGAAAATGTGGCCTGGCTTCTTTAAGACTAGAGGACTCTTTCCTCTGCATGTAGTTGTTGCCATGTGAGAGAAGCTGTGCCTCTGTCTCTGAGGCCATGAAGCCAAATTTTAGGCTCTCTAGTAAAATACTTCATTACTTAAATATGCATTGTCTTTGGGGAGCACCTCTCTCCTCTAACCTCTCCCCTCCCTAGTACACTTCATTGTGAACTTCTGCAAAATTGTATAAATAAATAAAATAATCCAGGTTCCTATTTCTTAAACAAAAATTTAATTAAATGGAAGTTAGATCCCTTTGGAATACAGAAAAGCAACTTTAAAGACACTCTAGACATCGGCTTTAAGGATTTCCTTCCCTCTTTTTGCCTAATAGACTCCAATCCTAGGATTGTATTTCTCTGCTTCAATGCTAAAAGACTTCTTAAAAGCAGCAATATTCAAAGGCCTAACCCAGACATTTTATGGGATGTCATACATTTTCAGCTGTTCATAACATAAAAAATAAAATAAAATACTGCAGGTTACTTTATCAAAGAGAAAGTTGATTTGTAATTCCCAAGGTAGAATTATGAAAATACCTTGAGAGCATTACAGGAACAGACATTTATGAGAAGTAATAAAATTAGCTGACTGCAGTACAAATTTGCTGAATGCTTTTGGAGGAGAAAATATGTTCCTTCCCCCACTGCCCAGACAAAATCAGATGAAAGCTGTCGGTTTGTGAGGCCTTTTCTGTGACAAATCAAAGCCGTTCTTTAGCAGAGTAGTGTTTCTGCAATGTTCCCCTGGGAAAATGATGTAGACCTGATCTTCTTCCCACTGAAACAATAGAAAAACAGTTAATGGTATCAACAGGAGCAGTACTGAATATGAATAGAGTAGCCTGTATTGGAATAGGGCTGTTTCCCAGCCCTCTTCCATCCTCAGGCTGTTTCTTCACTGGTTGCATTGACTGGAAGATGAAGGGGGGAGGATGGGAAGACTTAGCAAAGGGTCAAAGACCAAACCTTGATAGGTGCTGAATGCCTTCAGGTCCAAAGAAAAAGCAACTCACAGAAATAGTCTGTTGGGAGAGCAATTGTAGGGCTTGTCCCATCTTGTCTTCTTGAACATACTATGAACGACCTCCATCCCAAACCACAAGGAGGAGACCTGCAGGAGTCTATCAGAGTCCCCTGTGGAGTTGTATGTGTCCTGTGTGAGTGAGAGTGTGACCCTAAGGTTAACAGGTGCCACCAAAAATTACCAGAACCAAGTGGGACACTGTCTCTCGCTATTGCCCTGCATATAACCAGTAAACTGCAGTCTGTTAAAATGTATTTTAATGGCATCTGGAGTAATTTTAAGGACATGGAGGGATCTCTCTCCGCTTCCCTTTTGTTAAGCTCCTTCAATAGTTTTTTTTTTTTTACTTGCAACTGGCAAAATAAATAAATAAATAGATAAAGTACCATCTTTCTCCTTTGAATGTGTCTCATATAACTTCTGACAGGGTTGTACCTTTCTGTACTGAAGTGATGAATCTTTCCACATTTACAAGTTTTCCTAGCAAAGTTGTGTATAACTGCAGCCAGTACATCTCCATCTCACGCTAAATTGACCAAGCTACTTAAATCTCCTACTGTGAGGCCTGTTTCCTGGTCCTTGAATTATTCTGTTGATCTTTTTTGTATTTGTGGTTTCTTAAGAAAACAAGGCTTATGTGGGTATACTGAAAGTGGATTTATATGTCCGCCTGCTCCCCTCCTTCTCCCTCCCTGTTAACCCTTGACTAATTTCACAAAGGCAGGAAGAGTCTTAAAGATCTTTAGGCTGCACATGGTACCTGAATCTATTCATCCAGGAGTAGGAGGGAGACTCTGTTTGCCCTAATGAGGGAAAAACTGGAGAGTGTGTGCTCAGCCGCTATTAAACATCCAAAAATCCATACTGGAAGGACCTGTCAAAACTGCTTTTCTTGAGTTACACTGCTCCTGATGAAGCTTCTTTTGAAGGCTGATCACTGGAGCTGTGCATGGTGGTCATGGTTTAGTCTTACCATGCTCAGATACCAAAACAGGTAACTTCTGCCTCCAGCTTGCAGAGCTCGAAGAGCTGGGGTCTGTGGTCACTGATGGCCATCCAAGCTCCTTGCCCAAGAGCTCTAGCCTGTATCCCCTGGTTGCAAAGGTCTCTCTCAGTGCTGATTGTGTTCCCTCCTGCCTTGTTTCAAGAGGCAAATCTGTTCAGATGGCTCTATGTCTTCATAATTCACCACGCTGACAGCCTGTCTCATGTCTGTGGATTTTATTGGCAGCATTTTGAGAAGAACTTTCAGATCATGGATGAAAATGTTGACTCGTGTTGGGCTTGTTACCAATCCCTATAAATTTTTTGCAATAAAAAGCTCGCATGACAGATGATTCTCCATTTTTACAGTTGCTTTTTTAAAATCTTTCAATACAGACAGTTTTGAGAGGTTTTTTTTCTATTAATATTACATAGTTCTAGTTCTCTAAGCAGAAACTTAATCTCCTTTGGTTTACTACTGTAAATTGATGCAGTTTTACCAACAAATGCTGAATAATCTCAGAAAGGGTTTTGGGTGGTTTTTTTTGACATGACTATTTTCTCTAATGTCATATTGACCACCATGAATGATCTTTCCTTTCTTTCCTAAGGATCTTCTCTGCTCTATCCTGTATCTCAGTTCTTCAAGGATTTATTCCAAAGTAATTCAAACAACCAAAGTCAACTAAAATGATATAAAAAATAACTTAAATTTTATTTTGTTTCTTTGTTTCCCCTGTATCCTGAGTACAGTTTGTTGACTTTCCTGAATTCTGTAAAACAACGTGGTTTGGGGCGGGGGGGAGGGGAAACGGGGGAAGGAAAAAAAAGAGAGGATTTGCAATATCAAGTACTTTAACAGCACAAGAGAAATGAAAGTTAAATGCATTTCCTTTTCTCAGATCCGGGTTTAGCCTTAATTTCTAAGTCTATGCCTAATTTATTGCAGAATCTCTCACTTGTTCAATTAAATTTTGAGTGTTTAGCAAAATTACTTAAGTGAGAGAACATATGCCTTCAGGATATGTACGTGTTTCCTGGACTAAGTATGATTTCCTTTTTGTCTTCCATTGATTAATCATTTTGGTTTTCCCTCTCTCTAAATCTAGTTAATGAACCAACTTTCTATAATCCCATGTGAAATTTACTGTATGTCCCATCAATAGCATTATTCATAAATCTTGTATTCCCCCATAGCTAATAAGAAACAACAGTCCAGATATCATCCATCATCTCCACTATGGGCTGGAGCTCTAGCTAGAGCAAGGGAAAGATGACAGATTATTCCATCTCAGCATCTCCAGGCTGAGTTGTTTATAAATGAGGCTGAGGTCAGAAATGCAAAAGAGCAAACTTCAGTCTTCATCCAAAGCATGAATGAAAGTAAATTATCTTTAGGTTTCATTAAAGAACAGACAGCTGTTAGTAATGAACAATATGACCAACATGAGCTGCACCTTCAGGCACTGACTTATCCTAATTTCTTTTGTCAAGTTGGAGAATTTGCATCACTGGATGCATCCCAGCCCAGCACTGTGTTCCTTGTTTAGACCTCTTGCCATTTTCCCCCAATTTACTGCTTGCCAAATGGACACTGTTATGTTTTTTTTTTCTTGGTGGGAAAGCACCTTCCTCAAAATAGCCTTTGCAGCTCCATGGAAAAGATGCGCTTGATCTCTGCAGTCCTGCGGCTCATGTAACCTGAGCGGGAGTGCAGCCCCATGTTTGTGAAGGATTCAAATGCCTAATCCATGAGCATCTTCTGACCAATACCAATCTGAAAACCTAGAAAAAGACTAATTTTAAAGTTCTCATGCAGAGAGGACATGCAGGGAATACATTCGCTACAAAAGAGAGGATGCTGAAGAGAGGATAACATTTTTAGCTCAAGACTAGTGTTGACAGAAGAAGCAAAAGGTGTAGATTGGCCAGGAATGAAGACAGACTGGATGCTTTTTCAGCGTTAGTTGGCTCAGGGGTAAAAACAGATGACTTTGGGAGAAGCTCTGGGCAAAACCAGGTGGATGTCAACTTAACTGTGTAAAATATTGCATGAAGCCATTTCTTTGATAGAAAGCTGGATTTGCTTCTCTGAAGGACCTCTTCTACCTAAAGTACAGCCCATTTTTGGAAGGGTTTCCTGCTCAGATGAAAAAATTTGTATAGTATTCTCAAACCTTCAGCTTAAGCTTTTCCACCTCTTCTTCACTCTCCTCTACCTGCCTTTGATGTCTGTGTATCTCAAAAATAACAGAATAGAGGATTTGATTGTCTCCTTAGTGAAATTTCAGCAATGGATAATATCTGAAAAATAGCTGTTAGAATTCATAGGCATAGTCTTCAAATTGCTTGGTCTTTTCTATAAACTCTTTGTGTTTCCATGCATGTATAAAAAATACATTTGTGTGCTTGTATATGTCTATACTTAAAAATTGTTTGTGTAAATGATATGTACATGCAAAACCAGTTGCAGAATATGCTTTTTCCAACATTTCTATATTTTAACTTTGTCAGTTTTCTCACAAAAAAAACCACAACAAACATCTACAAGAGTGCTTATTTCCTGCTTATTACTCCTTTGCAAATTTGCTCCCTTTCAGAAGCATTTGAAAAGCTTTGCTGCATTCCTCTCTCAATCAGAAATCGCTAACAGAGCCTTTCTACAGAACAGCAAAATGTAATCCTAAAATTTTTAAAAAAGGCTTTTGAAGTTCCTAGTGCTTGTCCTATTTTTAATGCTTTGGGATTTCTTTAATCTATGGTGTCTTTAAATTTTCCCATCAGCTGCAGATTTAAGATGCTCGCTATTTTTTTTCTTGATGCACACTGTCAGTATTTTAGATAACTTAGGTTTCCCGTTATTCTAGAGGTAATTCCTTAAAGTAGCTAGATTCAATCCCAGTGCTACTCAAAGAATGTAATTACGCTAGAAGTACAGTTAGTTATCTTTCCTTAAAATCTTGTTTTGATGCAACAAAAACTACATAATAAATTGGGTCAAGAGTGGCAAATGAATAGAGGAAATACATGGCTTCTTCAGTGTTTTCTGGATCTGAGAAAATCCAAAGACTTGGTTTGATGTATTCAAAGTGTGGCACCTTGATTTTAAATAGTCAGAAGTTTTCTTTTGAAAAATGTATTACAAGAAGAATATAGAAATCAAAGAAGAAAATATTTTATGTAATAATTGGTTGATCCAAAATTATTTCCCAAATACGTTTTAAAACATTTGTCCTGGACAAACAAAACCAATATTTTTCTTTTTTTTCTTTTTTTTGTAATTTGTAATTGCTTTACTGTAGTAGTTTGTGAAAATAGTTTTTGAACTGGAAAAAGAAGAATCAATATCTACACACATCTATCTAGATACTCAATGCACAGTGTATTTCCTCATAAAAGAAGCAATTGGGATATGGCAACTGATTTTCCCTTTTCGTCATTCTTCTTTATTATTCTTACTGCTTGACGGGAAGTCTAAGCTAGATCATAGCTCCACTGAACGTGGTGCCATACCTTGCAGAGTAAGATGTGGGTCCTGTGCTAATGTGGTTTTGAAAGACTTAAGCCAGAGCGTGTCAGATTTTACAATTCATTTCAGTAAACTAATTGTTGCTCGTTCTGTGGTCACAAGGAAAAGCATTTATGCATATAGTCATACATATTTCTTGACTTAGAGGCTTACTGGAATGATACCTTAATGCTGTTTGCCACCTTGGGGGACATTAAAATGATGGGACTGGAAGGGCTGTTTAGTTTATAGCCATCTAATTATACCCAGAGGAGAGAAGTACCACAGCATTCAAAACCAGCTGGTAGGGGAAATCTCCTGTGGATCCAAATTACACTTTCTTTTTTTTTTCGGTTAAAGAATAAGCATCTTTCATTGATATGAATGAGTGACTAAACTGTGACAGTTTTAAACAGTTCATATGAAACTCCTTGCTTTCGGTGGGTATTGGGCGAGCATGTTCTGATGCTTCGGTATCTGAAGAAGAAAACTCCTTTATTTTCTTTTTTATTTTTTCTTTTCTCCTTTTCTGTAGCTGGCAGCAGCACCACAGGTACAGAATTATTCCACCTCAGCAGAAGCAAAAGGAGTTTGTGTTGGATCTGCACAGTGATGCGCATTTTAAATTGCAGGTCACATTACATGGTGTGTCTTAAAATACCTGTTCACTGTTGCTTTCCACAAGCACTTCTTGTTTGCTGCTTCTCCAATTTGACTGTGACAGCTAGGTGGAAACTCTGAGTGAAAGGTGGGAGGTTGCCATAACTGTCTGATTGGTGTTAGATCAGAGAAGAGACTCATAGGATACTAATAAAATACTGCAGCCTTCTGGAGGTAACTAAAAGAAAAGAGAAATAACGATTTATCTTCTCTATCATGTTAAAATATTTCTGCTTTGCTTCTAAACCTCATAAAACTTCTTTTGTAAATCTAGCTAACCAAGATTTAGCTTTGTTTTTGAATGTTTCCCAGGCTTTCCTTGGGACAACCACTGCATTTTATCGTGTCTGTTTGTACACGTGCATAGATAGAGATACAGATTAAATGTCACCAATACCTAGTGGCCCAGGTCATGGCCTGCTTAACAAAATGACTGTTCAATCTGGGAGTGCTTTCTTTAGGATAGGGTTTCTGCCTGTTTTCAAGGTAAGACAGAACAGTCAAATATTTATGAATGTTACAACATTCCAGATTTCCTTTCCAAGGCTACTTGAGGCCACTTGAAGAAGTAAATCTGTCGTGGTGATGGAGACAAGCTTCACTTGCACGCTTCCTTTCATCTCTCTCCAAACAAACGGTTCATTCACACTTCCTAGGTCAATGGTAGCAACCGTGCTTGGTTTCTCTGTGGAATGAGTCGGACCGATCATGGTCATTTGCACGATGCTGGTCTGTTCTCGAGGAAAGGATTGGCGCAATTCAGGTACATGTTCTTTGCTCGTTTTTTGCATGCATTTGATACACTTAAATTTACCAGTAATCATGGGTGCCCTGTGTTTACTCTGGAGTTGAGCAGACTGGGCAGCTATCTTCTTCGCACAACTGTTCTTCTGCAGATGTTTCTCTATTTGATATTACTCAGGGATTTTTCCTAAGGCAGTCACAAGCTACTGCACTGATTAATGAATCATGGTTGCTCTGTACAAGGCCAGATTTGGACCTGTGACTTTGAGCTTAAGGATGACCTTTTCAGTATCTCTCCTAGAGGTCCTCCCACCTCTATGCCTTTCATGCTTACATAGGTGCTTTCTCTATTCCTTAATGAAGTGATAACAATGTCTATTTCATAGGCATTTTTCTCTTGACCTCCCACAGTGGCTGTCAAGTTCAGTTTGACTTTGCTGCAGATGGGGCTCTGTGCCTAGAAATCTCTTTCTAGCCCTAAAAATTAAGTCCCTCAGCTGCTGCTAAGGAAACTTGGCTGGGTGGTGGGAAACTATCGTAACGGGGCTGGAAGGAAACCTTCCTCCCAGCTGCAGAGAGAGAGCAGGCTGGTCTGCACCTTCCGTTTCAGGCTCCAAGCCCCATCCCAACATCTCTTGCTGCCCAGGAGGATGCTCATCCCTTTTGCAGCTGAGGTCAGCTGGTAAGACCAGCCTCACGCTGCTGTCTTCTTGATGGTGTGATGCAAGGGTCCGTGTCATGACCTAAAACAAGTTGCCTCTGATCTTGACCAGTTCTGTGTCAGGTTTTTGTCTTCTGGCCAATCCTTTGTTGCTGTTTCTGGCCAATCCTGTTCAGCCATCGACCCTTGGAGAGTATATAATAGGCCTAAGTAGTGGCAGATGTGAGTTTGCTCTACTAAAAGCAATGCCAGAATTTCTGTGGGTTTGGGGCCTTGTTTTAATCCTTCCTGATAAGTAGCTGTTGGTGTCCCATGCAGTTATGCTTAGTGGATCCTTGTTAGCTTTTCTCAGCAGGGGCTGCTCACTCCTTGGGGAGTGCAGGAGACAGCTTGGGCAGCAGCAGTTTTTCATCTTCGGCACTCATCTGGAAGGCACCTGCTGCGTCAGGCCAGGGAGTGGAGCAGGGCCATGGACAGATGGAAAATTATGATGTGACTTGAGAGCAACCTGTGCTCGCTAGTGAAATTCCGGTTGTAAAGAGGTTGCAGTTGGAGCCATGAGGCAAAACTCCCATGGATGGCAATTTTGCGAGCTCCATGCTGATGCATTCCTCAGGGAGAAAGTCGCCAACTGTGTGTTCCGTCAACTTTAACGAGAAGCGAGCATAGAAATGGTGGGGGATGGCGGGACTGTGGAAGATCATCTCCTGGTTTGCCCTCTGTGGGATGATGGATGTTACAGCCAGGTATTGGCACGAAAGAGCGAGTTGGGCCTCACTGCCCACTCTGCATCCCCAGCTGAGGCACAAAGTAATGTGTTAGCCAAATGTTCGCTCAAGCACGCCGTAGCTGCTTAGCTTCTCCTCTGTGAAAGAACTTCCTTCCCTTCAGGGTATTCCCTTGATTTTTAAAAAGTCAAGCAAATATTTAAGAGTGGATTAGAGTCTAGCTCAACATATCCATCATTCACCATCAATTATCCAGGTCATTAATATGATTACACTCAGCTCGGGACTTCTCTGTCTCTGAATGTACCAAGAGCTAGGAGGAACTAAAGGTGGAAATTTATAGCAAGATCCTTTCCCTCCC
>VXBW01005153.1:0-14931 GCA_013400375.1 Thinocorus orbignyianus | reverse complement strand
TTGCTCAAAGACCCTTCCAGCCTGGTCTTTACCAGGGATGCAGCATCAACAGCTTCTCTGGGCAACCTGTTCCAGTGTTTCACCAACCTCACTCTAAAGAATTTCTTCCCAATATCTAATCTAAATCTTCTCTTTTTCAGTTTAAAACCATTACCCCTTGGCCTATCACTGCCCTCCCTGAAAAAGTGTCCCTCTACAGCTCTCCTCTAGGCTTCCTTCAGGTACTGGAAGGCTGTTACAGGATGTCCCCAGAGCCTTCTCTTCTCCAGGCTGAACAACCCCAACCCTCTCCGTCTGTTCTCACAGAAGTGCTCCAAACCTCTTATAATCCATATGACCCTCTGCTGGACCTTTCCAGCAGGTCCATGTTCTTCCTGTGCTGAGGACTCCAGAGCTGGACACAGTACTCTAGATGGGGTGTCATGAGACCAGAGCAGGGTCAGAATCACGTCCTTCAACCTGTTGGTCATGCTTCTTTTGATGCAGCCCAGGATGCCTCTGCCTTTCTGGGTGGCCAGCGCACACTGCCGACTTGTGTTACTCATCCACAAGCACTCCCAAGTCCTTCTCCTCAGGGCTGCTCTTTAGCCATTCATCGCCTGCCTGTGTTAGGGCTTGGGATTGTCATGTCCCAGGTGCAGGACCCTGCACTTGCCTTGGTTGAACTTCATGAGGTTTGAACTAGTCCACCTCTTGAGCCTGTCCGTGTCCCTTCTGGATGGCATCCCTTCCCTCCAGCAAGTCACCCACACCACACTGTTTAGTGTTGTCGACAGACTCGCTGAGGGTGCGCTCAATTCCACTGTCCATGTCTTCAACAAAGATGTTAAACAGCACCGGTCCCAGCACTGACCCCTGACAAACCCCACTCATCACTGGCCACCACTTGGACATTGAGCTGTTGATTGCAACTCTTTGAGTGTGGCCATCCAGCCAACTCCTTATCCACCAGTAGTCTGTCCATCAAATACACAGGTTTCCAATTTTGAGATCAGGATGTCGTGTAGGACAGTGCTGAACGCTTTGCATAAGTCCAGGTAGATGACATCTGTTGCTCCGCCCTTGTCTACCAAGGCTGTGGCAGTATGATAAAAGCCCCTTCCCAGTTTCTCAGCATGATTTGCCCTTGGTGAAGCCATGCTGCCTGTCACCAATCCCCTCCTTATTTTCCCTGTGCCTTAGCAGAGATTCCAGGAGGATCTGCTCCCTGATCTTGCCAGGCACAGAGATGAGACTGACTGACATGTAGCTCCCTGGGTCTTCCTTTTTACTCTTTTTAAATATGGGATCTATGTTTCCCCGTTTCCAGTCAGCAGGAACTTCATCACATTGCCACGACTCTTCAAATATAATGGAAAGTGGCTTACAAACTTTGTCTGTCAACTCCCTCGGAAACCATCGGTGGATTTCATCAGGTCCACAGAATACCTTAACTGTGTTTCTACTCTTATGAAAACCACTGCCACTATCTGTCACGACTCAGCTTAACTCGCCATAATACATTGTGAAAGCACAATGCAAATAAAACCTGCCTCTCCATTTTACAAGAAAGAATGCTTGCATCTTAGTAATACATTAAAAAAAATATCTTAATATGTGGAGTTTTCCAGTTAACAGGTTCTGCATCCCTCTGTGCTCAAGGTTTGAAATAAGTTTGTCATGATTATAAACTATGCCCACAGTCATAACGTTGCTGATGCTGACCTTGCACAGCACAGCTCTGTGCTTTATGAATTAGTCATCTTTGCCTGGTGCAAGAGGGAAAACAAACCTGGAGAGAAACCACCAAGGGATCAGGTGAATGAGAAGTGCCTGCAAGCAGACCAGCACAGTGGTACCAATTTAGGCAGTGTTTCTTCTCTACACTTCAAGTATGGCAACAGAGAAGCCTGATTCATCTGGAAGGTTACTGTCTGCTCTTGAGAGTACAAATCAGCGCCTCTTAGTGGATGCTGTGCATGTTGCAGGGTCAGGTACCACGATTTTGGGTCATGCCTGTACTGAGGGCTCAGTGTCACTTCATATGATGAGTCTCTGCCCCATGGCAGCAGCTCAGTCACTCTCCTCACTCTCAGGTATACTACATGAACAGATTCTTCACCCCAGGGTAATCATCAGATGAAGATCAGCAAAGGCCAGTCATAGAAAGAGTTGCTATGACTAGGAGAGGTTAGAAATGGGAACCCAGTAACTCATCAGAAAACTGCAAGAGCTGAAGGAAGGGAAAAAGGAAAGTTTTAGTGTGGAGAACGTCCCCAGGTGATCTGGTCCAGCCAAAACAGCATGTGTGATCTTGCCGTTAATTTAATTTCTGAGCAGCAAGAGCTTCCCATGACATGGGTGCTGTGGTTCTCTCAGTTCAGCATGTGCAGAAACATAACTTCAACGCACCTCCTGTCCAAAGCCTTCTAGAGGCAAAACGAGGGAAGGGAAGTCAGTAAGTGGGAGCATACCCTGAAGTCCCTTTGTGTGTTGATTCTCTCTTGTTGATATTCTGAGGACATATGTTCCCAAGTAAGAGAATGTATCTTTGCTCTGGCTGCCTGTGACCATATGCACAGCCACCCAAAGGCATTCAAAGTGTATATGTGTGAGAGAAGGTGACGTGGCCTGTGGATGGTTTACTCAGGCTCTGCCACCCTGTGAGATAGGTCAACTTCCTTGGTGCTGTCCTTTGTGCTTATAGATATGATGGAGGTCTTGGTGCCTTCACAACACTGATGAGGAGGTGACGATGTCTTTCCCTGTGGTTGAATGGGGCCTCTCCATGGCAAGGTCTCTGTTCTTGCTGTGCTGGTGGGAGAGCAATGTTCCAAAAGAGACAGTATTTCTGAATGGTGATGAGGTGTGCAGGAGGCACACCTGGTGCTCCAGGAGACTCCTAAGAACATTTTTTATAGATACATACTTTATAAGCACATTATTTACAGATATACACTGAATAAAACTACAATATATATACTACAGGTTCACACTGTGCATGTATATTCACTATATAACTCAATATTTCAATAAAAATGAAACTTAGAATCAAGCAGTTAAAAATCTGTAAGTCAGATGTTGCAGAGCTAATGCTGAAGCAGATATCTGTCCTTCCCCTAGATATGGCAATGATGCTGTCCGTGTTGTAGATGTAGAGAATCAGGTGTCTCAGGGATTAAGAATCTCTCTGTAGCCAACAACTGCGAAGCTCTGTGAAGAGATTTACATTCCAGTCTTCCCCTGACCTTCAGCACCTGACACAAGGTTTTTGGAAAGTAATTTTCCACTTTTAGACCATTAGTTATTCTGAAATAGCAAGTGTCATGTACATCACCTCCCCTTCCCTGCTCTGCTCCTGTTAAAGATTTAACACTCTTCATAGCACTAGAAAGAAAATAGGTAATTCAATGAGCTTTGTCAGTGTTTCTTTCCTGTCTTTGGCAGCAACAGTATTTCCCAAAGTTTGGGGCACAGACAACAGAGGAGTCTAACATTGTTTCTAATGCCCAGCTGCATATGAAGTATTGGTGCGAGGCTAGCAGACAGGGTGTCAGACCTATGTGATGCCATGCCTTTCTGGAAGGCAGAGGAAGCCCATTTTGCCTCCCATGCCCTTCAGTTTTGCAGTTCATTTGAATACAGCTGGGTGTCTAAAGCACTAATAGACATCCCTATTTAGGTAGCTAAATCCAGTCATGGTGATGGGGATTAGATATCGATCTTAAATGCCCACCACAGCTGGCAGAGCGTGGAATGGGACCATTTGGCTTTGTGACAAGACTGAGCATCCACATATTGGATGGGTCAGTTTACTTGAGCAGTCTTACTTTAAAAGATACTTTATTTTCCTGGATCACCAGTGCACCAGTTGCACTAAGTAAGGTTCATGTATTTATTACCTCATGGCTCAGTACAAATGGGAGTGTAAAGGATAATGGCTAAGTAAGAGAGACTGGTGTAACAGAAGACATCTCTCAATCTGGGATGGAGTTTTACTCAGAAACCTGCATATCCCTTATTTGCCACAGGGTGGAAACAATCTCAGGAACTCATCTCAATAACATAGCTACAACAGCTCAAATGTAATAGTTAAATACCATATCCAGTACATCTGGATGCAGATGCAGCTGATAGCTTGGAACAGCTCTGAATTGTGCACGTGATACAGTTTTCAGTAGCTGGCTGAATGCTTCTTTACACCCAAAAGGCTCCTCAGGTGCTGTTCTAATCTAGTACTTAAACAAAATACTAGTTTTATGCAATTCCATGTAAAGACTGTTTTTCTTAATAAATTAGATAACTATAGAGAGTCAGTGTACTAATGAAAGGAAGAAGAGCTCAGATTCCTAAAGGTATTCAGGTAGCCAATGCCTCTAGACATTTGTCTCCCATTACGTTTCAAATGGGCAAACTAGGACATAAACTGCACCTCTGAGTTCAGGCCAGAGGTTTTCTCTCCTACATCACTAATTTGGGAAGATTCTTGAATGATCAAAGACAGATACATCTCTAAAGATAGTCTTTTGATGTCAGAGAGATGAGACAGCGTAGCACACATTTTTTTTTTCCTCTGCAGACTTGAACAAATGATTTGAAGAGATGCTCTGAATGTTACTGTTCCTCCCAAATTAGGGGCTAGCAAAGTTCATTTGACTCGAGGCAGTGGTGTGTGTTGCCGTGCTGGTCTGCTGCTGGTGAATCAAGCAATCGATTTATATGGTCTCATTTTTCCCACTTCCTGTAAAATAGAAGATTTCTGTTCCCTAGACATACCAATCTAGCAACTTTACAATCTCTTAATATTCAGATTGGAATGAGAGAATGTTTAGGCTTTGACACAAATTGATCAAAAACCACCAAATCTCACCTGGCACTCCTACCCCAACTCAAGTCTTCTTATACACAGCTGCCTGTGGGTACTTCCTTCTCATCCTTTTACATGACATAGGAGTAAAGGACTTCTAATCTGGGAATCATGTTCAGTCTGTATTTTAAAGCAGCTGACATTTCCAGTACAACATCAGAGGAGCTTGGTATATATCACAGAATCATAGAATTGTTAGAGGTGGAAGGAACCTTAAAGGTCATCAAGTTCCAACCCCTGTGCCATGGGCAGGGACACCTCCCACTAGAGCAGGTTGCTCAAAGTACTATCCAGCCTGACCTTAACACTTCCAGGTTGCAGCATCCACAACCTCTCTGGGCAACCTGTTGCAGTGCCTTGCCACCCTCACAGTAAAAAATTTCTTCCTAATATCTAATCTAAGTTTCTCCTCTTCCAATTTAAAACCGTTGCCCCTTGTCCTATCGCTACACTCCCTGATGAAGAGAGTGCTCCCTCTCCAGCTCTCCTGTAGGCTCCCTTCAGATACTGGAAAGCTGCTATAAGGTCTCCCAGAGCCTCCTCCACGCTGAACAGTCCCATCTCCCTCAGTCTGTCCTCATAGGAGACATGCACCAGCCCTCTGATCATCTTTGTGACCCTTCACTGGACCGATTCCAACAGTTCCATGTCCTTTCCAGGCTGAGGTCTCCAGAGCTGGACACAGTACTCCAGGTGGGGTCTCATGAACGCAGAGTAGAAGGAGAGAATCACCTCCATTGACCTGCTGGTCATGCTGCGTTTGATACATCTCAGGATATGCTTGGCTTTTCAGATGCCAGTGTGCACTGCTGGCTCAGAAAGCCGACTGTATCCTGGGATGCCTCAAAAGAAGCATGACCAGCAGGTCGAGGGAGGTGATTCTCCCCCTCTACTCTGCGCTCGTGGAACTTTCTCTGGGCAGATTAGTAACAAATGAGCTAACCTGGAGTCTCTGTAAGAAAACCTGTAGCTTCAGAAAAGTTCATTTTTAGGCCTTGTCTGCTTCAGGGACACCTTGAAGTATTTTTCCTCCAGTGCTAACACCAGCCCAAGCCTTGCAGCGTCAGCAGTGCAGGGAACCCTTCAAGCCAACGTGCTGCAGCTAGCATTTTGAGGGCTACACAGAGAAAACTTGCTTTGAGCAGGATTAGGGCTTGTAAATATTTGACAGGAGAGACATTTGTTGACAAACTCTTTTCTGCTGCTTTGCCATTCCCCTCCAGATATGTCACATTTCTTACTCAGTGGATTTCCGCTTGCATCCACAGTGTACATGCTCTCTGTGTGGTTTCAGTTTAAGGAACTGCAGTTAATCAATGTCATTGCAGCATCTGGAAGCCAAGGAAGGCAATGGGGCCCTTCTGTGCAGACCCGAGTAGCTGTTTGCTTTCCCCTGTCCCATAAAGCAAAGGAGAAAAATGGTGACAAGTCAATAACAAGATCTTATGTGTTTCATTTTATGAGTGCCAGCTGTTCCTCAGCAATCACTCATATAAAACCAGAAGTGAAACACAACTGTTGTGGGATGCAAGTGCAGACCATGCAAGCAGTGAGCAGCTTTTAATTAAGGACAGAATAGGCAGTGCCATGGTGCTCTGTGGCCCAGTAGCTCCCCAGGACTGGGGGTGCTGAGAGCTCCGAGGGATCCCCAGGCTGGAAGGGAGGGAACAGAGCATCCTGAGGGACACCAGGGCAGCCCCAGCTCTGGACACTGGGTACCTCTCTGGGGATGGGGTGGTTGACGCCAGGCCAGGCCACAAGCTTGTGGATTGGGGTTGGCCCATGAACAGGCAGGGCAGGGCTGTGGGGAGCTGGAGCACTGCCCTGCTGGGTGTTGCTGGGGAAAGGACTGACTGCCCTGGGGGGGCTGGCATGGGGTCCTGGACTGTCAGCAGGGTACGGGGAGCACCAGAGGACTGGGAAAGGACAGGAGTCTGTAAAATAGAAGGGATTACTCTATAAATTTTGGAGGAATTTTACAGTGAGAGAGGCCTTGACTTTAAAAGTAATTTTCTAGCCACGGCTCAGATGGTAGGTGAACATTTCAGTGCTGATGCAAAATGGTTGCAAGTCCATGACATCTAGCAGTGGCTAGGTGAATGCCCGTATTTCCTTGGTAATAAAAATTAGTGAAACTATCGTGAATTCAGCCAAGAGGGGCCAGTGGAATAACATCTACAACTTCAATAATCATGGAGTCAAAGTTGACTCCATTCATTTATTTGGGATCTCTCCCCTGAAATCTAGTGCTAATGGAAATCCCCTTCTGCTAGAGCTTGGAACAATGCCTGTTCTGGGAGGCTGAGCATCAGGTAAACAGCATTTGAGATGCTGCTTAAAAAGTCCTGTCCTGGTTCCAGGAGGGATAGGGTTAATTCTCCCCTGGATCTAACAGAGGCACAGGTATGCCATCCCATGGGAGCCATGCCCAGGGGGTAGCCCAGAGCTGTCTGGGAAGGAGAGGGGGACAGAAATTGGTGGTGGGGAATGGAGGTGTGGTCTGTATTGTAATCATGTTTATATACTCCTCTATCTGTGTTATTGTTTTCTTGTTCCCTTTGTTGTTCTGTCAGACTGCCTTTGTCCCAGCCCTGCCTTTTTTCTCCTGATTGGAGGGGCTTGAGAGAGTGTGACTGCCACATGATTCTTTGTTGCCACCTGAGGCTAAAGCACAACCGTCCCCTAAAATATCCAGTAAGACATATCATGTCCAAGGAAACAACTTAGATCATAATTTTCTGAGTTTGCATCTTCAGATTGAAAAGGAGCTTTATTGTTAGTTACTGGTTGCTATGAATCTAGCCAGAAACCCAGTTTGGGAGTCTCCATAGATGTTCTCATTTCATGCACAAAGATTAGGTTATGTTTCATTCTCTCGGTAATATCATTTGGATGAAGGAAAAGACAAAATGAAAGGAAGACCAGAAGACCCCATGGTGGAGAGCAGAGGATCTTCCACAACACACGCTATCTGAAATGTACACAAAATGGCAGCATCCTCTAGCAAACACTTGGAAGTTTAAAGATGCAACACACAGAAAATGAAGCTGTAGTTGTTCCCAACAATAGCAACATAAGCTATAGCTAGCAATCACCTGAAACATTTGCTCCCCCAAGCAGTAGCTCTTCTTAGCACAGGTATCAGATTGAAGGATCCTTTCACTTCAGACATATACTCAATTCACAACAGAAAATGGCAATAAAAATTAGGTGGTTTTCCTTGCACTTCAACATGCAGGATTTGCAACACCAGGTTTATCCACAGAAAATGCAAAGATAGAAATTGTATCAGGCATGAAAGTCTCTGCAGCACAAGCCCAGTCTTGTTTCACACAAATGCTGACAAAACTGATAAGTACATTTTCTCCTTACAGTCTGAATGTATAACCTGAAGTGGCTGTTATAATGGAAAAGCAAATGATCCCCTAATACTCAAATCAATCTTGTGAGAAATAACCTGAATAATGAGTTACAATTGCAAGAGATGAAATTAAGACAGGAACAGTTAAATAAAGATATGAAGGAACAGATAACATTTAGTATGGTATTGGGAACCTAAATTAGACTTTAAAATGTATGCAGAGACAGAGGAAGAAGGGGAGAAAATAAGGAACTGGAGCAGAGGTGTCAGATAAATATGAAGCTTTTGATGAGAAATAATCAGAAGCAATGCCAGATTGACATTATTTGAGGAAAAAATCCCACTTCAAATAGGATTTTTGATGCAAATAGCTTTAGAGCTTGGAACTATAGGAGGATTTCCTTTTACAGTATAAAATACTCCAAAATACTTACAGTTCAAACCAATTTGTTGCAAGTGTGATTAAAAATTGTCTGTAAGAACATGCCAAAGTACACAATGTGGAACCAAGCTGATAACATTGCATCCAACCTGTACTGTTGGATGACTGATAGATGGATGGACTTTACTCTAATGACAGTATAATGAGAAGAAAGTATTACCCCTATTTTCAAGGAAGAAAATGGAATAGATGACTTTTCTAAAATCACCTAGAACAGTAATAACTAACTGAAAGCATTTATTATGAAGGACGGAGATACAGGATCTTGCAATGGGATCTTGACTACAAAATCAGATTTGAAAACGAAATAATTCCAGCAATAAAATGTCTTCTTGTTTACCACTGTTGAGTTAGCTACCATGGTCCATCTAGGTTTAGCACAATTTTGAGTTTTCTTAGAAGTCCTAACAAAAGCTGGAGCGTATGAAGATGGGATTTATCTCATCTGGCTGTATATGTCTTCAGTGTGACCATTTCACTAATTACACTAGCTTTATATTCAATGGGGAAAAATAGGCACTCCTAGGATGTGATTCACGAGCTTATCTTTTGCCAATGTCTGCTCTTCCAATGGTTTATGACACAAATGGTGCAACAAATTCAGCAGATTCTTAGTTTTTGATGCCAGCATAATATCCACAGTCTATGAACCTCATAATATTCACAAATAACTATGCATCTCTCTTCTACATTGTTTCCATATTTGCACGGTAAAAGCTTTTTATTTATGTTATTTCTAATCCAGCACAGTGTTCACTGTTGAGATTGGGAAAACACACAGGACCAGAGTGTTTCTGTTCATTTCTTGGATCTCCCTGGAAATATTCCTAAACTTGTATTTCTCTGAGATTTCCAGTCCTTTGTGAGTCAGCTCAAGATTTAAATACACAGAGATTTTCTTCTGATGTTTGGACACTCTAGGTTTTTTTTTGAATTCAGAACAACAGATTAAAAATAACTGTGAAGAGAAAGAAACCAAAGTTATCAATATTTTAATATGTAATGTTTTGATGTCATGTTGAGTTTCAGTTAGAGACTCATGCAGATCTCATTCTTGCTAATGATTTTCTCTTTACAAGCACAGTGGACAGGATGACAAATTTCTCTTTCAGTTGTTTCTAATTGTTATACTTTATTTACCTTCAGAAGCAAGGGAAAAAGGCTGCTTCATGCAAGCGCAAGACCCACAGCTCTGCTATTGTGAGCTGCTGCATGTGTAGAAACAGACTTGAGGAGACAATCAAATAATGTCAGTGGCAGGATGATTCACTGGGAACCAGTGTTTTTTAAAGGTCAGGCAATAGCCTGATTTATTTCCCTTTTCTTCACTGATAGGATAGATTGAATAAAGTGAATAGAAAACTGTTGCTCTAATTGCTGTACAGGAACACCATTGTTCATTGGGGCCGTACTTGGGGCATACATTTTTTTTTTTGTCCAATTGACTTTCCTGTGGTTTTTTCCCCTCTGGTTTATTCTTCAGCAATAGTACCAAATTAAAATTATCCTTTTCAAGTCACCTGCGTTTTTGCCCTGTGAATTCTCAGAAATTTCTATTGTTCTTTCTTTTTTCTCTGTTTCAACAGGAATTTTGATTGTTTTGCTAGTATTTAATTATAAATTTGGGGGGGGGGGGGAGGTATAGTCCAAGACATATTATAACATCCACCCTAAAAAAAAAAGAACTCAAGGAATCATTTTACCTGTTCTTAAATTCAGTAAACTCTGGAATGTCCTGTACTGTCCAGGCCTGCTTGGTGCAGTCTTCCTTCCTTCCTTCCTTTGCTACAGGCAGGAATGGAAGGATAGTAACCATCTTACTGTCTACCTGGTCTATAGGTCTGTCTTGACTGCTGGAAGAAGTCAAACTCAAGCTTTACATATCCTTTTAATCAGGGGTACTTGGAACAAGAGCTGATTTTATCCAGATCAGGCTTGGGTTGGAGTATAAGTATGTGGCTGGATCATATCGGGGTTTCAAGTTTAGCAGAAATCATGTGATGTTGATTCATCTTTTCAAGTGTTTCTTCACAGGAAGAAAACAGTAAATTTTTTCTAAAGTGATTTCTACCATCTTTTTCACAAGACTATTTTGAAAATTGTTTGTCCCATCGAATTTTTATTGCATGGCTGAGGAATAACAAATGCATCCTCTTGACTTGTACAGCCTAGTTACCCTGAATAGGGGATGGAAAGGTTGAAACCACAGTTATCAAAACTAATTTTGATACTAGGACATTGTGTAAGTAGTGACTTGATAGAACCCTACATTATTTCTCTTCTTATGGCTTTCTCTGGAGAGAGCCAAGTGAATTCTGTCAAGTTCACTATAGTCTGTAGTCTTGCAATAGAAATAAAATACACAAATTAGGATTTACTATACAATGTGCTGCAAAATTACTTCTAAACTTTTCTCGCAGGAAATAAACAGGACTGGAATGAAATGAAAATTGCTTTCCGTGGAGTGTCTGTGGAATCCAAGAGGCTTTATGAATTACTGTCATTGGGACTGAAGTTTGGAGGAGGGATTACCAAAAGTTAAAAAACATGAGAACAAAAATAAGAGAGAGAATCAACGATAAATATAATGCTTACACAAAAAAGAAGTCAAGTTATCATTGCACTTAGAGACAGCTGTGTTTTGGAAAAAAAAATCTGCTTCTACCTCCCTTCTACTCCTGGCTGACTTTGCGCTGGTACCTTCACCTGTTTTGTGTTTATCTATATTGCTTTGCTGAGATACGGAGTCTTCAGAGAAGTGACTGGTTGTTTTACCAAAGTATATTTCTTACCTATGACCAGGATATGTAATTATGAATTTAAGAAAGGAAGAGAGAGAAAAGTACATGAGGCCACAGAAAAAGTATTTAGTGAGATCAGGAACAGAGAGCTCTGAGCCCATAGAACTCAAACCTGTCCTACAAGTGTGTTGCTAATTCCTGATATTGTCCCCAGTGCTCAAAAGTGTACACAAAATTATAACAAAACCAGATATTTGTGTAAAAAATAGGGAGCTTAATTGTGTAATCCTCAAGCCATATACATTAGTCTTCATTTCTACGTATTTATGTCTTCTCTCTTATAATGCAGAGCATTTATTTTGCAGAACAGGTACATTTCTGTGCCTTTCATGCTTACAAGCAGTACATATATTATCATTTACATTACAGAGATTTCTTTTTTAATTCCCCAAATCTTTCACCTTTCATGAACTGCTATTTTTCTTCCACACCAAAGAGGCTTTTTCATCTATTGGCACCACAGTCATCAGATACTGAGAATGCTAGCTGATTGGTAGCCAACCTTAATATGACTTTGGCTATGAGCATATGGCACCTAACAAGCCTTACTTTTTATGTGAAATCTAAGCCAAGTCTTGAACCTCACTGGTGTCCAATGATTCATGTCTTTTCATCCAGTGCTACACACTCTTGGCTGCCTATTTAAAAGCAAGCAGGAATTAAGTTACTTCTTTATAGTTAGTTAGTGTCTTAAGTCTTCAGGCTTAAGTGAATTAACACTGTCATTGATAATAGGAATGGACTCACGTCAGATCTGTATTCTAATCACAAAAAAATAAGACTGAGCGGCATATGGTCTAGGTTATAGTGATGCTACTGCCACTAGACTGTTGGGGAAAAGTCACAAAATTTTCTCATGCTTGTTTCCTTTTGCAAGATACCAGGTTCTCCTCTAAGTGTACTTAGAGATTCATCATTTATGAAAAGATGGCTATTAAGGTTTGTTTTATTATTTACCATATTTTTTATTTTTAATAATCACCCTCAGCTAGGAGAGTCCCTGCAGATGCCATGACAATAATAAAGAACACAATACAATAAAGATACATACTTCTTTAATTATTTTTTAATAGGGCTTTGGTTGGATTACAGAATCTCACTGAAATAATAATAACATGAAATAAAAGATTTGTTCCTCTCTTTGATTTTCCAAATCCAATGATCTGTAACTGCCTGTTAGCTGTTATACAATCATGTCTCTAGGTATGCATTTAATACTTTAAATATGCCCTTGATTATATGAAAGCTTGATTATTCCAACATCTTTCAAGTTCTGCATGATAATCAACCCTGTGCTAGAAGGACTTGATCTAATGCCAGCTGATGTCAAAGCGAAACGGAACTCTAAATACTGCAGGCAATATTATGGGTCTTCTAAGTCAGTGTTTCCTGAATGGGAAACTGTACAGCTCCAAACTGGACAGCAGTGCCCCTCTCTCTCAGTTTTTCTATGATGTTTTCCATTATATTGTAAAGAAGAATTTCGTCAATTTTTATTGCTGCAAAGAGCTATTTGGAAAAAATAAAGCAGGTGTAACTGGCCTCATGACAGCAGAAATCTCTTGAAACTTCCTCTCAGCTCAGTCCTACTGTTTAACCCCCCAATAAAGGTCTTGTCTCCTCATGGTTCTCCAATAGTTCTGCAGAACAGAATCACGGGACTCAGCACAGGTACTCAGCCACCACGGTGACAGAAAACCTGAGAGATTCCTTAAATATCCTCTGCATAGGGAAGCATACAAATAGGCAAATATTAGAGAACTAGGTAAATGAATAGACAGACAGTGGATTAATAAGTGAATATGATGCTGGGAGGAACAGACAAATCCAATCAACTAATACATGGCTTTGTGGATGTTGTCACACCCATAACTTTGGTTTCTTTGACAATAGATTTGTCTAAACAGCACTGGGCTTGCTGATGTCAATAGGAGACAGCTCTCTCAAAGAGGGAAGAAGGTTCTTGCCCAAGAAGAGACTGCAAGGTTAATTCACAAATTACTTGTGAAGGGAGGGGAGGGTCAGTAATATCAGGCTGGTCTGTGACAAGTTGTGGACTATCTCATCGGAGTTTCTGGGGGAGAGGGATGTTGTCTGGCTAGGCCTTGACAAGTCAAGGGATGATGCTCCTAGGTCTGTGGGAAGGGTCACCAGCAAAAGCCATCCACTGGTTGCTCTGAGATATGCTGGGTACACTGCAGCACGAGCAAGGACCTTCTGAGACAAAAAGAATCAGGGAGTCACAGATAAAATGCCTTAAAGGGAGGTCACCAGTCAGGCAAAAAAGCCATGGATGAACAAGGAGATCCTGGATAAGCTCAAAACCAAAAAAGAGGCCTATAGAGGGTGGAAACAAGGACGAGTAGGCTGGGTGGAGTATAGAGAAACTGTTTGAGTGGGCAGAAACCAGATTAGGCAAGCTAAAGCCCAGACAGAATTAAATCTGGCCAAGGACACCAAGGGCAAGAAGGAAAACTTTTATAGATATGTCAGGCAAGAATAGGGAAGTTGTGGGCCATCTCCGGAAGTAAACAGGACAACCAGGATATGGAAAAGGTCAAGTTATTGAATGAATTTTCGTCTCAGTCTTCACTTGTAAGGGCTCTAACCACACCACCCAAGGCACAGATGGCAAAAACAGGGGCTAAGAGAATGAAGAACTGGCCACAACAAGAGAAGATCAGGTTCGAGACCATCTGAAGAACCTGAAGGTGCGTAAGTCCATGGGACCTGATGAAGTCCATCCACGGATCCTCAGGCGACTAGCAGATGAAGTTGCTAAGCCATTTTTCATCATATTTAGAAGTAGTGGCAATATGATGAAGTTCCCGCTCCTGGAATCCCCCTGGAATTTCTGGGACCAGTGCTGTTTAACATCTCTGTCAAGAGACATGGACAGTGGAATTGAGCACACCTTCAGTGAGTCTGTGGACGACACTAAGCTGTGCGGTGCAGCTGACTTGCTGGAGGTAAGGGACACCATCCAGAGAGACTTGGACAGGCTCAAGAGGTGGACTAGTTCAAACCTCATGAAGTTCAACCAAGGCAAGTGCAGGGTCCTGCACCTGGGCCAGGGCAATCCCAAGCCCTAACAGAGGTAGGTGATGAATGGTTGGAGAGCAGCCCTGAGGAGAAGGACTTGGGAGTGCTTGTGGATGAGTAACTCAACACAAGCAAGCAGTGTGCACTGGTAGCCCAGAAAGGCAAAGGCATCCTGGGCTGCATCAAAAGAAGCATGGCCATCACGTTGAAGGACGTGATTCTGACCCTGCTCTGGTCTCAGACACCCCATCTGGAGAACAGTGTCCAGCTCTGGAGCCCTCAGCACAGGAAGGGCATGGACCTGCTGGAAAGGTCCAGCAGAGGGCCACATGGATGATAAGAGGGCTGGAGCACTTCTGTGCGAACAGGCTGAAAGGGTTGGGGTTGTTCAGAGAAGGCTCCAGGAGACATGTCCATTCAAGGTCTGGACAATTGGACT
>VXBW01005151.1:908964-953866 GCA_013400375.1 Thinocorus orbignyianus | reverse complement strand
GTAAAATTTTCCACTGCATCACATACACCGCAAGCTTTGCCATGCTAACCTTTTATTTTCTTGTGCTGCTTTAGTGAATTTCAGCAAGGAAACACTAAAGTCTTTCTATCAAGCAATGGTCTTTATGTTTAATTTCAAGCTGATTACAAGTTCAATAGTTGCAGAGGTGTTTCAAAATCTTTCACCGTAAAAAACGGAGAAGACAAGCTCTTCCACAACTAACGGCTGAGGTAAAATGCTATCCAACCATCATATAAAACTCAGAGGATTAATCTACTTTTAGATGTCACAGGCCCTGAAGGACTCATTTGCTAACTAGCTCATGGAAATAATTAATGCTAGAGGTCATGTGATCTTTACATTAAAATGTCAGGAAAATAATTTCCTGGGAATCTCATTAGCACAAAAAAACATAGTATACAATACAACCACACACATTTTCCAGCCCAGACTTTCTTTTTTTAAAAAAATTATTATTAATTTAAATTTGGTAGTTTGAGTATATAATAAAGTGATTTACTATTTAATTTCACATGGTATTTTATTACCATACTTGCACACTATTTAATAGAAAAACAAGTCGACAACACAAATGGTTGCTAATCAGCCAAATCTTGCCAACCCACCCGAAAGGCGAGGAAGAAACCATGAGATGTTCCCTATTATATATAGGAGAAATATGACAATTTACTTTAGCCTCACAAGACTTTTGAAGCTAATTCAATAGCTCATGCACTCCTTTAAGGATAAGCCGTAGGGAGGTGCAACCATGCCAGGCATTCAGGCACTTACTGTGTGCAGTGTGCACTATTACCAATGGTCATCTTTAAAGTCAAGAACTCCAGTGCTATGAAATACAAGAATGAAGTCTGTTGTGTCAGTTTTATCTGAATCCAGTGTTTGGGCATATTATGCTATACTCGTTAATTACCTGAGCACATACTGTTTTTCCAGTAGAATGCCTGCCTCAGGGCACAATATGGATGTGGCTCCCTTACTGAGCAGCTAGTCAGTATTTTGTATTGTCCTGGTTGTTTGAAGTGCTTTATTTACTGCATTCTACTCAAATCCAGCTCTGAATACCAACATTACCTTTCACACAGATTTTTTCTATGGTGCAATTAAGTATAGGATTTTATTATTTCATTAATATGAATTATATTATTTTCACAATGTATATGAAAAATGAGACAATAGTATTTAGAGATCATACACTTGAACTTGGAAGGAACCTTCTAATTTCTAGGTCACATTGCTACAATCTGACGATCAGAGGAGACAAGACCTGTAGGAAGATATAGTACTACCCCACAACCACACAGCTGCTTACCAAGCACACAGGTTCGTCTCATTGTAGCCTTACGATACTGTTTGGTTATTTCCAGTTTTTGATTGTTCCTCTTGAGTTCACATTATGGTGAGTTAGCATTATGGTGAGGCACTGGAATGGGTTGCCCAGAGAAGTTGTGGATGCCACATCCCTGGAAGTATTCAAGGGTTTTGAGCAACCTGCTCTAGTGGGAGGTGTCCCTGCCCATGACAGGGGGGTTGGAACTTGATGATCTTTAACATCCCTTCCAACTCTAACAATTCTATGATTCTATGATTATGATATCTCCTCCTGACCTTTTTTTTACCCAGCTGTGTCCAGTTCCTCCAGCCGTCTTAAGTTCCTATCTCCAGTTTAGCTTTCTTTTGCTCCTTGCTCTGGTCTGCTTTCTTGCCTTTAATTGTTCTGTAACAGTCTCTTGCTTCAGTTCATGTATTATGAACTCCTCTGTGCCTGGACTTTTAACCTCCTTCTTACTTTTGCCAGTTTTAAGTGTCCTTTAAATTTAGTCTCTCAACTAATCCTTTGTTGCTCTGCAGGTCTGCACTCAGCCTCACCAGCAGCTCTACACCAGCTGTTACACTGCTCTTATGATTCTTTTCTCACATACGTAGATACATCTAGTGAAATATACAATCAATTCTCACTGCTAAAAAAAACTGTTTAAGAGCTATATCAAGCATAACACTTCAGCAGTCAAGGAGAAACTATCCTAGAAAAACCTTGCCCTCTTTCCCATCTCTCCGTGAAGGCATAAAGAGTTCAGTTCAGTTACAATACAGACAGAGTCTACCCAATAGCCTTTAACTGCACTGAAACAGTTTCAACAAAAGTACAACACAAATTTTACCACGGCTACAGAACCACCAGTGTAGTGGATACCTTGGTAGGGATATGGCAAAGCATTCTGTATCCAGAGGGAAATATCACTCCAGTCTACAAAAGGGGCAAGAAAGAGGACTCAGGAAACTACAGGCTGATAAATCTCACCAGTGTCCCAGGGAAGCTAATGGAGCAACTTGTTCTAGATGTCATCTCCAAACATGTTAAAGAACAGGAGTTATTGGAAGTGGCCAACGCAGTTTTACCAAGGGTAAATCATGTTTGACTGATCCGATAGCCTTCAGTGATGTTATACTGGATGGCTGGATCAGAAGAGAGCAGCAGATGTCATCTACCTTGACTTCAGCAAGGCTTTTGACACTGTCTCCCATAACATCCTCATTAGGAAACTGAGGAAATATGGACTAGATGAGGGGACGGTGGGGTGAATTGAGAAATGGTTGTGTGACAGGACTCAGATGGTTGTAATTAATGGAATAGGATCAAGTTGGAGGCCTGTAAGCAGTGGTGTCCCCCAGGGGTCAATTCTTGGTCCAGTCTGGTTNGCCAGTTCTGGGCTCCCCAGGTTGAGACAGGGAACCACTGGAGAAAGTCCAGTGAAGGGCAACAAAGACGATTGAGGGACTGGAGCATCTCCTTATGAGGAAAGGCTGAGAGAGCTGGAACTCTTTAGCATGGAGAAGAGAAGGCTAAGGGGGAGACCTGATTAATGCTTACAGGTGTCTGAAGGGTAAGTTGAAGGAGAATGGAGCCAGACTCTTTTCAGTGGTTCCCAGTGACAGGATGAGTGGCCACAGACACAAGCCGGAACATAGGAAGTTCCATTCAAATATAAGGAAAAACTTCTTTCCGGTGAGGGTGACAGAGCCCTGGCACAGGCTGCCCAGGGAGGTTGTGGGGTTCCTTCTCTGGAGACCTTCAAGACCCGCTCCAGATGCAGTCCTGCGAAATGTGCTCTAGGCAATGCTTCTTTAGCAGGGCAGTTGGACTACATGATCTCTAGAGGTCCCTTCAAAATCTGACAATTTTGTGATTCCGTGATCCTAAGTAAGTGTCATGGTCCTCCCTAAAACAGTAAGGCCATTGAACTAAGCATGTAGCTCTTATTCCTTAATGACTGCAATTTTCTATGACAAATGATATCTAAACTGAGATTAGATCAAATTTGCTCAGGAGAAAACTATGCAGTGACTGCATTACAAGAAATATTGAGTGGTTCTGCAAAATATTAAAGAAATACCAGAACTAATTTCTAAATCGTCTCTCTTTGTTACAGCTGAGAAATAAAACATAGTTATATATCTCAATAAGTTTATATTATTTAACTAAAGTAAAAAACATCTACAAAATTTTTGCTTGAAGAACAAGCCCACTGCTGTTCTGTGCACCACAGTTTTTAAACCTGTGGAAGATTTGTAAATTTTTTTGCCTCCTGGAACAATACTTCTAAAATCTAGACCTGCTCCTGGAACTTTCCTTCACACAAATAATCCTATTAAGCATTAGAAACTCTCACGTAATGAAAAACTCATTTGACTGGACATTGCCCTGTTGTGGAATCATCCTTTAACATTTTGTTGGAGCTAGATGTTAAAGTTGTTCTAGGATAAATTCTAAAGTCGATCTAGCATAGATTCTCCCATGCTTGGAACATGGACTAATGACTCAAAACTTGAGTCTCACTTTTGGCATTATTAGGGCTTTGATGATATCTCACATTGTCAAGAAACAACGAAAGTGCTAGTGCAACTTATGTTTCAGAAGTGGTTGATACAACAGGCTATTTACAGGCATGATAACAAGAGGCTATTGGCCTCCTTCTGTATTTTTGTATACTAAGATCTTGATGAAAGCTGTATACTAAGGTCTTGCTTCTAAGCTTGAGTACAGCTTAGAAGCAAGTATTAAGGAAATACATGTTCATTGTGAGTTATTATGGTTGTTTTACATGGCATAACTCAATAATGAATCACTACCTAATCCTGATCACACCTATTTACCATATTCATATACACTCATCAAATTATATTTCAATTTGATCTAATTAAAATGTTTCATATTATTATGGTTGGTTTTTTTTTCAGTGGTGTCAAGATGAAAAATACTATTTGGCAACGTCAAATCTAGTCCCAAGATCACAGTGCTATTTCCAATCTTTTTTATAAACCGTTTTCTGTGGAGCTCCAGTAATTTTTTTTAACTTTGATCCCCACAGAAAAGAATTACAAACTAAAATGGGAAACTTGTTTGTACTAACATTTTAAGGGTGTAATCCCCAGCAGCCTTCAGAGTAGAGCTGGTAATGTTAGAATTATTAAATAAGTGTTAGTGTCATAAAAGGAATTGCATGCACAGGGAAAACAGCAGTTCTGTAATATCAAGATATTAGGTAATATCAAGAATTAACATAAGAAGATGGTACGATGCTGTATGACAGTAATACCTTGGCAACTTGGAAATAAATTGAGACTTAAAACTTTCTTGAGAATACACTATGAAAACAAATCAGAGCTTAAAGCTTTGTAGGTTTCTTACACACAACTTCAGGCATTTCATGAGATCAAAATTAAAACACATTCCTGGTATGGAAAATGCTGTATCTGGATCCAGTCTTCATCAAATTGATGTGCAGTCTGATGGGCCGAGAAAGTGCCATGGGCAAAGACTGCAGGTTGCCAGAATCTTCTCCAAAGACCAGAATGGTCTAATGAGTTGCTGAAGTATGTTACATTTACAAAACTCACTATATAAATTGTGATGTTATAAAGAAATCCTTCTGTCCCTTTAGGGAAAGCTCACAATGATCAGCAAAGACATCTAAGCATAAGATTCACAGTAGAAGGAGAAAAGGTAAAAATAAGCTGAGAAGAGAAGTTGTTGTCACAATTTTATCCAGCTGAGAGAAGTTTATTGTCAGAACAGTGTAGTGAATCAAAAGTTTTGTTAGTCTGCATACTATAAAATGAGGAGATTATGTATGTGTTAGGAAGGTACACAAAAATTAAATAAGAAATGCAGTATATATTTTTTCACTGGAAATAAATTAAACAATTTCCACAGTGTTCCGCAGTGTTCATTTTACTTCACAGCATCATTAATTCAGAAAAGCAATAGCTCTACAGGCAGAGCTATTGCTTAGAGAGTTGGTGTGAGATAGAAAGCGGATTTGACAGTTGCCTGGTTAAGTTCTTCCTAAGGAACACGGCAAGCTGAATGGCCACAATAGCTCCTTACTGTTCTTTAAAAAAGTGTGATTTGACTGTGGAAATGTCTCAAAAAACCTTCAGTGGGGTCTTGTTCTCAGTGGTGCCACTCTTAAGAAGTAACGGTGACAGATCATTGATAGTAATACTTAATAAACTCCTTGCTGTGGTCTTGCAGCCTGAAAAGTAGAAAGTGATAGACAGAAACATCGTCAATAAGAGGACATTTTATTTTCTAGCTATTGCCATTTTAAAAAGACACTGCTGCTCCAAGATCTTGAACCAGCCTCGTGACCAGTTGCACTTACCCACTAAGAAGTAGGCTTGCAAGGTCATCAAACAATATGCACAATTCCCTCTAGGAAGGTAGAGTGCTGAAATTACACTGTTCACTTCATAACACGCAGCTTTTGAAGTATAAGGGAAACTAACAGATTCAGACAGCAGTGCTGGGTGTTCCAGATTGCACTGCCTTGCTGCCTGGCTGTCCCCAAAGCAAGCGCGGCTGTAGCCGTCGCATGTTACATGGCTCTCCTAAAGGCTCTCAGCCATAAGCAAGCTTAATCAAGAGAAGTGTGAAATCACAGAAAAGCCAGTGCTTCCTGTTTTGCAGATGGTGAGCTGCCAGAAAGGATCAGCCCAGACTTTAATTGCAAGGACGATAAGAAAGGCAGACAAGATGGGGAGGTGCGTACTATGGTGTGGGCAGGCTGTTAGGTAACAGTGAGGCTATTGCACATGCAGGCCCATATGAATTAACATGTGCTAAAAAAATGATACCATCCATGTTTTTCCACAATCCGAAAACAGAGAGATTATAGTACCCCAGTTGTTTGCCCTCCACACTGAGTGCTGAAGGCATGGTTCACTGAGATAACTCCTAATGGTGGGAGGTGGGAGGTCACTTGGGTGAAGTAACAACAGCGCAGTGTGTTTCCTTCAGAATGGCCTCATCTGCAATGAATCCAGGAAAGAAGACCAACAGCAACGCACATCATCTGCAGTGCAGACAAAAGGTGGCAGTGGTCTCTTTCCTATGGGCAATCAGCTTCTCATTCAGAAGGCCAACCTGCTTAATGGCACCAGTCATAGCCCCACCGATATAAGGTAAACTTCTTTGAGTCTGATCAGGAATCTGGTAAGATAATCATCTTCAGACTTAAAACTTAAAAGTAACATCCTTTTTTCACTTGTCCCAGCAAGACACAGAGTTAGTCGGGTACATGTGTACACATGCACTCATATATATATGCTTGTGTATATTTAATACTCACACACTAGACACACACGTACATACCCTTATCAAGGAACATAGATTATTTTTTTCTTTAGGAATAGATAATTGCTCTAAGGCAAGGAAATGTCCTATGTCACTCTAAGAAAATTTCAAAGACACAATTGTCGCTTGTAGAGCTGTGTGCTTCTCATCCCTGTCTCACTTTTCTACATGGGCCAGTAGTGACAAAGTTGTGCTTATACCTCCCTGGAGCAAGAAGGCATCTCGAGTCTGTATCTCTTTAATGCTGAAAGAATCAGAGGAATATGATATCAACTGCCTGTCATTGAAACAGGCAGAAAGGAAGTCAATAATCACCAAGATAGTTGAGTGAAGTATAAAATCCATACTTGACTGAAGAACTGTCCAAAAATGCCTGGATTATCATGACCTTGATGTTTGCCTTGTAAAATCAACTTCACGACATAAGTGCTAGGAAATCAAAGTTTTCTTCATGCAACAAAAGGATGCCAACGTGTGAAGCAAAACATTTGTGGAAGTGGGTGCAGGCACTAAGCATCTAGCTGTTGCTCTGGGTTTTCTAGATGAGTTCATATTTCTATTTGGGTTATATTGTATGGGGGTTATATTTCTATAATGCAGAAGGAAGAATATCATGCAAAGCTATTTCTAAATGTCATTAATTTAAGTGATTGTTTTTATATCCTAGCTTCAGAAGAAAACATACCAAAAAAATCCATAAAATAAGTACCTAGATCATGCAAATATTTTGTACCAAAGCTCATTAGTTCAAAAACTGCACAGCAAGTGAAATACTCAAAATCTGTGCAATGTAAAGGACACTATCTCTAAAATAAATTTCAGACACTTCTATAAAGAATCTCCTTCTTTTGGGAAACAGACTGGAAGCTTGTAATATCTAAATACAGTATGTATTTAAGGACTTTGGCCTACTCATATTAGGGGTGGAAAATCTAAACCAATAACACTTCTTAATGACCCTCTGTTATAATTGTTGAATTTTTCAGCGTATAGAAAGGAGAGGTTCAGTATTTCTGGAGAGGACTGTCGACTGAGAATTCATCAATGTACCCTTATAATCAATAGACATGAATTTTCCTGTAAACAATCTACCAATTCAGCCTGAGTCCCAGTAATAGAATAATGTCTTGGGCCAAGTATATTGAAAAGTAATAGAAATATTACAAGACATCTCTTATTCTATTGCTTTTTAGGAACTGGAATACATGACAGGTCATGCTGATCTCAATGCTTAAAAAAGTAACTCAGAGTGAGAATTTTTTTTCTTTTTTTTTTTTCTTTTTTCATCATTCATTCTGTGCTTTAGGGTAAATCATGGGATCTTGCTGTCATAGATAGCAACATTTTTTGTAAACAAATCTGAAAAGTCCTGGAAAGTCTATGTAATATTTGAAGAAAATATTTCAACATTCTTGGAAGAAAATTTTTCCTTTAATATTTCAACAGAAAATTAAGTATCATGTTTACACCCCAAGGTGTGAAATGCATTTTAAAATTTGCATCATATTAGACAATATTTGTAATTCTGTGGAGGAAAATAAAAGGTTTCATGGTGTAGCTTGAATCCGTTTGCACTTTCCATTTGGAAGTTCTGACTACAATTCTGTCATAGCAGAAATCTAAAGCTTAAAAAATAACTCTTCATCTATTTCCAGTCGTGTGTGTCACCCAAACCTGATATTATTTTTCTCCTGAAATGCACAGACTAATGGCTGGATGGGATTCACCCAAGAGTATTCAGGGGACTGGCAGGAAAGCTCACCAAGCCTCTCTCCATCATCTAGCAACAATCCTGGTCAACAGGGGAAGTACCAGGTGATTGGAGGGTAGCTAACGTGAAAACCATCTACAAGAAGGGCCAGAAGGAGAATCTGGGGAACTGCAGGCCTGTCAGCCTGACCCTGGTACTATGAAAGATCATAGAGACGACCATTCTGAGTGAGCTCTCAAGGCAAGTGCAGGGCAGCCAAGGGATCAGGGTCAATCAGTATGGGTTGATGAAAGGGAGGTCTTGCTTAACCAACCTCATCTCTTTCTATGATTATGTGACCCGTCTTCTGGGTTGGGGGAAGGCTGTGGACATTGTCTGCCTGGACTGCAGTAAGGCCCTTGACACCGTTGCCCACAGCATTGCGTTCTCCTGGAGAAGCTGGCGAATCATGGCATAGACAAGTGTACTCTTCACTGGGTAGAAAACTGGCTGGATGGTTGTTCCCAGAGAGTTGTGAATACTGGGGAGAAATCTTGTTGCTGGTTGGTCACCAGTGCTGTCCCTCAGGGCTCAGTTTTGGGAGCAGTCTTGCTTGAGGTCTTTATTGATGATCTGGATGAGGAGATTGAGTGTACCCTAAGTAAGTCTGTAGACGACACCAAACTAGATGGAAGTACTGGTCTGTTTGAGGGCAGGGAGGCTCTACAAAGGGACCTGGATAGGTTGGCTCCATGGGCCAAGGCCAACTGTACAAGCTTCAATAAGGTTCAGATTAGATATTAGGAAGAATTACTGTACTGAAAGTGGTCAAGCACTGGAACAACCTGCCCAAGGAAGCAGTTGAGTCACCATCACTGGAGGTATTTAGGAAACGTGTAGATGTAACGCTTCAGGGCATGCTCTAGTGGCCAAGATTGTAGGGTGTGGGTTGTGGTTTTGTGTATGGCTGGATTTTGTGATCTCAGAGGTCCTTTCCAACCATGATGATTCTGTGATTCTGCAATTAGCTGGCCAGAATTAGCTGCCCAGGAATGCTTCATAATGAAAAATCAACTTTGTAAAATTCTTAAACCTTAGCTTCTTTTCCTGCTTATCAAACATTAAAAAAAAAAAGTGTTCTGCATTAGTATTTGTCACTTAGATATATTTTGTGATTTTCTATTTAATGTAACCCTTCTGTCACTACTAGTTAATATTACTTTAACTAGTTAATATTCTTTTAACAAGGAATAAAAATAAAGTTTACAGGTTCTGTGAATTTGTCAATTAAAAAATCTGCTTTAAACTAGGAAAACAAACAAACAAACAAACAAAAAAAGCTATTAGTTTTTTCTAAAACTGGTGGAAGCGTAAAGTCTTATACATCTGTAATGGGCAGCTGCTTTTCTTTTTGCAACACTAATGCAAATAAGAAATTTGCAAGAACAGTAAGCCTGACTGAGTAAGATGATGTTATACTTCACACGCTGCATGCTAAATCTTGAACAGAACGTGCTCCCCAATACAGATGCCAAGGCCAATAACCAAAACGTGCATTTCTACAGGCTTGTAGATTTCACACACTAAGCTTGGTGACTGCTGGCTAAAGCTCTCAGCAAGCAGGCAGGACATCCAGAGAAGAGTTCATGAAATATAGATAAGATTTCCCTGCTACATAGCAGTTAATTCTTGGGGAAAATAAGTTGAAGCTATACAAAATAGTAGTAGCAATTGGGACAGGTTTGTGACTACAGTTGAAGCGCAGGCTACAAAAACAACCATTCAAAGTGATTCAGTCCAAGTTTGTCCATACTTTTCCCTAAATTTCGGAATAACCCTTTATTGGATGAAGTAGGAAAGGAACAATAGAACAAAAATGACAGCACTGAGAGGAAAAACTGTCACTCAGTAGTCTACATTGATCAAAAGAACAGCTCAAACAGAGATTAAGCAGATGAGACTATGATTTTTTTTGTCTTCATTTTTCTCCCTCAATTTTTTTCCACAGCATGTCACTGCAAATAATTATGATTCATAATTAGCTTTTGATTACATTACCAGAAAGGATAATTAAAATATCGGGATGCATCCCTCTATAAAGAGTTTTTCAAATCATGTTGTGACATTCTCTGGCTATCCAGAAATTTTTCTTTGGCTTCTCAGTAACAGTCAATGTTTGTTGATCTCCATAAATCTGACTGTGAAGAAATCACCTGCTTTTTGAAAAGAAAGTCAAATTTAACCTCAGCCATGTATGTGCATGTCTGCAGAGTCTTATTCTGAGAGGTTTAAGTCTAAACCTACCATGAGTTACTTGCAGTGTGCATTACTCTCTGAGATGTGGAAAATCTTGGAGTTACCAAACAGCATACCTGGAAACAGGTGAGCAGCTAGACACCTCACACCACTTGTACCTGATCAAACATACATGAGTCACAACTAACATGCACTAACAGTACAACACAAAATTTGAGCAAAGGTTGGTGTTTGTAGCGCTAGGGAAAAACATGATGGAGAACTGTCACTGCCACCCCCCACTGCCATCCCTTCCCCTTCTTACTCTCTTCTTTAACTTGGTATATAGACAACACAGGGGCACTTTTGAGAAGTTCTGGTCTCTGCTTCAGAACACCTTGTTGACGGGAACCTGAGTAGCTGAGCAGGGCAGGCAGAGGTCACTGCTGGCAGCAGGGTCCATCCCCATCACCACAAATGGTGAACAAGGGCCAGGGTCCAGCCAGACTGTCCAGCCAGAATCAGCAGAAGACAGGGCCAAAGACTGGGCTAGAAACAAGGCTACAATCTAGGTTTATAGGCCACTCAGGTCTGGACACCAGCACTACTGCAGCATCTTTGGGCAAGGGACTGACCTACCTAGGCTCAGCTGGGCCATGTGGAGCTGGCAGAAGGTGCCACGGGAGGCTGGTCAGGGTCATCAATCATCTTCTAGTTTGAGGAAGCCTCATTCCTGCTACTCCCTGTCTCTACTTACAGAGGGCCTAACCCTAAATGTACCTGTTCTGGCTTTTCTCTTGGGTCATAGTTTGGCTTTGAAACCAGGAAGTAAATGTGGGAGCTATGAAAAGTAATAAAGCAAACATTCTGTTGCAAGTATAGGTTTCTCAGAAACACATGATATTGTCAACTAGATCTAGTTTCAGCTTAGTATCTCTGAGAAAAGAACACGTCACCTGCATTTGAACTGGGTGAGCAGATTAAAGAAAAGTAAAAATAAAAATGATCCGCTCACAGAGGATCTTACAGCAAAAAAAAACAACCTTACTGTCCCCTGTCACAGCTGCAGCCGGCTTGACCTCCCTGAATATCATACTTCAATAGGCAGTGCAAAATTTTTAAGGAGACTTGACTGTCTGACTAGTTTAAAGTTCCTAGAGATACATTTTAGAAGATGGGAACTCCATGAAAGGAAGCACAAATGTGGTGTGAAGCAGGTTTCTGAGTTTCCTACATCCAACCTGTTCACGGACTTAAAAGGCAACAAACGTGAGTGAAGGAGTAACAAAAACTGCACTTCTTCCTATCTGCAGAGCATAAGCTTAGAAGTCAATGACAGATCTGTGATAGTCCAACCTGAAAGCAAGATCCTGTAGAAACCGTTAGGGTGTCTCACGGCCCCTTAGCATGTTCACCATTTAAACAGTTCAGATTAGGGGTGGAAATACTAAAGTGACAATCTGTCTTCTCTGGCCCAACATGAATTAATCCATTTTCCCAAGACTAAAACTGGCCTTGCTCCCCATTATCTCCACACAGAGCATCATTAATATTCAGGTCTGACAATAGTCCTAAGAATGTATATACAGAAACTATACCAGCAAACAGAAACTAGGATGTAGGGACAAGTATCACTTTAACTTTATTTAAAGGAGGATTTTTTTGTGTTTTGGCTTATTTGAAGTAGTTTCTTCATCCCCATGTAAAATGGCTTTACTGACAAATTAAGAATTCCTTGTTACTGATCTAGGTAGGTATTTTCCACTTAACAATAAATAAGGTTTAGCTCACACAAGTGTTAGGAGGAGCTATTTGTATATATCAAGGGGAAAACAGACTTCATAGGATGGATTTACATACCTTATTTAGCATTAGCATACATTATGATCACTGAGACTGGCTATGCATACAGTGCATACAATGAATTGCATGCAATAAATTAGTCTGAGAACAGATCTCTGCTTTCACAGAACTTAGGTGTCAGCCCATTAAATTACTGGCATTGATGTTATTTATGATATAACACATTTGCAATCATTATGAAAACAACCAGTACAATGGATGAGCATTTTCAATGATAGAAGTGGGACAGATGGCATTTTAAGGTAAAATAAATAAATAAAATAAAAGGCGCCATTTATGGTTCAGGAAGTGTTTGCTCTCCAGCATTCTTGCATTCAGCAAGTTCCACGTCACTGGAAACTCAGATGAACTCAGGGCAGGGAAAGTACCGTTATACATACATACATACATACATACATATACATATATATATATATATCTCTCCTGCTCTCCTGCCTTACCCATGTATCTATTTGGCTAGATGGCTCTTCAGTCCAATTCAGTGAGTCACTCAGATTAACTTGCTCTTTCTTTGAGCATCACCAGCACAGATGAGTACAAGTACATCCTCTACAGATTAATTTTAAATTTAATATTCCTGGTGTCATTTAGCCACCTCCAACTGACCACTTAGACCACTGTAAACCCACCAATATCAATGGACTTATGTTTGAAAAGAACTGGGAAGCAAACGAGAGATCAAAAGGATGTTATTGGAAGAATATTGTTTTTCATCATAGCATGTCTCCTCTGTGTGCTTCTATGATCATTTCACTTCACTCCAAACACACTTAGTAATAAATAGCTCAGAGCATCATAGACATGTGCTGGGTAAATGCTGCAAGTTATGAGGCAAATTTACTGCCTCATAAACTCACAGCCAAGTAAAGCTGTCATTTGCAAGAACAATTAAGTTATCATTCTGTTCCATGAAGGGTATAGAGTATTCCCGAAACCTGTAAATTCACAGAAAAGGGAAGCTGATCATATGTTCAGAACAAGTACTAACATTTTATTAATATTGAATTCACTTTCAAACTTCAAGCCTCTATGTATTTTCTTTGTTTCCCAGGATTTGTAATCTTGCCACTATCCCCTATCATGTATACTGTTAAAAGGTAGAAGAAGTAGAAAAATATCCTGTGGTGGGCTTTTTTTTTGTTGTTGTCTGGGCCTAAAGTATGGTCTTGAAGTCATACTAGTGAGATGTTGCTGAAAAGAGAGAAAAAAAGACCAACGATAAGATTGTTATCTCTGAGCCACATAAAAATCTGACATTTGGGGATACTATAAAAATTCCTAATATGGCCCAAAGCTTGTCCAAATGGATATATGATAATATTATAAAATGTTTCTGTTGCATAGCATATTTTCTCTATTCACTCATATAAACCCACAATAGGATCTTTACAGGTTGAGGTTTTAACCTTCAGGGAGCTGCAAGAGAAACCTTCACAAGGTGTGCTTCCTGAAACACTACGATAATTCACAGATTTTCATTTGACTGCAAGAAATATGTATGTATATCTCTTACACACAAAACTACAGATATATGTATTGCAGCTGTCTTGCTATATATTAGGTGAAAGGACAGTATTTGGGAAAGGTTAAAGAATGAGGTCTCTGAATAGGAAAAAGCCTAGCTGTAATTTAAACGATGCTGGTCCTGCCATTTTAACTTGGAACAAGAATGCTAGCCTAAACTCCCCTGCTGTCCTCACTGTCACAAAGTTGACCCACATTTCACGCTTAATTAGAAGTGACCTAATTGGACTACCAGGTAAGGAAAGTCAAGCTAAAGCTGCAGAAATGGCTCATATCCGAGTGCTCTGCTTTTAAAAGGCATAAATGCTGCTTTTTTGGAGCTACTTGGTTTGTGATGCCAAATCTGAACTCCAGCAGAGCTCCCAAGGGCAGTGTGGATAGAGCCTTCATTCCTTCCCTTAGGTGCTGCTGCAGAGTTGCATCAGGGTGGCACAAAATTACGTGATGTTTGCAGTTTCTGGAAGCCATTTGACATCGTATCTGGGTCCCGGATGGTGCTGCTGGCTTTGGTAGTCCTGGCAACTGAACCAGAGGCACAATATTTAGAAAATTTCAGAGGGGAAAACCTGGTATAGCTGTGTTTCCTCAGGTGTCTCTGAGGAAAAGTATTATAAACCCAAAAACATACATAGTACAGAGGAAAAACTAATGTGGAAAATTCCTATCTAAAAACCCAACAGAAAGCGACACAAGATTCATGTTACGAACCAGATATCAGAATACACAGCATGTTTTAAATTCTCATTACTGTCAGGGGAGCCATATAAATGTACTAAAAGCCAGAATAGGCCCCTTTAAATTATTAATTGTAGTTGCCTAATAATAACTCAGTGAATAAGAAGAAAAATGGTAAAAATGTACTATTAAAAACATATTAAAACAGTAAAACATGTCAAGTGCACTGCACTTTACCAGGCACTTTTCTGTATAATTTATACTTTCATACAAGTATCTTTAAGTAAAATTACACTTTTTGCCCGATTTAGTATTTATGATATTAATTTCCAGCAAGTTTATATGTGTTGCTGAATGCTCATTTCTGAGCACCACATTGATTCTCACAGTGGAAGTAAAGAGGTCCCAGATGTTGGCTGTGCCCATTGTTGACATTTCTGAATTTGAAGAGAAAAAAATCTTGTAGAACTGTAAATGACCGCTGAAAACCCTTGCTAGATGGATACAAACCATGGTAGCAATGGGATTATTGCTTAATTCCAGTGGAACCCAAATTTAGACCATGTTGGTATTTTGACTGGCTGTGGTTTAAAAGGTTGCAAGCAAGTACAGTAATGAATGATTTAACCTTATCTAAGGGTATGAAGCAAATTCCTAAGAGAAAGAGATGCAAACTCTGCTTTTTGTTCATATACTTGAAAGCAGCTTTTTTTCAATGCACTAAGGCCATAACTCTATTATAATATAGAAATATTTCAAGGCTTTTTCTGATCATGCTAAAAGCTCCCCTATGATGCTATTATGTTACAAACATCACAAAAACAGAGAAATTGGCTTTAAGTACAACATATAAAGTATGGCACTGTGATCCAGAGTAGTAAAGATGACTAGCTGGCTTTTAAAATATTTTTTGAGAATTTCAGTTCTGTGCAGCTCACTAATTTCTTACTAATTAAAAGTGAACAAATTGTTAATGATACTACATTCTGGGCCTTGCTCTGAAAAAAATTACATCATATATCTAGTTATGTCAATAGAATTCCTCTAAGTGGACAGGAAATCCTTTAAACTTATCTAGCAAATAGTCTCCACCAAAAAGATATTTTCTCTTTGAATATAGAGATTGTGTTTTACATTCCTTCTCTCATTAAACTTTACTCTACTTTTTCATGATTACTCTAAATGCTCTATTCAAATAAGGCAAGTCACTTTCTTAGATGTCCATCCTTTGTCTTTTATAAAATTCAAATTTTATGGAAAGCAAAGAGCCTTTAAAAAGCAATTTCTGAGGGGATGTAACTATTTGATTTCAGATAAAGTAAAAATTCAGCATACTCTACTCATATTGTGTTCATCAACGAAGTTGTCACCAACGAATAAATGTATGATAAGGTATATTAATAGTGAAAAATAATGCTTCAACAAAGAGATAACCAGATGGTACTACGGCACTTTGAATATTCCTAATGGAATTATATGATGTCTTTACCACTGATGTAAGGGTATTTTATCCCCTTGTTTCTGCAAAAAACACTTTTCCACCTTTATAATATTAATTACAGTAAAGCATGTCTGTAAGTGGGTCTAGTAATTGTTAATCAGAAACTAGGTGAAATGAAATTTCACTACATTTTGGTTGGACCTAACGTTCGTTATCAAATGGAACATTCTAGGAAAACTACAATTAAAAAAAAAAAAAAAAAGTAGTTCTTCATACATTCAATATAATGCACGCTGATTCAAATATAACCACCCATGATAGCACAGCAACTCTGTAGAGATGGTGCTGGGATAATTGCAGAGTTCGAGCAACCAAAAAACAAGAGTTCTGAGGCTTGGGGTGTATCTTCTACATAGGAAGAGAACATTCAAGCAATAAATACATTTATCCAAACCTTCATCTATCTGCTAGACTGAGCAGGAATTCAATTACTTGTCCCTGACTGCCAAAGCCTTCCCCAGTGGTGACCCCTTGGTGTGCATGATGGATGGTCTGGAACTTCCAGGGAGTACCAACTTCAGCAGAGTACATGAAGGTGCCTCCTTCAGTGGGGCCACCACAGACGGATCAGTTCTGCGGCCTCCTCCTGTGCTGTGGTCAGTGCCACCAAGCCTTCTCATCATGTATACTATGCTGAGGCAAAAATTAGTTGTTTTCTCTTCAAGGAAGAAGTGCTTCAACAAAAAGGGCATTAAGAAATGTATTCTAACAAGGTTTGCTTCCAATGAAAAGAAATGTCTAAGAAATCAAGAAAATTTCTATGGTCAGCCAGGAGACAGCTGTCAGCAAGGATGACAGAAGGATAAAGGAATATATAAGGAAAAAGATGTAATGGAAGGAGGAAGACGATACCTTGAAATCTAAGAAAAACAGAAAGAAATCAGTGTCCAAGTGAGATCCAAAAAACCTGGCCTCGGCAGAAATCTTTTTCATTTTCATAAACTGAGGAGATAGAACTGGAACTACTAATTCATTGCAATATAAACATTTTTTATTGTTTTCAAAAATAAATTTCACATTTTAAACCCAAACGAGTAAAATACATTTACAGTTTTCATATTCACATCTTTCAGTGGTAAAATTTTCAAGTTATATGTACATTAGATTTAGATCACATGTTTCTTTACTTGCTGGAGAAAATATCTCTTTAGTATCTTTTTTTTACCTTATAACTAGTTGCTCAGCCTTTTCAGCTATGCTGGCTAAACTCATTAATGCACAATTAAAGAAAAAATGATTAAAAGTATGAAAGTAAAATTAGATTGTAATTTTTTAACATTCTAATTAAAAAAATAAGATACTTTAAAAAATTTATCTAAAATGTACTGCCAATTATCAGGTTTACTGTGCTTGATTTGGTGTACATATATGTAATAATATATTGTATATATAGTATAGACAATGAATCCTTTTATAGTTTTTACATTTCATAGTTATTTTACTGTATATATAAATCAGAGTAAAATCCTTCCACAAATGACTGCAATGAAGCTAGCAAGACTTGTATTAGCCCCATAATACCTGTCGAGAATGTACATTATTAGTGTTGTCAGTACCAGCATTTTATTTCTCAGACTTCTGTTTTTTCTTGTATTAAATTTATTGGTTGTGTTAGTATTGTACAGCTCTAGGAAGTTATTTATCTCATGCAACTTAATGATTCCAACAACAAGTATAGATAAAGATATATTACAGATCTTCATGGCTGAGTGAATGAGCCACAACTAATACAAATCAAATCAAGATTTCTTTTACTTTCAAGATGATCACAGTATTGGAGACAAAAGAACATAAACTACTTAGATGATATATTTTACTTGTTGAAAAAAAGCCCAGTAAATTTCTCAAACTACATATGTAGTGTTTTGGGGAATATATAACTATTCTGGATGAGTTGCTACTCTTTAATCAAGCTACGGCATAAATCTTTGGGGGAAAAAAAAAGTTTAATTTTTTTTTTTCTTAATGTTGTCACCAGGCCAAAGGATGATTTGGATGATGAAATGTTTGACCAGAACACTGGGTCACAATTCCTACTAAGTCACAAAAACAGTGTGAGTAACTAGTACAAAGCCTCGAACATACACCCACAGCTGAAGAGGACTAACACTCTAAGGCTGGACAGTTATAGAAAACCTAGCAAAGACATAGACCATTAAGTGTTCATTAGGCCACCTGCCTTTTTTGACAAGGTTCAGGAATCATCAGTCTGCAACTCAGAATTACAGCCCTGTGAGCTGACATTTGGCTGTGCCAACCGCACTGTGCCCTACGCTCCTTCCCAGCAGCTGCCACATACATGGCACATCCATGTGGTCCACTGAAATTTCTAACTTGGATTTTACCAGCCCAGCACTCAGTCTGTCTCTGTTACACAAACCCCAACCGTGTTGACATGAATCCGCTCTCAAGGGCATGAAGGTGCATCAGAAGGCACAAGTTCATGTTAATGTTGAATTCAATCAACATTTCTTCTAGGAATGTTACAACAAACCATATCAGAAAACCAGTACACCGCACATGGACAAGTAGATATAGGAAGTGTCTCTTGGCTGTACTTCGTGCATCTGAAAAGTAAATAGCCAGCTGTTTCACAGGCAGTGAATTAAGCTGCCTTCAATTGGCTATCTGCCTTCTCTCTATTTCCCTTCTTTCTAGAGTTAAAGGGGCCAGATAGTCAATGAATTAAACTGCAGAACACACTACTTCCTGACCCCAAGGTTAGAACTATCATAAGCACTGACTGGAAATGGCTGCAAATAGTATTTGTCATGCCCTCACTTTCCATTGGAAATCGAGTAATGACAGAAGCAGCAAGTGGAAGCCCTTGCAAAGGTCACAGATTTACACTGGCTGAATCAATTTCCTACAACAGCATTGCAGGAGCTGTGGGGGAGGTTTTTGCAAAAACTTTGTTGGTTTTGGCATATTTTTTACATGTTTGTTGTCTCCTATAACAGAATAGAAAAGGAAAAACAAACAAACAAAAAAAACCAACAACAACAAAAAAAAACATAAAAGATGCTAGGCATCAGTCTGTGTGGTTGGAAAGCTGTAAATCCAAGGTCCTCTACTGGGTCTTCAACCACGCAACATATAAAATCTAAAGTCACTTCAAACCTTCAATAAGAAAGTAACTGCTTCAATTCTAACAGAAGAGAGACTGAGCTCAAAATGGTAAATGTAATGTAATTTCTAAGGGAAATAGACTACCGAGCGAGTGAGCATGATCACTCAGTTTTAAAAAGCTATTAATTTGTGTCCAGGCTACCACAACATTTCAAAATATGCAAATGAGTAGCCCTTTCACCTGGGAGGGCAACTTTGTTCTCTTTGCAAACATCTTCATATTCCACTGCAATATGCAGGAGAGTCAAGAGCTTGATTCTTATGGGTTCCAGCTTCAGTCTGCCTCTGGCTTATACTGTTGAAATATTTGGATGAATAAGATTCATAACTTGAATCCACCATCAATTAAACTAAAATATAGATATAGATACAGAAAAGTAAGAGAAAATCACACAAAGGATAAGAATATCCGTGTAAGAATTACCAGCATGACAAAACCAAATAATGTACTTGTTGGTGTTAATAAAAATGATCTTTCTCTCAGAAATTGTGATCAATGAAGCAGGGTTGAGTTGGAGGCCTGTAAGCAGTGGTGTCCCCCAGGGGTCAATTCTTGGTCCAGTCTGATTCAATGTATTCATCAGTGACCTGGATGAGGGGACGAAGTCTATCTTCAGCAAGTTCACCCCTGGGAGGGCTGGCTGACACGACAGAGTGCTCCAACACGACCTGGACAGATTGGATTGCTGGGCAGAGAAGAATGAGGATCAAGAAGAGCAAGTGTAGGATCCTGCACCGGGGGACAACGAATGATGGGCACTGATACAGGTTAGGGGTGGATCAGCTGGAAAGCACTTCTGAGGAGAAGGATCTGGGGGTCTTGGCAGATAGTAAACTGTCCAGGAGCCAGCAGTGTGCCCTTGTGGCCAAGAGGGCCAATGAAATCCTGGGCTACATAGGGAAGAGTGTGGCCAGTAGGTGGAGGGAGGTCATTCTCCCTCTCTACTCTGCACTGCTGAGGCCACAACTGGAATCCTGCAGCCAGTTCTGGGCTGCCCAGTTCAAGAGAGACAGGCAATTACCGGAGAGTGTGCAGTGAAGGGCAACAAAGATGATTGAGGGACTGGAGCTCCTCCCTTATGAGGAAAGGCTGAGAGAGCTGGGACTCCTTAGCCTGGAGAAGAGAAGTCTGAGGGGAGACCTGATTAATGCTTGCAGATGTCTGAAGGGTGGGTTGAAGGAGAATGGAGCCAGACTCTTTTCAGTGGTTCCCAGTGACAGGACGAGGGGCCACAGACAAAAGCTGGAACATAGGAAGTTCCATTCAAATATGAGGAAAAACTTCTTTCCGGTGAGGGTGACAGAGCCCTGGCACAGGCTGCCCAGGGAGGTTGTGGGTTTCCTTCTCTGGAGACCTTCAAGACCCGCTCCAGATGCAGTCCTGCGAAATGTGCTCTAGACAATCCTACTTTAACAGGGCAGTTGGACTAGGTGATCTCTAAAGGTCCCTTCCAACTCTGACAATTCCATGATTCCATGAAATTCAGCCTTTCTATATATATTATCAAAATGTGTTTTCTATGGGTTTGAACTAAACATCGAGTTTTCAGGTTATCAGGATTAAATGATTGCTGGGAAGAATAATCATCAAGGTAAAGTTAAAATGTCATAAATTAAAAGCAAAATTTGTACATGTTTTAACAGAAATTACCTATGTCAACAGTGTGTTTTGAAAACTCATGGAAAACACATCTTGTTACCTTTTTATATCCACATTCCAATGACTAATTGAAAACCATTCCATGAGAAATACTCAAGTGCTTTTTTCCAAAGCTTTTGTTGTTGTTTTTTTTTTTCTTTCTTTCTTCTTGTCCAGGGTGCTTCTTCAACTGAAAGGCTCAGCGGAAAGGACCTTTCCTACTAAGGATTGTACTTAAGATCACATTTAACTTTCACTGAAGTTAATGGATTTAAGCATACATTAAAGTGCTTTTCTGAACAATAGCCAAAATTTGAAAGCAAAGCTGTGAAGTTCCTGTTTTTCAGTAACTGCATATGTTCAGGCCTCAATTTCACAGTCATATTATATTAATTTCCTCAGGAAGGCTGAATTTCAGTATTCCTCTGGTGACTAAGTACCTGGATGGGCATAATTTCTGAGTATGTTTTTTAAGATATTTGGGAATTTGAGCATATAAACCAGCAGCCAGTGATCTTTCCACTGACTATGAAATAATAACTGAGGGACTTACCTGCATCTTTAAGTACCCAAATATTTTTGACAACCTGCCTAGTGACACCATAGGTCTTGGGCCAAATAGCTTTAAATTCTTATATAACCCAAAAGAAACAATGAAAGTTTTGTCCCCAGAACTGCATAAGAATCTTTGCCTCTTTACAGGAAATGAGGGTTTCTTGGCTATTTCTTTGCTATCCTCTCACCACAGTTTGATTAAAGCCTCTGTAACCTTTCTGCAAAATAGATTATTTATTGGTCAAACCCATGGACACCTGGTCAAATCCACGTACTTTAATAGTGAGTATAGATGGAAACATTCAGTGCTGCATACCATTCCACAAAAGTAACATGGCAAAAGTACTGCAGTAATTTTCACAGAAATCAGTGAAAACTTGTTTTATTAAAATTCCTAGTAAATACTTTCATTATTTTATTTGTAGTACAATTCAGCTCCCTATTAACTCCTGGAGCAGGGTTGGAAAGCTTCAGTTAGAAGGAAGTAGCCAGACTTAAAAGATATAAGAACAATGTCTCAAAAACCAATTTCGTTTTAGGAAGGGATTAATCTGTTTCTATGATGGCTCCACTAATGTCTTCCCTAACTGCTTTAGTTGCCCAAGTTGATTTTAAAATTGATGGTGATCTAGTCAATACAATCAGTTAAGTCCTTGGTATAATGCATTTAATCCTGAAACACATTTAAAAAAGGGTAGATCAGCTCCAACATCACATTGTTCATGGAGACCACTTTGGTTCAATTACACACATTTATCTTTAGAAGGACTGGCACCCCCAAATTTAATTTAACCTTTGAAGGTTGCTATTTCTATTTCTAGGCTTAAAGTTACACAATTTTTGCTGGAAGTTAGTAAACTTCTTCTAACACTTCTAGTTTGTTAATGAAAGATATTGCCTAAGCCTACAAACTTTTTTGCATATGGTCTTTGACCGTTGTACCTAAGCCAATGCCACCAATATTTCTCTCTCAATTGATTATAAAGGGACTTTAGGGTGATTAAGTTAGCTAAAACATCATGGATGTTTAAAGATAAATGAGTTTAACCCCATCTTCGGTGTCCCTAGAAAATTTCACAAATCCAAAGCAGAAAATCTCATATAAAACAGAGTTCTTTGTACAGGTGCTGTGATCCTGCCCCTCCACAGAGGCCTTCATACTTTTCCCCTTTCATTCAGTCACGGTGCTCTGCGTTTGATCCTCAGCTATTCATTGGCAACTGAAACAGTTCAAAGGCAAAGTTTCAGCAAAACATAAGTAGTTCAAAGAACAATTTTAAAAATAATTCTACTGGAAAATTATTTATGGAATATAGCAAATTAAGAGAATTGTAACAAAGATCTCATGAGGGAAATAAATGTAGCTGAATTTTATAAACAATAGGACATAAATGACAATAGAACATAAATGACATTTTCATAAGTTTTAAAATATTCAGTAGCACTAGTGGATGGAAACACAAATAGGCAAGAATAAATATCTCTCAGGCTTTAAATGTTTAGTTGTAAAGAAACAGGGGCCCTTAGTGCACACCTTAATATTCAGCGTCAGAGGGCTATTGCAGGAGATCAAAGCCCTTCTTTTTCTATTTAATTACTAATATTAATTTATTTGTACAGCAACTGGAAGTATTTAATTTGTCATCCCGTCTTTTGGCAGATGAAATCTAACTTTTAGCCTGGTATCCTGGAGTTACCAAAAGCAGACTGATCTTGTCCCATGTTTCATTCCAGCAAACAAGGAATTCCAAACGAAGTGTGGCTGGCAGTGTGGTGTGAGACCCATTACAGAGACCACACTGGTAGTGAGAAAAGCTGTACATACAGCTGTACATACTCAGCTGCAGGGTACACACTGAAGGATGTGTATTACAAGTCTTCAGAACAAGCACCACACACTTTTTTGGTACACTCCGTGCCTGGGACTACAGTTACTATTTTGTGTATGGCAGTTTTCTCCTTTCCCCACGCTTTTCCATATTTTCAGTCCTTGTGTTAGTTCAGACAGTGATTTTGCAAGAATTTAAAATGTCTAGCTGAATATTTCAGTATCAATATTCTCTTTCTATTACTGTTGGGGCCCTAGCTAGATTTGCCTACTTCCCTGAACTATCTGTGGCCGAGATCTGCTTTCTGTCATTTAAGGACTTCCCCAAACAACCTACCCATTTTTATTGTGTTTACTTTTTACTCATGTCACATTTCTGAATTCTTCCAAGCTTCAGAAAAGACTGAAGAAACTGGGAATGCAGAACTAACTCCCAACATTGTCTTTCACTTTTCTAATGGGAACTAATAGTTTACTTTCTTTTTATATTCTGTTTACCCTTTTTACCTGAAAGTATATTGAGCATTGGTCATCAGCAGAAACTTAGTATGAAGCGAGCTATGATGTAGCAAACAAAATGGGACATTCTGTTTTCTGTGTCTGTCTGTATAGCAGAAGGACTGAAAAACTGATGCGGAAGTAATTTCTAGATCTACTTGCATTTTTATTTCACTAAGTGGCACATACCATGATAAACAGAGAAACAAAATATGATTCTAAAGCATACTATTTATATATACATGCTTGTACCTATATACAATGCAATAAAATATGTAAAATAAACATTAAGTCAGAACTTAATGTTCATTGACAATAATAGGATGGACCAACGTTTTATACTTGGGAAACAATGCAACATTTCTGTGAAAACTTAAGTGCAAGTACTGTGTTATCACACATCATTTAAAATTCCCTTTTACCCACCCCTAAAAATACCTTTTTCCTTTTCCTGCATTATCAGTACCATGTAAAAATAGCACGCACATTTTGCATGAACATTTGTAGATAGTTTTATTTCTCAGAAAAAAAAAATAATTTAAATCCCTTCGTATTGTATTTGAAGACTTTTTTTACTTCACAAAACATCAGGAAAAAAATAGAGGAGTTCTTTAAGACTACCGCACTCTTAGCAGCAGTGTTGGTTTGGATACTTCTCTCAAAGACATTAAAAAAGTACATATTTTTTGTTTAAAAGGTGTAGGTCATTGTGGCATCTTGTCATGGAGAGAATGCAGCACATTCCCTACTTGGCACCTAAAATGGCAGATTTGCATTGCGATAAATGGGGACCTGAAAGCAATAGCTTACTTGTAAAGAGATTTGTGAAATGCTGCAATGACTAATTTTGAAGTCTAAAAGTAGAAATGAGAAATGAATAGAAAATAGTGGTCTTGAACTCTACTGTATCTTTTGACATTTGTTTTCTATATGCACCATGACTAAAAGGGGTATTTTTTCTTTCATTGTAAAATGTTGTTTGTATTGTAAAATGAAACACAGACCTGGTTCACTAAGACAAACTCCGTATTAACACAGACAACCTGTCTGAAAGCACTTAATATCGGCCATGTCTTATTTAGATCATAACAGATAGGAGAGCATAAGAAGACAATATTATTATAACAGATTGATCAATTACTCTCTCAGCACCTTATTCACCAGCCTACTGCCAAGTTTCTTTAAACCAAGAGAGGAGATGAGTGTTTCAGAGTTTTGCATGGAGTATTTGGAGAGTGATACAACTGGCCAGCATCTCAGCTGGTCATTCGCCTGGATGAAGCTTTAAGTAATGCAATACCAGGAGTAAGTCAGAGTAGTGACTGCAGAGACACCCTGCTAATCAACTCTCCTTCCTCTGCTGTGTTATTTTCCACCAGTGAAGCTCCCACACAGTCTCACATATGCTAATAAATTCCTCAGTCTTAATTCAAAGAGAGTTCATGTGCTACCCGCTCTTTCTGAAGAGTGCGGCTGGTCTTACTGCATTCATGTGAACCTAAACCAAGCCTGCTCCTCCTATTTCTGATAAATATTTATATAACAAAATAAATTTACAGGGAGTATTACAAACAGATCAAATGTTCTTTGCTACAAAAAGCTTAAAACAATATATACGTATTCCCTTTAGGAAAAGAATCATTAAACAATTGCAAGAAACAGTACAATATGCAAATAGCTTCATTTTTAATGACAAACTTATTATGAGAAGAATCATGAACTTACAAAAGAAATGTTATGATACTTTTTTGGGGGATATATGACTGCTGCTTAGACCCTGTTGGCTGCCATGTTCTGGATCAAGCAACTCATTTAAATGGAAATGGCATCCTTCTTCAACAAAGATGACAGTTCAGTAAGCTTGAGAGGAGTCAGCATTCCTTATAACTCTGAAAAGACTTAACTTTTCAACTAGTAAGAAATTATCAGTAATTGTGAAACTCTAAAGAAATGTCCTATTACAGAGCAGGCATATATTCCTTTTTTTCTAGTGGTTTGGGTTTGATGTTTTTCCCCCCTCTGACTAAAGATGCTTACAGAAACTCTGAGTATCTTGAAAGTGAAAACGTTTGCTGCAGAAAGCAACATCAACCAATTCAGAAACACGCTTTGGTAGTGAAACTCTGAAACAAGAGGCTGGCAAGAGAGTTAATAATATGTTTTGTTGAGGGAGAAAGACCAAGAGACTTGTATAAATAAGAATTTTCTCTGAACTATTGACATTGTTTTTGAAAGCATTCTTGAAGTTGAAGAAAGTTGGGCAGGTTCTTGGTTTCCCTCCTACCCCCGGCAGGAGTTCATCATATTGAAAATTACTTGTCTAAGTTATTCACAGCTGGCTTTAAAATGATTCAACAAGAGAAATGAGAGACAGAGAGTTACTTTACAATAAGTTGCTTCTTTTTTTTTTCCCCCCAACTATCACCTTTTTTAGTTTTTTTTTTTTAATCCCTTCTTTAAAACTCAAAGCAAATATACTTACAAAAAAAAAATCGTATTTGTCAAAATGAATGGAGGCAACAAATCATTGTGCTTCTGTGGTACATAGCAGCCTAGTTTCAAATACCCTGTTACTCTCAGAAATACTACACTTTCTTGGACAGCAAATATGTAATAATACATTTCTTACTCTTTTGTGTGCCCCAACTCCATTGCCCACGTAAGGAAAATTAGGAATGGACTAGGAAGTGAGTCAGGACTACTGCTTGCAACATAAAAAGATGAGAAGTAAACACAACCTGATCTCTTCCCACCACCCCCCACCAAATAGCTACTGATGAATGCATGCATGAATATGCAGGAAAAGAGTGTCCTGCTGTTATGAGCCACCAAAGCTGATTTACCCCGCACACAAAGGCAGACCTGGGAAATTAATTATGAATATCAAAAATGCAGTTGTTACCTTTGATGTCCCTTGGGAAACTCTCATTTCTCATTGCCTCCAATAATTGCAGAAAATACATGACTCTTTTTTCCCCCACACAAACAATTTGTGTTCTCATTCTCATTTCCATGAACTGAACAATAACAACAAAAAAAAACTCTTTAAAAGTGCTCTGGTGAAATTCTATGTCAAGACCAGGAAGCTTCTTATGCCACCATCAGCTGGTGGGCTACTAGAAAAGGCTTACTTTGTAAAGAGCAATTTGATCCCCAGTGCTGGTGACAGGCAGGTCAGTGTTTTTATTAGGCTGAGACTGACAAAGGACTTGGATTGCTCCTTAAAAACCCTCTCAAGAAACACAGCAGATTATATCATTTTTTCTTTCATAATTTTTGTACATTTTTCAGAAAGATTTATGGCCCATTTTTCTCCACGGGAATTCAGATTTCCCTGTAATTTTGGTCTCTGGTGGAAGACACAGTGACAGGATGTAAAAAGGAAAGGTGAAAAAAGCAGAGGACACCTGAATAACTTCAGTTTTGGAGAGCAGCCACGGCCTGCCCTGGTACTGGAAGCGCTGCCTTGCAAATTCTGTGGTGAGTGTGCAGAAATTTAATATTTTCTGAACAGAATTTATTAGGATTATAAACCATTTATCTGTTTCATGTACTAGAAATTCTTATGCAAAAAAGGGAAAGAAAAAAAGAAGCTGAAACTGGAGAAAGAAATTTATGTATGTTTGAGGGGATTTTAATACTGATTAACTTAGACTATGGATAGCTTTAAGTGATACAGAACCAGGAAACAAAGCTACCCAATATTTCAGACTTTTCCATAAGTATTCAAGGAGCTGGAGGATTATCAGAATTCATCTATGGGGGTAAAATAAAATTATATAAATAAATGTGAAGGGGGGGGGGGTAGCCATGAAAACATAAAGACTTGGGATTTTCTGTATATTTGTGATGCATGGAATTTCACTTAGAATTAAAGATTTATACAGTAAGTCATGCAGCAGCAGTAAAATCATTATGTAAATGTCATTTCCGTCTTCATGACAAGGGTTTTCTTTAAATATGCATGCTCATTTGAGTGTTCCTTTCAGCATAGCATATCCTTACCTATGGAGTCCTTCCACTTCTTTTTTTTTCCCCCAGATGTTCTACTGACTGTTGTTAGGTGGTCTATTTGGACTGTTTAGGAAAAGAAATCACCTAAGAATAGAAGCCAACATACAGATTCTTCAGAACTCTTTGGCAGAAAAAAGCAATGCTGGTTTTTAAAACACAAATACTGTGCACAAATTGCCAGGGCCTAGAGGACACTGCCAGCCCTTACCAGTCCCAGGGCTCCCTAACACTAATAAAAGGGAAATATTATCTATTTAGTGGAGTTATACATTTAAATGTGCTTTTAGATTTTACTAATAAAAGAAGATTTGCATATTCTTCAATTTTTCCTTGAAGTAGCTGTGAGCTTCTCAACTGCACTCCAGGAATTTATGAAGAAAAAAATCTCATCCTATAAAAGAACGACTTTGGATAAAAAAATTAAATAGAGATATTTTTTAGAAGTTCATTGCTTGCTTTTCTGCAGCGTTCACATGTAAAGTTTTGAAAGATGATAACGTACTGAAAGTATTATCTCAATGTGGATACAGTAGCAAGGCAAGAGGCTGCAGTTTAAACTATAGCAAAAAAAAAAAAAAAAATTCATCAAAGCCAATAAAGTTCATTCAGATGCTATATACATTTTAGTGGAAAAAGTCCTCAGAAATTAAAAATTATGCAAGCCCAGATGCAGGTATAATATTAAAATATGGCTTAGTATTCCCAGAAACAGTTTGACACTCTTTCTCTAAATATTTTTAGTTTCTGTGATGGGCAAAAACATTCACCTTGGTTGACATATTTAGCAAGAAGATAAGACTTCAACTGATAATCATATTATTCTTATAATTGGCACAAAGATCCATTGGTATGCAGAAACCTTCCCAACTGCTGTTGTTTCAAGTGCTCTATATTTGCAGCACACACTCTTCATGGTATGTGATAGGTCAGCTCTGGGGAGATGACCAAGCTGCCACCACAGCAAAGACACAAGGATTGCTCTCAGTCTCTCCTAAATATGCCTAACTTTCGTCATTAGCTGTACAGAGAGACCAGGTTCTTGATTTAAGCAGAAAGATTCTATGTTTAAAACAAATCAGTGCTAAAATTTCTGACAGCGCATTTTTTTTTCTGGAAATAAATACCCAGCACTTCTCCTAGGTAAAATTAATCTTCAGTCCTAGGCATAGCACTTAGCCTATACAATGTGCATCTTTCACCTCCTCCCTATTTCACAGCCTTAAATAAGGCTTAAATATTGCATAATTCTTCCTTTTAACTCTCTGAACAGTGAAGAATTTCATGTTACATGAACATCCTGATGAAAACATGCTCTGGAAAACATTGAGAGTATGAAAGAGAATAAAAAAAAGCCAACGTTTCATATCTCACAGAAACTAGAAAGTATTCAGTATTTGTTGTCATTTTGCACTGAAACAAAACCAAATGCTTTTAATGTTTTCATAAAACATATCTGTGTTAAAATGTCATATTCACAGTAAAAATGTCAGGTTTTAAAGTTCCCTCTCAGTTGGGTCACAGATAATCAGAGCCTTTACAATCTAACAAGTCATTTTCACCTAAAAGCTTTCTAGAATTCAGCAGATTTCCACATTTTTTTTCTAATTCAACAAATTACCATATTTCCATTGTATTTTACTAGACATTTTTCAGAATTCATCCATAAATATTAGTGAAGTGCCTTGCAAATCATATTCAAACAAACACTAGAGAACATTTATTTTCATTATTCTCTTAGCCTCACTCAAGAGATATATTGATTACCACTAGTTCAAAGTCAAGGTCCTAAAAACAGAAAATGGTACTTAATAAAAAACAGGCTATAATTTCTATCCTGGACTACCCCACAACTCTCAGTTGAATGGTAGATGGGTAAAAGGTGCAGGAGGAGAGTGCAGAGCATTATCAGTTTTCTCTTATGAGGATAGTCTCTGACTTTCTAAGTTTACGTGGTCAAAAGGCTAAAAAGATTTCATATAGACCAGATGAAAATGAATGGTTCAAAATGCAGAAATTATCTGCAGCTATTCCATTATGAGGTGTGGCTTGACCCCAAGTACTGAATTTAACCTCCCATCCATCACAGGCTAATTATGTTTCCAGAAACAAAAAAGGATAATAATTCAATGTGATGTGCAAGGAAGTGACCATATAACTGCCATTAACCTGTGCGTCACACAAAGTAATTGTCCTAAAGTCCTACCACTAATGCTGGCTTTAAAGTTTTGTTCACCTATTTCAAAAGTATGCACCAAAGAACAATATTCTGATCTCCTACACATGAGCATTTCTACACACACCACCATCATCATACAATATGAAGTTTACTATGTAACATAGCCTTGACTACACTGAGTAAATGGCGGGGGAAATACCAGCATTTGTACAAAAGAAAGCCCTTGTCACAGCTCCACTTAACATTCCTGAGGGACACCACTACATTGTGTAATTTGTGCCATAAGAAATATTTATTAGACTGATTTACTCCACTACTGGTGCTGTGCTAATAAATTCCTACATGCCTTAATGACGGCAATATATTGAGAATAATTTTTTAAGGAAAGTGAAAGAACACACAAGCAAATCCAAGGCTGAAAAACTGTTCAAAAGAACATGTCATGTCTTCACTGACCACCATAAATCAATGAAAACGCTCAGGGACCATTGCATCACACTCTTCAGTGTGCTGTCAGTATGTCCTGCACTAGCAGAGGTTCACCACCTTAACTCCAAAGAGCTCTCTAGCAAGTTATTTACTTAACTACTCAACTTTCAGCTTGCCTTTCCTGAACTATATGAGCATGTAGTAAAGAGAGGATGGAAGAAATTCACAGGTCTCCCGGGAGGGACATTGAGACACCCTGACCACAGACTTGACAGGTAAGCACAGGCCTCTTATTGCCTAGAATCATAATTTCAGTTGCTATTCTTAGAGGACTCTCCCTTTAAAGATAACACTTATTATTTTTCCATGCTTCTGAAAAAAAAAAAAAAAAAGCAATGCATTAATGCATTTTCTGTTCACTGGCTTCCTGGCAGCAACTAAAGGAGTTGGCAGGGGTTTCCCTGCGAGTGCACATAGGACCAAGACATAATCCTGTCTTTGACAATGTACTAATGAGTGATAAATTCTTTCAAATGCAAAGAAGGGAGAACAGATGTATTAATAATCTTTAAGCTCTGTTACTGAAAACACTAGCTGCTTGTTCCTAATTATGTAAGTATAAACCATGCTACATCAGAAAAGTATTTTCCCCAAATCCCTGTCAGTTGCTTGCTATGAGCACAGCAAGATGAATACTGCAGGCAATATTTACAACTACGAATATATATTTTTCAGTCCTGAACTCAGTTTTCTTGATGTTCACAACCCCTTTCACTTGCTTCACAGTAACATTCAAATTTGTATTTTTTAATTTTGAAAATACTCATGTAACCAACTTGAGTAATAAAAATCACACAGATTTGAAAAAAGTGGTAAGTAATGAACATGCTATTCTGTTTGCAGAAACCTGATTTGATGAATAAAATTATGAATATATCATGTTCGAATCCACATCTGCTTATGGACACTTTATAAATTTAAATAGGCTATACTTGTTTACTGAACACGTCACTAAATGTCTGCATACAGGCTACAGTACAGCTACAGAAGAATGAGAGAGCAGAGAAAACGATGTCATACATCACTCAGTGGAGAATCTGCTGCTTATTAAGAGCCCTTGGAACATTTATGAAGAAAAAAATCCCTCAGCAAGGCTCATTAGCTTAGACATAGTGCTATGCTAACAGCTGGCACACAGCTGGCTGACTCTTGCATGAGCAGAACAGATGCATGTCTATCTAAAAAATGGTGCAGCAACATAACAACTATCCTGGGAAGAAAGAAAACCCACTGAAGGAAGGAGAAGACACACAGATGATACCAGTTTTGGATGGAAAAGCTCTTCTCAGTTCCCTAGCAGAACAGAATCAAGGTCCTTTTATTTTGGGAGACTGTCTTTAACAATGGTCAGGAGGAGATGTTTCAAATGAGGAAGGAAGAGTTGCATAATACCAGTATAGAAGATAATCATCCCAATACAACAGCGAAGGATTTGGTTGCATCTGAAGTTTGCCAATCCTCAAAAATGTGTTGGCATTATAAACATTTAGTAGTTTCTAAATTCATTATATGAATATTCAAACCTGCTTGGAATTTTGCTGTCTGTGGCCTCAAAGGCAACCTGTACAAATGTGTTTCATAGTTCATATACTGTGTGAAAAAGATTTTCCCACACAGATTTGAATCAGCTTCCTTACAGTTTTATAAGAAATCTTCCTCATTATATATGACCAAAAAATCCCAACTTCCAATCTATTCTCTTGTAGGCTATTCAGCAAATACGAGGTTTGTTGGCAGGGGTGTATTTTTGTTCATTTGTTTTTGAAGTGTTCGCTGATATGTTAGAAAGGGGAAAAGGACCTCTGAGATCACAAAGTCCAACCATACACACACCAAAAAACCCTACAATCTCAACCACTAGAGCATGTTCTGAAGTGCCACAGCTACACGTTTCTTAAATATCTTCAGGGATGGTGACTCAACCACCTCCCTGGGCAGGCTGTTCCAGTGCCTCACTACTCTTTCAGTAACGTAATTCTTCTTATTATCTAATCTGAGTGTCCCCTGCTGCAACTTCATATAATTTCCTCTGTTCCTATCATTATTTACTTGGGAGAAGAGGCCAGCACCCATCTCTTTACAACTTCCTTTCAGGTAGTTGTAGAGGGCAATGAGGTCTCCCCTCAGCCTCATCCTCTCCAAACTAAACATGTGTAGTTCCCTCAGCCTCTCCTCATATGATTTGTTCTTTAGACCCCTCACCAGCTTGGTAGCCCTCTTCTGGACATGCTCCAGCAATTTAATGTCCTTCTTGTAGTGAGAGCCCCAGAACTGAACACAGTACTCAAGGTGAAGCCTCACCAGTGCTGAGTACAGAAGCACCATCACTTCCNGATGCTGTTGGCCTTCTTGGCCACCTGGGCACACTGCTGGCTCATGTTAAGCCGGCTGTCCACCAGCACCCCCAGGTCCTTTTCTGCTGGGCAGCTCTCCAGCCACTCATCCCCAAGCCTGTAGCACTGCCTGGGATTGTTGTGACTGAAAGGCAGGACCTGGCACATGGCCTTATTGAAGCTCATACAATTGGCCTTGGCCCATGGAGCCAACCTGCCCAGATCCCTCTGCAGAGCCTCCCTACCCTCAAGCAGACCAGTATTTCCACCTAGTTTGGTATTGTCTACAAATTTACTGTGGGTGCACTCAATCCCCTCATCCAGATCATTGATAAAGGTATCAAACAAGACTGCCCTCAAAACCGAGCCCTGAGCAAGAGCACTGGTGACTGGCCACCAACATGATTTCCCCCCATTAATCACAACTCTCTGGGCACAACCATCCAGCCAGTTTTTTGCCCAGTGAAAAGTAAACTTGTCTATGCCATGATTTGCCAGCTTCTTCAGGAGAATACTGTGGGGGACAGTGCAAAAAGCCTTACTGAAGTCCAGGCAGACAATGTCCACAGTCTTTTCCCCACACAGAAGGTGGGTCACATGGTCATAGAAAGAGATGAGGTTGGTTAAGCAAGACCTCCCTTTCATAAATCCATGCTGATTGACCCTGATCCCTTGGCTGCTCTGCACTTGCCATGAGAGCTCACTCAGGATGATCGTCTCCGTGATCTTTCCGAGTACTGGGGTCAGGCTGACAGGCCTGTACTTCCCTGGATCCTACTTCTTGTAGATGGGTGTCACATTAGCCACCCTCCAGTCACCTGGTACTTCCCCTGTTGACCAGGATTGTTGGTAACTGATGGAGAGAGGCTTGATCAGCTCTCCCGAAAGCTCCCTGAATACTCTTGGGTGTATCTCATCTGGCTCCATTGTAGACATATGTGTGTGTAGGTGCAGAAGCAGATCATTAACTACTTTGATTATGGGGGGGTTGTTCTGCTCTCCATCCTTGTCTTCCAACTCAGAAGCCTGAACACCCTGGGGGTAGCTGGTCTGACTTTTAAAGACAGAGGCAAAGAAGACATTAAGTATCTCAGCCTTCTCCTCCTTCTTGGTTGCAATGCTCCCTCTGGAATCTGGAAAGGGATGGAGATTCTTCTCTCTTTGAACTGTTGATGTATTANCCTGTTGACCAGGATTGTTGGTAACTGATGGAGAGAGGCTTGATCAGCTCTCCCGAAAGCTCCCTGAATACTCTTGGGTGTATCTCATCTGGCTCCATTGTAGACATATGTGTGTGTAGGTGCAGAAGCAGATCATTAACTACTTTGATTATGGGGGGGTTGTTCTGCTCTCCATCCTTGTCTTCCAACTCAGAAGCCTGAACACCCTGGGGGTAGCTGGTCTGACTTTTAAAGACAGAGGCAAAGAAGACATTAAGTATCTCAGCCTTCTCCTCCTTCTTGGTTGCAATGCTCCCTCTGGAATCTGGAAAGGGATGGAGATTCTTCTCTCTTTGAACTGTTGATGTATTAATAAAAACTTTTTTTGTTGTCCCTTATGTCAGTGGCCAAGTTGAGCTTCATCTGGGCTTCTGCCTTCCTAAGTTTCTCTCTGTATAAACTAACAAGATCTCTGTACTCCTCCCGAGTTGTCTGTCCTTCTTCCAAAGATGGTAAACCTTCCCTTTTTCCCTAAGTCTCATCAAAAGCTCCTTGTTCAGCCAGGCTGGCCGTTTTCCTTGACTCTTCTTCATAAAGGAAACTTTGGTCTTTTCATTTTTTTATGAGAGATCTCATGATGTCCCAGCACTGTCATTGATTATCCTCTCTTGTTCTTGAACCTGTCCTGAAATCCAACAACATTCTTTTTGGGATGGGTGGACAAACACTTCAGTAAATCTTTTAGATAAGATCACATAATATTATAATATTGGCATTATGTTATTTCCCAGTATTGCTTTTCATTATACTTTCTATACATGCCCCCAGAATTGTCAGCTTATAGACAGGCACCTTACAGAATCATAGAGTCATAGAAAGGTTTGAGCTGGAAGGGACCTTCAAGACCATCAACTTCCAAACCCCCTGCCTTGGGCAGGGACACCTCCCACCAGACCAGGTTGCTCAAAGGCCCATCCAGCCTGGCCTTTAACACATCCAGGGATGGGGCAGCCACAGCTCCTCTGGGCAATCTGTTCCAGTGCCTCACCACCCTCCCAGGAAAGAATTTCTTCCTGAGATCTAATCTAAATCTCCCCTCTATCAGCTTATCCTCTATATGTTTGTAATTGCTCTCATGCTTTTAACACAAGTTGATAGTGAACAGTTCATCAGTAATCGAGAAAATTAACACATCTCCATGTTATGCTCAGTTGATGTGCTTAAAGTGGTTATATCATAAATTATATCTATATTCAAATTTCATAATGTTTTAACAACAGATTTGTGAATATTCAAAAGAAAGAAAAGTTCAGATGTTACTTAGAAGTTACCTATTGTGGTAGAGGCTATTGTGGACTTAGAGTGTTCAGCAAAGCATGTTATGTAAAACTTACCATATAGATCAACTCGTTGAAATCCTAAAGTGCCTAAAATCTATATAAAATAGTGAACAAGCAAAATTAAACTCAAAAAAAAGAACAGGAGGAGGAGAAGTCAAGGAAAAAAAGACATTCTTACTAAAAGGTGTATGTGTTTATTGATTCAGATAACAGGAAACAAAAACTTAGCTGTCTTTATTACTCATATAGTAGGACAGTTCAAGGGCAATTACAAGAAAACTTTCAAGGTGTATCAGAGAACTTAACAAGATGACTGCAAAATTTTTAATCTTCTTTGATTTATTAATATGAGAAAGAACTGGCATTTGGGGCAAAATGTAATGATAACCTACTGGGTTTTATTCCTCTTATCAAAGCGATTATCATTTTGTGGAGACATGAAAACTACTTTCTCCATCCAACAATAAATCTGTCATAAAAGAGAACCACACAAACAGATGGAATTTTACATTCCCTTCCTTCATTCTGCACCACATCACAGTGAAGTCCATTTACTTCTGAGGGGTTTGGATCATGCTCTTTCTAGGCCTTTTTCATCTTAATCTTCCTTTCCAAAATGTAGTCTCATATGGTCCAAACAGGTGCTCTATGATTTCTGCATCCGGAATAGCAAGTACCCGCTTCCAAATCTGAAGTGTTACAAAACCAGGTGGCCCAGTTCTGGGAGTGGCATTTCATTTTATGCCCCACAGTATTAGGATGTCAAGCGTTTTATACCCTGAACAGAGTAATTCACTCTATAAGGGAATGAAAAATTACGCTAGCTTCTCAATACTTTTAATAAATTTATGTTTGTTTTTGACAAACATGTTTTATGGACAACTGTAAAACAGCTATGGGTAGCAGCTACAGAGCTTGCAACAGCAAAGAATTAAGTCACTGCTACCCCTGGAGTGCTAATGAGGTAAAAATGTGCTGAATGTTCATACTTTCCTTGAAATACACATATTATGCTTGCTACAGGTGCACAATGCTAATTTGCTCTTTGGGCAAACTGTGCTCAATTTGCATAATTTTAACATCCTGAAACCTGCAAACATCAGGAAAATCTGTGTGTTTCTCTGCCTGTAGCATTAAGTCATTGAATGCCTAAGAATCAATATAAGCCCTCAGAACTAGGAGGGAAGCTCTACTGGAGTCATGCGTTAGCTAAATTATAGGATCAAAGCCTTGAGGTATACTAGCCCAGGTCTTTTGTTTATAACCAACACACCCACGGTAATTTCACTGTCTGCAGAACCAGAACTAATTTTTCTGACCCAGCAATACTTTACAATTGGCAATTTACTAATGATCCATCCACTTGGAAGACACTGCTATAATCTTATCTGATAAATACAGGACTCAAGCTAAACAATAGTACAAAAGTAAGCAGGTTTGAGTAATTTCTGGCTTCCAGTTAGCTTGAGTAATAATTGAACGTGATCCAGCCTACATATATTTAAAATAAAAGCGTAATGTTTTTTATTAATCTTTTTATCATTTATCCAAGTTAAATGCTCCTATGTGTGTTGAAATAACTTGAAATTAACATAATCAGTAGATTGAAAGTGACCTTTCCAGTGGTTACTACAGCCAAAGACATCTGTAGAATAAGATGGAGAAAACATGAATACGCACCACTGAAACAGCACATTGCATCCATGAGGAGGAATATTAGTAGAGAATAGCTACCAATTCTTACTCACAGTTCAATCTGAATCTTTAAAACCTTCTTCAGATTATTGTTGGTTGTTCAATTTGGGGTACCTGTTTACAGAATGATAAAATTTTGTCTTCTAATGCATCTAGCAAAACAAGAGTTTACCAAATACAAGTGAGAGAATTTGAGTTTGTTGTTAAAAATATGCAATATCTTGACCTGTTGTCCTGCTACTATGTAAGTCTCTGTGAAATCTCTGCTATTCCTACTGCTTTGGTAGCTATGGTATTTTTGCACAAACGTACAGCTAAATCAAAAGCAGTCATCAGCACAGGCGATGGCTACAAAATGACTGGAAAGAATCATAGAGAGAGATCAAGCATAAAAAACCCCTCTGTCTATTGAACACATCAGAGGAGGGCAAACAGTTGAAACAGTGACAGGAGAAACAGAGTATGGATCAAAGATTACATGAAGCAAACACTAATTTGGCAGTGTTAAAAACGCAAATGCAATTTACATCCTGACATCAGAGAAACATATTTCTTAGAAAGAGACAAAAACCTTCCAGATCTTACAGAAAAGTTTGAATATTCATACTGTGTAGAAGGAGTAGTTTTCTGGGCTGAGAGAACAGGCTGTCCTGGATTACGGCATTTTTTGGTGTTTGCAGGTGGCACTAGAAAGGAGCTAGAAAGGCACTAGAAAGCTGGCACTATGGAGCTAGAGACAAAGTGTTTGAACGCTGCTAGGAATTTGTTATGGCAAATGCATTAACACGTTCAACACTGTTTGCCCAGAAGGTCAGACCAGAAACATCATTGGCATTGTATAAGAAAAGTATTGCCTAGTCTGAATCCTAAAGTGAGTACGTTTGGTGCTGAACAAAAGGGAAATAATATCATTATAAAATCCTTTGTGATTTTTTCCCTCCAACAGGATAAAAACATTCATTTATAGCAGTGGAAAGTTTACTCTTTCCAGTTAATTTTTCCCTGGATCAGTCATACAAGATTCTGTTGGAAGCACCATGGCATCAGCCACAAAAAATCCACACAGACCATGTGTGTCAAAGAGGCACGGGACAAGATACTGTCAAGCAGCCAGAGACAAGTCTCCCCACAGTTCCAATCTCCTCTCACAGTATTTCTGACCTTGGCATGATTATAATACAACTACACACAAATGCTTCTGGTTTTGGCCAGGATTTGCTTCTGTCTCCACCACACATGCTGAGTAGTCAACTTTCTGTGTTCTTTGTTCCTTAGGGCTAGTGTAAATGGATAAGGTGCCCAATCTGTCCTACACCCCATTAAGACTTTTTTGACCTCAGGCAAAACACTCCATCATCAAGCAATTTTGATTTGTATCCTTGTACCTACTCACCTTTTAATTATTTTCATTCTTTTTTGCTCATCACCCTTCCTTTGCCCTCTTCTTTTTTTTCCAAGAAAAACTTTGCTTTTTTTAGCTTTGGTTGCTCGCTTTTTTCTTACCACTTCATGTACAGCATACTTCATCCTCAACCTGTCTGTTGCTGCCTTCCAAGCTCTCTTTCATCTGAGCCCTTGTCTTATTCCTACTTGCCTCCTCTAGGACTTTCTCCTGCACTGTTACAAACACCTGAACTACTAAGAAGTAATGGTAACACTAAGGACTCTTGAGATAGATTGTGAGGACTAAACAACAACAACAACAACAAAACCTGTATCAAGCTTTTAAACTAATAGTAATTATTAATGCAATTTCTGGAAAGGGCAAATCTCACTTCCCATAGTGAAAGGTTTTGGCAACTCAACAATAAAGCTGCCCTGAGGTGTAAAAAATACTAGCCATCTGGCACACTGCAGTGTTTTCTTAGTGAATCTCTTCAGCAGGTGCATCATTTATGGTTTAAACACTGAGGATCTCGACTACCTATCTGCAGCTTCATACCACAAATATTCCTCCACTTTGATGTCTTAGTAATTCTCACCAACATTAACAGCTATAGCAATTTTTGAATCAGAGTATATCTTCTGATTACTAGGAAATTATACCCTTATGAAAAGTAATATATTTTTAGTATACTTGGCACACTTTTGCTACAACTAAGTATCTGTAGAATACTTGAATTATAGCAAGTATACTCATTTTTCGTAAGTGTAGAGTGACACATTATAAAACAAATTATTATAATCAGAGATTTTCTTGAAGCTATCAAAGGGTTTGATTCAAAATGGGACAAGTTCTTCCTAGTACTCTCAGCCTGCATTAGCAGTTAGTGGGAGCTGAGGACACTCAGCACCTTCAAGGGAAGTTCCCGCGTAAGACCCAATCCTGCAGCTGTGCAAGATGAAATCTCTTTGATTGCTTCTACTGATTTGCATACTACATCTATGATTTGGACGCACTGATAAATTACACTAGAATGTTCTGTTGTTCTGTCGGCCTTACAGACTCGCTATACATTGTTTTTCAGTTTGTGAGGTCTTTGGAAAAGAGCTTGGTTTTCACTCAGAGCCAGGCTACAGAGACTACCCAGAAGCTCCCCTAACACACAGGCTTCTTGAACACACCAATATATCTAGGCAGCACTGTCATCCTAGCAAAGAGGATGAGGAAGGCGATGACAGATGATGATGAATAGATTTCACGGAAATTTATATAAATGGCATACAAATGGCATTCATATAAATTACATCAGTTACATATGAGTAGAAATTTAGTGAGGTTTTAAAAGGAATGATGGGAAATTATATGAGCAACATTTGAAAAAGACTAGTTTTGAAAGACATACTAAGCAAAACACTTCAGGGTTTAAAATAACCTCCCTTGGGGACTGCAACAAAATATTAACCCCACATCTGCTTACAGCTGGATTTCTTACATGTTTCTTTCAAATCAGGGATTTCACAGACAGTTATCGCATGACATGAGTTTACAAGTTCTTTTGGCAACTATTGTCCTCTCAATGACAACATACAACAGTTTGTTGTTCTCTTCAGTTCTTCTTCTTATCTAAAGGATTGCCTATATTTTGTTGCTTAAAAAATGTTTTAAGAATTAAAAAGCAAATATTTGAACTAAAAGAGACCTAGCTATTCTCAAACAATTTAGTTATGTTTTTGCAATCAAATGCATTTAGTTGCATAGTATTTACATGACTATTCTTAAACTTAAATCTGCAAGGATGGCCTTGAGACGTATCTGCTGCATGCATAAATATTCGATATATGTTATGTCATGTTACCACATGAAGATTCACAAAAAACAATCACTTTTTTTGAGAAATGAATATAGGGGTTACTCTTGAAATTAGTAAGATTATGAATATGAAAGTTACTCTTACAGTTTTAAAAAATGACAGTATCGATGCTCTTATCAATGCTGCCAAACTCTTCTATAAAGAAAATTCAACAACAGCCTTCTCATTAACAGTGTTAATACCAAACCAAATGTCCTTTGGAAGCCAGCTGATTTAACAGTTCTGTTTTACCACACTTTGCCCGGTTGACTGATATAGGCTCTCAAATCCAAACGCATATATATAGAAGGACACTTTGAACCACTATTTTGACTTTCTTCATGGAGCACCAGTGAAAAAAACACTGTGACTTATGTCATATCATAATCCATTCTGAAACCCGTTGAAGATTCATCAACGGGCTGACCTGATTAATGAGTTTCGGTACAGCTCAGAAATGTCTTTCATTATAGATTTCTCCTGGCGATGTGTACTGCTGTGCCCATCAGTCAGGCCTTGTGCACAACAGGATCTAGAACTGGTATGTGTGAAAGTGTAGTGTATCTTCCGCTCTGAGATTTAGAGCCATCAAACTATAGGGTTTTGTCACTGAGTATGTCTTTTAAAATGGACTTACATGATTTTTGAGGTCTTGGTAGCTCCTGTATTCTTCACACTACATTTTCTTCTATGATAATTATGTTGTAGGAATATGATTATATTGTAGGGATATGATTATCTTCATACTCATCAAGTTTTCCTCTTATTTAATGAAAAAACCCCACAGGTTGGATACACAATTTCTGATAAGTAATAAAGCTTTTAATTCAATATTTCACATATATATATATTTCATATATGCAGATATCATCAACGTATACCCTTTGAACTATTAAACAGGTCTGTTTTTCTTAGTACTTCAAACAAGTCCATGAAATGAAGCTACCAAGAAAAAAATAATGGCATCTACATTAGTCTCCGAATCATCCTAAGATTTTAATCTCGGGGATCAAAGGTGCATCTTCAGTGAGATGTCTTTTAGTACTATTAAATTCGCTTAAAGATGTTTTGCGTTAAATTTTCAATATTACAGTTAATACGAGAAAGCAGTTATATTGAAAGAAAAACATGTGTAAACCTTGAAATAGTTTGTAGTCAGCTCAGATTTTGAATTTACCAACAGACCACAAATATCTTCTGATCCTCAGATATATTTATGCACTTTCTGATCATGTTTGCTTTCTTTGGACAAAACTACTTTTGAAGCCCAAAACCTATAGCCATATGAGTCTCCAATCTCCTCTTCATGACTAGAATATTATATCACTAAATAGAGCTGATTCCTTCTGAAATAGCAGGAGACTTGGAAATATCACTAAATGTCAGTACTGGGCAAAAGGTCAATAAATATTTCAGATCCTCATAATTATGCTCTTTTACTTTATTATTTATCTATTCTGAATTGGTTTTAGCAAGTTTTTAACACCTTAATCCTCCCAAGTTAGGTAGAAGCTAGCTCCAAAATTGCATTATCTAGAGAAACTATCAAATCCAATCCACGTGTAGTTAGTTGGCTCTGAGTTCTGCATGCTGAATTCAAATATATGTCTCAGTCAAACAGCTCCAGTACTGCATTCGATTATTTGCTGCAATTAATTTTACTGAACCATGCAGTTTTGCCTCTCTCTTTTACTTCAAGATCTTCTAGTACTTCAAAATTTTCTCCAATTGGTTTGAACTGAGCAAGTCAGGACTTATGAAATATGCTGTCTTTCTTCTAAGACAGGCGTCTTTTAATTTCATTTTACTTCAGATTTACCCACACTTTCTTCACCAGTAGCTGACGTTGCCCAGTAATATGGTAATTAACCAGCAGAAATTATACCTTTCCTCCCCCATATTTCTTTAAACCTCATTGTCTCTATGCAGACACAGACATTTGCATACCATTACGTTAGTTCTGCTACAAATCTATGTCATCATGTCTGTTCCTCACTCTGGACCAAGTTCAAAAGGTATTACTGAATTGTTCAAAAAAGAATGTTACCAGCTATCCTCTGAAGAAACTTGTATTCAAACACACAAAGGGACAGTTTTCTAACAGGTCTGAAGTTCTTCTCAAAGATTTGGTTTGATATAGAAGGATTAGTGATGACAGCTCCAAAGAAGGGATGTGTGGATTGATGTGCAGTTGGATGGGGCTTTGAGCAACCTGGTCTAGTGGGAGGCATCCCTGCCCAAGGCAGGGCTATTGGAACTCAATGATCTTTAAGGTCTCTTCCAACTGTAACCATTCTATGATTCCAGCCAGAAGAGAGATTTGACATACCCCAAAAATCTAATCACCCTACTACTGAACATGGACCACTTCAGGGAACAGGTTTTCTCTCCCTTTTAAATCTTTAAAACAATTCCTACTGTCTCCATATCAGAAATAACTTTCTCCCTTCTCATATCTTTCTCACGTCTGCCCAACGTTCTCTGGAAGCACCTCTAGTTTGATTTTAATTGTGGGTTATTTTTTTCTCAGCAGAATCATTCATATTTCTTCTGCACCTCCCTGACTGGTTGCTTCCTTTTTTATTAGCTCTGACAGCCATATCAATTGCATGTGCGTGCCTCAGAGACAGCCCCAGCATTCACTTCAGCTTGCCAACAAATCTCTTATTTAAAATTACAACTGTTGGACAATTTCACATATGTATTTTTTAATGACTCAAAGGCACTTTGTTCTGACAATATACATCCCTCCAAAAGGTCTCAGACTTGCAAGTTGGATAACGTACTGCATTCCCTCTGACAGAAAATATGATTGGTTTGTTTCCAAGAATATCATTGCTGCTTTTATCTCCTTACTTTTCAAAATCTAAAAATATTTTGGTATAACTCAGAACATTAATTTATGGAGAAGAAAGCCAGGTTTCTGTAAGACCATGTGCATCTTGCAAGATATTCCATACATTTGTCAAGCTGAAAGACCTACAAAGAGAGATGGCTTGGAAATTGCCTTGCTTATTTTCTTCTTTCCTCTTTTTTTTATTTTTGTATGTGTGTGTGCTGCTTCCAAATGAATCAACTATGACACCATATGCTGCAACAACTGCTGAGAATGACAAAAGTAATAGTCTCTTCTAAAATTCAACCAAACTCCCACTATTAAATTAAGGAAATTGTGTTCTCCTTAAATCTCCCCGTATCTTCCTGGCTCTCTTAATGTCCCACTGCTTTAATTCTATGTAGGCTCTGCCCAGCCCTCCTCTCACTGTGGCAGCCTTCTTACTACAGATTTAGGAAAACATGAACATCCTCTGGCTACTGCTGAATAACTGAGTTGTCCCTCAGTCTGAAGGTGGAAGAATCCTCCACCTGTGCGAACACCTCCACCGCGCCAGCACATTCAGGGTGGGTTGGGCTTTGACACTCCACATCTAAGTGCCTAAGAAGCTTGATCACGTGTTCACCGTAAGTGTAATACAAGTAAGGCCACACTTATAAAATAATATTTTTTACACTATATACACATGCACACACACACACAAAATACTAACTTCTATCAGGTTACAACGTTGCTCCTTTAAAAATGTGTATCACTTATCATATTGCAGTCAACAATTCATACACTTTTCACAGCAGAACAGGTATTTGCTCCTTACCCTGTTTGCACTGGTTAAGTTACTAGAATTGTTGAGAGAAATTCTCACTCTACTTGAAAATAACTGGATATGGATATCATCTGGCTGAATAAAAGGGATGTCTCATTATTCTGTAAGTACTGAAGATACGTTGCATATCTAGCAAGCTTTTATTCTCATTACTTAACATGTTGCTTGGTTACCTCATCAAACTTGTCATCTATGAGGAAGCCCGTTTCATTGAAAAAATTAATCATAAGGCTAACTCCTCTAGGACTGCAGTGGGAGAATGGATTTTATTTATTTATTTACACTTATGCCTGAAGTTTCAGTTCAAAGCTAAATTGTTATGTTCACACTCTGGACAACAAAAGTATGGTTGCACAGGCCATCCTCAAAAAATTCTGGGATGTCCAATACTGGGGTGCTCTTGTGACTCTTAGTGTGACAAACATCACTCCACATTTTCCAAAGTTACCAGGACCTTGGCTAAGGCCACATGCAAATCCCTTACAACCATAGAATCATAGAATGACAGAATGGTTCAGGTTGGAAGAGACCTTCAAGATCACCAAGTTCCAACCCCCCTGCCAAGGGCAGGGACACCTCCCACCATAGCAGGTTGCTCCAAGCCCCACCCAGCCTGGCCTTGAACACTTCCAGAGATGGGGCATCCACAACTTCTCTGGGCAACCTGTTCCAGTGCCTCACCACCCTCAACTATTGCTAAACCATGTCACTTAAGCACTACATCTACCCCTTCTAGTCTATACCTCCATCTTCCCAAAATGCAAAATCCAGTAAGCTTTTATGGGGTAAAAAAAAAAAAAAAAATAATAAAAAAAATATAAAAAGTAATAGCAACATAACAACAAAAAAGAACCATGAAAAAAAACAACCCATGGAAACAAGAGAGCTGGGGAGCCGGCAGAGGTGCCCACCGGCCACCCCTACGGTGTTTCACCACCTCATCCTTGGAAGACGCGCCAACTCCCCGGCCATCAGATGGCAGCAGCGCGCACGCCCACCACCCCCCGG
>VXBW01005151.1:846433-907377 GCA_013400375.1 Thinocorus orbignyianus | reverse complement strand
TTTTTCTTTCTTTCTTTCTTTCTTTCTTTCTTTCTTTCTCCTTTCTCTTTCCCCCTCTGCTGCTGTGTGTGTTTGTGAGCGCAGGGAGAAGGCAGGCGCCGCAGACAGCGGCGGGCAGGGATGCTCTAGCGGTGGGATCCCCACTCGGCGGCTCCCCGCGGACACCTGTAGGGATCGCTCTGCCACGCACGACGGGCGCACACNCCCGCGCCCACACCGCCCCCTTCCCCTGCGCCGCAGCAGGGCCCCGCAGCCGGTGCACCCACGCGGGCTCCCACTCGTGCACATGGCGGCTTTCCCACTCTGCGGAGTGGAAGACACTCCCTCCCTTCTTCCCTCTCTCCCTCCTCCGGGGCGCAGCCGGTAGCGCTGGGGCCGCCGCCGCCCCGTCGGGCCGCGCAGGGCGGAGCTGTTCGGGGTGCCGAAGCCGGAGCAGCGACGCCGTGCCGCAACCGCCACCGTAACCCCCCCCCCAAAAAAAGGCGATAACTGGGAGCAGGGATGGGCCCGGTGGCTCCCGCCGTGGCCCACGCTTTTTGCCAGAGTTCCCCCTCGCTGGTGGCAGCGGTGCGAGAGGTGGCTCCTGCCGGGGGGCTGAGGTGGAGAGGGGGGGTCGTCGTGGCAGGGGAGACCCGGGGGCTCTCCGCTGCCTGGGCAGGGCTGGCCTCTGCCCGCCAAGTTTGGGGGTTGTCCTTGTCTCCTTTTGCAGCTCTTGCCCACCTCGTGTGTGACAAATAATAAAAATAAACGTGTTGACACTTAAGAGGAATGAAATTAAATATAAAGAGCAAGTAGGAGGTGACTTCGCGGCTCTGAACGTGTCAGGTGCATGCATCTGAGTGAGGTGTGCGCCTTTTTTAAAGCAGGTTTCGCCCTGGCAGGCCGATTTCTGCCCCTTCTCCCCACACTTAGACAGGCACACACCCCCAAGCCCGGCAAAGGGCTTGGCAGCAGCTCTGGACATCACCTCCTGCATGCCCAAGTGCTGCTGAGGAAGAAATGGGAGGGAAGGAGGTGAAGGGGAAGCAGCGGGTGAGGGAGGTGTTGGAGATCCTCTCCTCCATCAGGAGATAACTGCTAATACACACCTTCCGGAAAAGATACAGAGGCTTGGGGGAGAAAAACCAGGGAGGGGAGCCTCTCTGCTCAAATGCTTTGAATGCAGAGACCTTTTCAGAGGAAGAGAGTGAACTGTGTCATATATATTAAAATGAAGAGTTGTCCTCTTAAATAAGTGCAGCTGAGCAAACGTACATAAAATGCTGCAACCCATTTCAGAGGACTAACACCTGGGATTAGCTGATCTGCATTGTGAATAATGTCAACATCAGAGCTGGCTTGAATTGGATTTTCCCTGCAAGAACAGAGAATATCAGCAGCAAAAGAAACCAGGCGGCAGAGGAAAATGCGGTTTGAAATTTTCAAAAAGCCTTCTAAGAAACCATTGCAATTCTTTCTCACCCCATGAAAATAAACCAGTAGGTGTACCATGTACAGTGAAGCCTGCCAGTTCCTGCTGGGAGCTAAGTCCGCTTTGTATGTTTTTGAGCTGTACTGGAAAGAACTAGAACTGGGCTTGGTAGCATCGTCTGCATTAATAGGACCCTATAGCTTCACAGGTGCTAGTGTTTCCATACGTAAGTTACAATAAGACAAATTGCAGAACAAACACCTCCCTTTCTTTTTAATGTCATCCTTGTAACTATAAAATACGCTACTGAAATATTTGAAAGTTTTGGAAAGGTAAGTAGTGTACATATAGATTGTACCATTAAGATGCGATCTTGTATAAGCGTATGCGTTAAGATTTAAGTTTACCACCGCAAGTTACTGTGATTTCTCAGTAACTCCAGAATTCCATCAGCAGTTCGTTTTCCTGGTGACGAACAGCAATTGAAATGAAAAATTAATCACAATCATCCACTATTGATCAACTCTATGATTTAACATGTTATCAGTCCTCATTTGTTATTATTCTGTTTCAATTCCTTGCAGATTAGAAACAAAAACGATAGAGGAAAATCACGCGCCCCCCTGGATCTTAGTCGTGGCCTTTTGCGAGCAAACAGAAGAGGAGCTGTCAGGCTTTGCATGTCAAGTAGCCACTCGGCTGTTTGACAGCTTCTGGGTTTCAACCCCACTGGGATTGAGGCAGCTCAGGAAACCATGAGCGATAAGTCCTGTCGTCTGCTGACGCTGCTCTAGCACCATGGCAGACAGTCTGTGAGGCAGCGCTGGGGATCAGTAATTGGCTTCCTGGGAAACTACAGCTGGCGGAGAGGATGTAAAAAGAGGCACGCACATGCGGGGATATCGCTACAGTCTTGCCGGGCTGGTGGATCCGCTTGGAGGAGGGTTTTGTCACCCATCTTGGTTTCTCTCCCGCTTTGGTAATGTTGGCTTTGGGGAAAATTTCTGCTGACTCACCCACCCCTGGACACCTTTTGGGAGGCTCGGCCAACCAGTGAAGAGACCCAACGGCGCCTTCCCTTCACCGCAGGTCCCTGCTGCTGACCCCCAGCCCACCCCCACGCCTGACCCCATTCTGTGGGGCACCCCTCGCCCCGGGGAGTCCCCAGCAGTGACCCCCGCACCTGGGGTGGGGGTGAGTGTGCCCCAACCTCCCAGCGCAGCCGGCTCCCGGCAAGATTTTACCCTGTCTGCCACCGGGGCCCCAGCGCCGCCCCTGGCCGGCCCTGCCGCCCCGCTTGCCCGCCCCAGGCCACGCAGGATGGGGGCGGCCCTGGTGCGGCGCGGGGGCTGCCTGCTGCTCTGGCTGGCCCTGCTGCTGGGCTGCTGGGCCGAGCTGGGCAGCGGGCTGGAGTTCCCAGGGGCGGAGGGCCAGTGGACCCGCTTCCCCAAGTGGAACGCCTGCTGCGAGAGCGAGATGAGCTTCAACATGAAAACGCGCAGCTCCAGTGGGCTGGTGCTCTACTTCGATGATGAGGGCTTCTGCGACTTCCTGGAGCTCATCCTCACCCAGGGCGGGCGGCTGCAGCTCAGCTTCTCCATCTTCTGCGCCGAGCCGGCCACCCTGCTCTCCGACACGGTGGTCAACGACAACCTCTGGCACGCCGTCGTCATCCGCCGCCACTTCAAGAACACGACGCTGATCATTGACCGGGCCGAGGCCAAGTGGGTGGAGGTGAAGTCCAAGCGGAGGGACATGACTGTCTTCAGTGGCCTCTTCTTAGGGGGGCTCCCGCCGGAGCTGCGGTCAGCCACGCTAAAGCTGACGCTCTCCTCCGTCAAGGACCGGGAGCCCTTCAAGGGCTGGATAACGGATGTCCGGGTCAACTACACGCAGACATCGCCGGTGGAGAGCCAGGAGGTGCGGCTGGACGATGAGCAGAGCCGCCTTTGTGCAAGGGAGGACGTCTGCCTCAACGGAGGCGTCTGCTCGGTGCTCAACGACCAGGCTGTCTGCGACTGCTCCCAGACAGGCTTTCGGGGGAAGGACTGCAGCGAAGGTAAGGTGCCATTTCAGCTTGCCCCACCGCCCCCCTCCCCATCGCTCCATGGAGGGGATGACGGGTAGGAGGCCAGGCCTGCATGGAGTTTCATCTGTATGAGTGGATCTCCCTCCCTTCCCCTTCCCTCCCCACCGCCTCCCCAGCTCCCCTTTTCCCCGCCTTCCCCTCCCTGCCCTCCACGTGTCTCTGTGGCTGACCATGGTGCCATCACTCTTCTGTTCTCTGCAAGTCTGGGCGAGAGGAGGAGGAGGGGGAGGGAGTTATTTGGGCGTCTTCCAGAGGTGGGGTGTGATTTGGGGTTGTTCTCGGCAGAGGAAAGGTGGGTCCTGGGTGCCAGGTGTCACCTGGGAAAGGAGGGGTCAGCCGGCATCATGCTCGGCCAGAGTCGAGGGTGGGGATGGGCGCGCTTTTCACAAGCAGCTGATGACAATTGATTCTAGGAGTGGGGAAAGCGATGCTGGGGAGAATTTTACCTGATTAAGTGCAAAGATGGCCTGGGTTTATTTTTGTAGGGTAGGGGAGACCCCGAGTCTTCTTTGTATTGATATTTTCCTCTGCTGTGTTGTTGAAATAAAATCAGTGATTTGTTTCTGAATTCCTTAAATTGTTGCCAAGGAAGAGGAGGATTAAACGGAGGATTATGTTTTTACACAAATGCGAATGGTGCTACTTTGCAATGTATTTAGCAATTCACCATGCCAGTCAGACAGGGGGAATACAAAAGGGTAAGGTGGAAGTACGTACTCCAAGACCACAAAATTACTGGACAGTTTTACCAAGGTAGAGGGAGCTTAGAAAAACAACAGTTTCCTGGAACCCATCTACAAACAAATCGCTGGGTAAAATATGATTCATATTCTGTTCCCATTGTTTTTGGCAAATGGAAGGAGTGTGAACATTTACTTTGCAGATGCGTGTAGGATTCTTTTTTTTTTGTTGTTTTGCTAGTAAATGTACCATTGCTTGCAGCTCCTTAAGCATAGAGTGTACATATGTTGTGTACCTAGAACAGGGTGTAAAGGTATACGACTAAGATAAGAGGAAATGTATCAGAAGAAAATATAGTCTTCATGTCAAAATTGGAGAGCAAAGACCTAAGTTTAGAATGGAAAAGGTAAATATAAATAAGATATTATCAAGGCCAAATGAAGATCTTCACTCAGTGGCTGCATGACATTTATGGCTGAATAATTTGCCTTTATCATTTCTAACAGATTTCACGCGTTGTAAGAAAGAAAGCATCGTTTGTGACTGTGCTTTATTATGTAACACCTTCTGTCCTTAGTGTCAATACTCAAAACACTACAGTCATTCTGCATCCTGTTTACTTTATCAGCTGTTTATCTCTCATCTGCCATTTGTTAAAAAATTCAAACCCTATTAACATTTTAAAATAATTTTTAGTAAGAGCAAATGATAGTTTCAGAAAATAAAACGTTTGTACTTTCAATAACATACAGTCCCAGATACTGTAAAATGGAATATCTTTTATATTAGATAAGATCATATCAATGGGTTTAGTACTTGGATGTAAATTTTTAATATGCAGTACTACGAAATATATTAGTATATGTAAAGTATTGAGTTGTCTTAGCATCTTTGAGTTAGGCCCTATTATAAACTAAAAAGAAAATTATGAGGAGTAGCAGCTTTGTTAAAGCAACAATACTAATTTATATATTTTTATACATTTTTATACCCCTTTACATTAAAACATAGTTTATTTGTAATGTTTTTGAACATGTAATATTTGTATGAAAAAGCTCATATAATTGCATGTAATATCAGAGAAATTTTTATCTTTACATAATAATAAGATCACTCGCTATTTTTAAGTAACATTTTTATGTTTAGATTGAATGGGATTGTAATACATATATGTGTTTATATACATTAAAAATTGTATAGAGCTTATAAGAAATTGAAACGCAAAATAATATTTACAATCTCCTAAGTTTTGGGTAAAATGCTGGCTTCACTCAAATACTAGTGGTTTTATTGTTGACATCAGTGGGATCAACATTCCCCTCACATGTCCCTTGACCACTAAGAAGCCTTATAAAATAATGGCAAGACTTACAATTTTTGCATACACTCAACAGAGGATCATAAAATACTCAGATTCTGATTTCATTTGAAACAGGAGGCAACATTTCAGCTGATAGCAATTTAAATGGAACTAGTCCTACAGTTTATATCTGTTGACCTTGAAAAGACAGTAACTGAAATTCACATCAGTCAGGTTTTGATGAAGGGGTCAGTAACTACTCATATGTACTATCAAAGATACTGAACTATTTTATAAATGATGCAATATTGTAAGAAATAGAAGAGGCAGAAGGATGAGTAAGACCATCATGTCTGCCAAGGAATAAACCCTGGCTATTGTTGTTTGGTTTTTTATTGGCAACACATAAATTGTCTTTTGTTCCTAGAATGTGTAAATTTCCCACAAAGCTTGGTAAGAGGTTGCATTGCTAAAGGATGCAGGATCATCTTAGACTGCAGTGATCTGGAGGGGTCTTGAGTTTTCACTCTTGTTCTACTTTTTGACTAAAAGTGGTTTAGGTGGAAAAAATCCACAACTTCCCATTTTTATATAAAATCGTAACTGCATATCCTATTTGATACCTTTATTTAAAGGTGAAATATGGTCATTAAATTCTATTCTCCTTGGATTTTCAATAATTGGGTGGGGACCGGATTTAGTGCACTTCTGAATCTCTGCAGTGTGGTAAGGCAGAGATCCCCACAGCATAATGAGGACTTTATAAATCAGTAACAAGAGTAACAAAGAAAACCCTTCCAAAATTTTCTATCCCGAATTGTACATTTGAGAGATTAGAAAATGGATTTAGAGTCCAAGTTTCAGACCTTAGAATGCAGTTTTTGATAGCACTTAAATTATTTTCGGGAAAAATATCTGGTGGGGTTTTTTTTCCAGATTTTCGTCTTTGAAAATCTCATTAATTTTTCATGAAGTAAAAATTTCGTATGGGAATGAAGTTTAACCAAGTTTATTTGCTTTGGAAAGCCCATGAAATTTTAAGTTATTCCCAGTATGCATAACTGTCCTTGTACCTGTCTGAATGAGTACTAGATTAATTTATGTTACCTGAACTACACCAGTGTAAAACCAGTGTAAGCTAGGAAAGAATCAGATTTATTGCATTCAGTCATGCTCTTTGTTCAAATTGGATCTAAACTCTCTTCAGTGGGAAGTTTGGCATGAATCACAGGAAAAGGACTGGAGTTTTGCTTGAGTATCAAGGATGTGGAGTCTACAGCACAGAAAAATACAGTCTGTAACAGTTCTGCTGCTGATTAGTCCATGTGCTTATGAGTAAAGACAGTAAAAGAACCTTCTAAAAGAGAAAAGAAGATCTGTATTTAGTACTGAAACAGGGAATTACTCTTATTTCATGTAAGAAGAGTGACTCAGGAGAAAGGAAACTACACAAAATCATGATTAATTTTGTTAGCAATAAGATTGGCATTAAAATAAACCCTGATTGCCATATCAATTTCCTCATGAGTTTGTGACATACATCACAATCTCTTATTCAGTGAAAATTATATTATTCCTTGAAATGCATAAAATTGGTATGTCTTGATTCTATCATAGGGAGAGCTGCTCGTTAAAAAGACTGATCTTTAAAGTCAAATTTTTAGTGAATTAAGTCAGGGTCCTAGAAGGTAGGAAGAATACATGATTCATATCAGTGAGCCTCCATATTCCTCATCTCATTTTACTGCTTATGTTAAAATTTCAGAACAACAACAAAAAAAATTAAAGATTGAATCTATAAAATAGTGACTCTGGATTTAAAAAAAAAAAAAAAAGATAACTATTCTTTCATCCTCATTTATATAAAAATAACCTTGTTCAGTATCCTATCTGAGAAAATAAGCAGATACTTCTGAAGGAGGAAATAAAAGCACGTAACACACTTTGACTTGTGAGAAGTTTCTCACTGACCCCAGCTTCTTATCACTCCATGCCTTTCTGCTTTTCTATATGTGTAACTGAAAAAATTACATACAGGATAACTTATCTTTTTAACATGTAGCTGGTCTTCTTGCCTCAATACTAGCATATTATAGAGAAAGTTACTGTGTTAATTTGAAGTATTTCTGTTTAGAACATGTTTTATTTTAACTGTTCTACCGGGTTTCTGTTTCATGGGAAAAATGAGGACTGTTCATGCAGCTGTTCACTGTAAGCGGTATTCTCCCTTGTCAGCTATTCAGAAGTTGATGCCAGCTATGGTTTGAACTGTGAAAGTGATTTGTTAAGGAAGTGAATTCCAGATGTCTCAGGATAGCCAGCATTTAGATTTGTTTGTTTAGGTTCTGAATATATTACATCAATCTCTGCTGTGCATATCTGTTTTTTCATGTTAACTTTTTTAAAAGTCATCCAATAGTTATATCTTTTTGAAAAAAAAATCATATGTTAATTCATTGGATTCTCTTATGCCTTGAATAAAACATATAAATATGTTTTGGCATTAATTATCTTTAGCAAGATACATGTTGGAGCGCGAAGCAATGCGCTTGAACTCAATACCTGTAGTCACTTTTAACTGAGTAGCCACCATGGTCTTTATCCTTCTTGAATAGTTAGCTAAATACACTTTGAGCTAGTAAATACTGTGAGCAAAACTTTCCTTTTGATTCACACATCAGAATCTTTATCTACAATATGTGTCTCTGTTACATGACCTGCATTTCTTCTGCATGCTGAATTTCTTGTCGGTGCCTGTGACCACTGGGGTGATGTTGATTTAGAAGGAGAGCTAGAAATCTGCTAGAGATTACATTAAGGTTCTGTTGTATTTACAGATTGTTTAATTAATTTAATAATAAGTATTTTAATTTTATTTAATATTTTTAAACAGTGACTTTGTCAGCATAGAAACTTGAGAGCAGATCGTCAATTAATGCCAAACTCTTTCAAAACTGTATTAAATCTGTGCTTTTCACATTTAGTTGTATGAAAACAGAATCCTTATGTCAGTTTAAAGCAGAATTTTGCATCATCTTCCTAATGCAATTTGATGTATTATTTTGTTTGCCAGGACACAGCTTTATAGGATATTGATTTCAATATCTGCCTTGTGTAAAATCACAGCAATTTAAATACTGTGTCACTGGTAATTAGGAATTGGCAGTCTGTTTTATATTATCTTCTAAGAAGGCTACTTGTTGAGTATTGCTAATCCTTTCAAAGTGCTGATATTGAAATACTTCCAAAAGACCACTTACACGTATAGCATACATCTTAGTACCCCAAATCAATAGTATTTTATACAGTGAGGTTATTGCTTCCCTTTGTGCCTACCAGAGATGCAGGTCCATGTTAATTTTAGATCTATATTCTAAATTTTAGAATGCTAATGTGCTAGAAGAATTTCCATCAAGCAGCATAGGATCTTGTGTCAGATTGGTCATGTTTGTTGAGAACTTCAAAATTATGTAATAAAATTGTCTATATTTTAATGTAATTACATTTCAAGGCTTTAGAGGCATTTTGGACCAAATGTACTTGATCTTTTTTCTCAGCTTCAGGTTGGTTCCCTAGGAGTCTATTTAATAGTAGTTGCTAGCCAAGGAGTTGTGGGAAAACATTTGGATTACAGAACATATAATTTTACCCCATCATAATTACTGAGCTGATGGATGGGAATAGGGAAACAGACTGGCAAGTAAGACCAGTTCCAGATAGAAATAGCTTTATGTAGAGGCTAACAGTAAGATACAAAGCTTTGCAGATTGATGTTTCTTTTAATAAACATACCAAAATTGGCTGGTAATTTAAAACAAAAAGGTTCATCCAGCTCTCTTTTGAAATTAATACAGTGTTTTGTCTTCCAGATAGCCTGATGTTACTTTCAGAAAAAATGTAACCACACTAGCTTCTGGAAAAATATTTTGTTTAGTTTATTGTGCTTTAGTTGCAAATTGTATACCTTAATAAACACATGATTTTACAGAATAATGAAGGGCATTCTGAGATTTTGTGTACTACATTGTATTTGAGGAGTAAATTGTAAAGACCAAAGTGTACTTCTTTCAGGGTATGATTTGGTGGAACATAACAAACGTAACTTTAACTGTGCTGTTATATATAGAATATACAAGCAAAGTCAGGACACATAATATCTTTGATGCCTTTATTTAATTCTACGCTGATCAGGGATCATATTTTAATCTTTTACAAAATAATTTATTTTTTCCCCAGAAAGATAGGCACTTCCTGAAATAACATTTTCTCCTTCTGTGCTGTGGTATCTGACTAAGAAATATTTGTATGTGGTGGGTTCATGCTAAAGTCTAGTTGTTCTCTTGGGTCTTGGTGTACTCAGTCGAACCCATGAGCACCTAAGTGCACAAAATACCTGTAGTAACTGATGAGTGAAGTAGGAAAAAGCACATGGTTTTGATAGGGCATTGCTTTCTCTTCATTGACCCTGGCCCGTTCATACCACTTCTACAGTTTGGTTTCTCCATCTGTAAAGTTAAATTGGTGACACTCCATACATGATTTTTGTTAGGATTTTCTTCCTGGCTGTCAGGCACTTGAAAGATCAGAATTTTTATCGGGCATCTAGTAGGGGAAGCAAATACCGGAAGGTCTCCTTACTGTAGTGTAACCTCTGTAGTTTACAGAACTGATACTTACCAACTGGTTTTGAAGTTGCCACCATTCCTTCTGCCTACTGACCACAACTGGTCTGCCATTACATGCTTTCTATTAGTCTGACTAGATTCTGGAAATGATGTAGCTCGTCAGCTGCCAACCACTTTTCCCTTGACATTTCAGTTCTTCTTATGGTTGTAACTGTTCCCATCCTTTGCAACGTCATGACACTTGTACAAAAGTCATTCTTATTACTATAAAAGAATATAAGATTTAGTGCTTGAGGATAGTGGAGAACTCTGGCTGCAAGTCAGTGATCATGTAATTTTTGAAAAGTTTCATTCTCTTTCATTTTCAATGAGATACTTGGGGCATGGAAGAAGGAGGTGACATGCCATGTTTGAGCTGGCAAAGAAATAAGAGGCAGAGGTATGCTGGCAGCTTCCTGGAAGAACAGGATTGTATGATAGGATTTTAGATTTCTTTAACTATGGAGTTGTTCATGAACCTAGAAGTAAATTTTTAATTCCTAATAAGTGGAAAATTTGGTACCTCATAGGCAGGTGAAAAAAACAGATTCTGATTTCGTTTTCCATTTGAATCAATTTGAAGTCCCATTGACTCAAGTTTAGAATTAGGGCAAACCTAATAACCTGCTGATTCTGAACTTACTATTCAAGTGGGAATATGAAAACAGAGAAGATCTAGGACAAATTAAATAACCCGCTGATTCTGACTATAGTATTCGTATGGGAGTATCTATACAGAAAAGACTCTTCATAAATTTGCATATTTATTACCATGGTCATCGTCATTATTTATTAATTTAATACATTGTTATGAACCATGCGATAAAAGTAAAGTGATGCGATTAATTTTGTTTTACATTTAAAGGGCTCTGTAATTTGTAGAAAAATCTGTTTCACCAGAAAAGTGGGTGGTGTTTTCAATAGAATCGCTTTTACAATTGCTGCCACTACAAACTGTGGAATAGTGTATTTTGCGTATGTAAGCATTACATACCAACAGTGCTGTGTAGGTATACAAGTTGCAGGTTGCTTTTAGTCTGTGGCACAATGTACAAGTTCTTGAAATGAAAAGGTTTGACTTTTTGGGTGATTTTGTCTAGAGAAAGGGCTACATGTTGCTTAAAGGCAGAGAAAATAGACTGATTCTTATCACAGCAGTGTCTTTTCATAATTACGAGAATATGTGCAGCCATTGGAGAAGTCACTGGTATTACACTATGCAATTGGAAATGTATGTCATGTGCCCAAAATTTCAGAATTACATCTTAATTTCTGATACCAAATGACCTTCATCTTGATCTTCTTTCCCTTCTACCCTTTTCAGCTTTAACAAAAGATTAAAAAAAAAAGACATTTTGTCAAAGGAGGTATTTTCATTAAGAAAAGACTCCTGTAGAAAGTCTATAGGTATGTATTATAAATTATGTGTACTTTCTTTTTCAGAAGTATATAGAAAATCACAGAAATAGTGAGTAGACATGGGGTGAAGATCTGTATCTCAATATTGTAATTTTCTTCAGAAGCTTATCCTGACTTTTTTTTGTTCCCAAAGGTGACAGCAGAAATGTTCACACACACGTGTCAGCAATTGTACAATGGGTATCTAGGGGACAACAGTGATGAATAGCTTTAGAATTACAGTCCTGTGATGCAAAGATAATATTCATAATTAATAAAAATGTGAGAATTGGGGCCTAATGCTGGGGGTGGGGTGGTGGGAAGAAAAGCTCTACAACCCTTTTAGGAAATACATTAGCTTTCCTGATTCTGAATCATACAGGAGTGGTAAAAGGGATCTAAAAAAGTTTGGATTCTACTGATTGTTATACAGCAACAGGTTTACATTTTACTTAGTAAAATAATTTTTACATTTTACACTTGTAAAATCATACACTTAACCTGGAATGTCTAGGGACAAGCAGTGGAGAGGCTAGTGAGACCCTGCATTTCCTTCTCAGACTATAAACACTGCTTTGTCTAAGCATAATGAATTTCAGACGAGTATCTATACTGGGGTGGACAAATGCCTCATATGACATCACCCTGTAGAAAAGCAGTGGAATTTCTTCAGGAATTTTTCAGGAAAAACAGTGTTGAAAGAGAGATTACTAGTTTTACTCATTTTGAGTTTGCTTTTCTTCCTATTTTTCCTCATCAGAGGAGGCAAATCAGAGGCAAAATGGAAGTTATAAACCAATACCTGTTTAAGACTTTAAGACTATCATAGAGTTATAGAAGAAAGATTTCTAAATAGATTTTCTAAGAACCGATTACAGAATCACAGAATCACGGAATTGTCATGGTTGGAAAGGACCTCTGAGATCACAAAGTCCATCTATACACAGCCCACACCCCACAGTCTCGGCCACTAGAGCATGCCCTGAACTGCTACATCTACACGTTTCTTAAATACCTCCAGGGATGGTGACTTAACCACCTCCCTTGGCCGGCTGTTCTAGTGCCTGACCCCTCTTTCAGTAATGTAATTCTTCCTGATACCTAATCTGAACCTCCTCTGCTGCAATTCAGACCATTTCCTCTGCTCCTGTCATTATTCACTTGGGAGAAGAGGCCAGTACCCACCTCTCTACAACCTCCTTTCAGATAGTTATAGAGGGCAATGAGGTCTCCCCTCATCTTCTCCAAACTAAACATGCCCAATTTCCTCAAGCTCTCCTCATGTGTTCTCTAGACCCCTCACCAGCTTGGTAGTTCTCCTCTGGACATGCTCCAGCACTTTAACATCCTTCTTGTAGTGAGAGCCCCAGAACTGAACACAGTACTCAAGGTGAGGCCTCACCAGTGCCAAGTACAGAAGCATTATCACTTCCCTGTTCCTGCTGGCCATGCTATTCCTGACACAAACCAGGATGCTGTTGGCCTTCTTGGCCACCTGGGCACACTGCTGGCTCATGTTAAGCCAGCTGTCCACCAGCACCCCTAGATCTTTTTCTGCTGGGCAGCTTTCTAGCCACTCTTCCCCAAGCCTGTATTGTTGCCTGTGGTTGTTGTGACTGAAAGGTAGGACCTGGCACATGGCCTTATTGAATCTCATGCAATTGGCCTTGGCCCATGAAGCCAACCTGTCCAGATCCCTCTGCAGAGCCTCCCTACCCTCAAGCAGACCAGCACTCCCACCTAGTTTGGTGTCATCTACAAACTTACTGTGGGTGCACTCAATCCCTTCATCCAGATCACTGATAAAGATATTAAACAAGACTGACCCCCAAACTGAGCCCTGAGGGACACCAGTCATGACCAACCACCAACACGATTTCCCCCAATTAATCACAACTCCCTGGGNCAGCTTTCTAGCCACTCTTCCCCAAGCCTGTATTGTTGCCTGTGGTTGTTGTGACTGAAAGGTAGGACCTGGCACATGGCCTTATTGAATCTCATGCAATTGGCCTTGGCCCATGAAGCCAACCTGTCCAGATCCCTCTGCAGAGCCTCCCTACCCTCAAGCAGACCAGCACTCCCACCTAGTTTGGTGTCATCTACAAACTTACTGTGGGTGCACTCAATCCCTTCATCCAGATCACTGATAAAGATATTAAACAAGACTGACCCCCAAACTGAGCCCTGAGGGACACCAGTCATGACCAACCACCAACACGATTTCCCCCAATTAATCACAACTCCCTGGGCAGTTTTTTACCCAGTGGAGTACACTTGTCTATGCTGTGATTCACCAGGTGCTCCAGGAGAATGCCATGCTGTGGGGAATGGTGTCAGGGGCATTAATGAAGTCCAGGTAGACAACGTCCACAGCCTTCCCCCCACCCAGAAGGTGGGTCACATGGTCATAGAAAGAGATCGGGTTGGTTAAGCAAGACCTCCCTGTCATAGACCCATGACTGCCCTGCACTTACCATGGTAGCTCACTCAGGATGATTGTTTCCGTGATCTTTCCTGGTACTGGGGTCAGGCTGACAGTCCTGTAGTTCCCCAGATTCTCCTTCTGGCCCTTCTTGTAGATTGGTGTCACAGTAGCCACCCTCCAGTCATCTGGTACCTCCTCTGTTGACCAGGATTGTTGCTAGATGATGGAGAGAGACTTGTTAAGCTCTCCCACCAGCCCTCTGAGTACTCTTAGTTGAATCCCGACTGGCCCTCCTGCTATATTCTTCTCAGATAAATGCCGCTGAACATCCTGGGAACTGATGCTCTGTGAAGTTTGTTTTCTGTGATACCTACTACAGGAAAATAATTTCTGTAATATTATTGCAAAAAACATGGGATTTGTTAGAACATATAGTTTTTTGGAGATAAATGACTGTCATTCAATGTTAGACAAAAGATTGTTTGGTTTGGTTAAACATTTATGGATGAATTCTGAATGCAGATTTCATAGTCATACATAAAACATTCCTGACTTAAATGTTATGACAGAAGGATCAGCATTTTCCCACTAGTTCACCAGGAATAAAATATGATTTGAATATATTTCCTTTTTTACCCAAAACTCCATTAGTTTTCTATAAGCGCTGCCTCAGTTGTGGTATTTTCTAGTAATTTCTGTGGGATTTTTTTTGTGGGTTTTTTTTTGTTTGTTTGGTTTGGTTTTTGTTTTTTTTTGATCACTGTTTTATATACAAAGCCTTTGAAGTAGGGGCTAGGATGAAAAGTTAGCTACACAGCCTTGAACTTGTGTCTTTTCTTCTATGGCAGTTAAATAGCTGAGCAGCATTATAGTAAGTTGTACACTTCAGCAGTACAGCACAGATTTTATTTTTGTTTTCCACATCGGAAATTTTGAAACTAAAAATTTAAACAAATCACGTATCAGGTCTGAAGTCATGAGAAAAATATTTTCACATTGTTTCTTGTTCAGGTTTCTGTAAGGAAGAAAGTTCCATTGACAGAAAAAAGTTAAAGTAATGGAAGTTTTGACCTGCTATTCTTGCAAATCCATTTGAAAAAATCTTAACATTCAGCGCTTTTATCTATTCTCTTATCATTGGCTGGATTCCATACTTTTGTTTTAAATATCATTGCAGTCTTTAAATGTAGGGTCTGTCTTTCACGTAAGTGCCTACATCATTCATGTTTGTAGTAGGGACTGATCAAACAATTCTATTCAGTCACATATTACCCATTGTGATACGTGAGTCATGCTGGTGGATTTTGTAAATGTTAAACTACAGAAGCATGCACATTAATGCAAGTGAATAAAATTTCCTTCCAATTTCTCCTCTATTAAAAAACCAGAAACATATCTATTGGAAGTGAAAAAAAAGCCGTCTAAGTTGATGGCACCACAGGAATTCAGAAGCAAAACTACCTTCAATGAGTGGTGTCTTTCATCTTTTTTTGTTGCTTGTGTTTAAGGATGAAATTTGTATCTCCATTTTTATTCACATTTGCATGAAAAAAATGACAAAAAACAGCTAGTGGTGCTGTATTGTGATAGAGATATACCTCTATATCTAGTGATATATCTTGATTGTGACAGAGATATATGTAACTTAAAATACATGCCTCTGAGAACTTAGTTATATTTAGTTATTTTGATGTTGTAGTTTTATGTGGGCTCATTACTCCTTGCATAGCCTAAGGAAGAGGTTGAGTCACTATTCCTGGAGGTATTTAAAAGATGTGTAGATGTGGCACTTAGGGGTATGGTTTAGTGGTGGACTTGGCAGTGTTAGGTTTATGGTTGGACTCGATCCTAGAAGTCCTTTCCAAACCAAATGATTCTGTGATTCTATGGAACATGTAAGGTGAACTGAGTACAGATTTTGATGTTACTCAGCTTTGCTTTTCCTTAGCTTCCTCTTCAGAAATTTGAAAAATAGTACATGATTATATCCTGGAAACTTGGTCCTTGCCCAGTCTGAGCTCTCAGTGCTTTCAATTGTTAGAGAATGCAGAAAGAGGTACTAAGGAAATTAATTATCTAATGGAACTGGAAGAGAAAAATATCTTTAGAAATCATATATTCTTCTGTACAATATTTTAAAAATATTTTCCTTTTGTAGGTTTGGCACATTCAGTAGAATCTCAGCCAGTTGGTGGAGTAAAATAACGTGTTTCAGTACTCTTTTCATGTCTGTGTAAATCAGGATTGATTCTTCTTGAAGCTAATATATCAAGCCAATGTGAAATAAGGGTAAGTTCAAAATCAGGCCCTCTGGTTAGAAAAAAAATAAATCTTGCAAATGTATTAATATTAAAACACTCCAAGTCCTCAAGAAACAATTGGACGTGACTTTGCCCACTGCTATGTAAAATTACTTTGTGACCTTTATAGAATTTTCTGTTGTCATTCAGATACACAGAACATTTTATCAGCACAAAAATGACCAGCAAGAAGCTTTGCGTGCTTCTCTCCTGCACCTATATGGGAACAGTAATTACTTATTTCACTCTTTAATTTTTCTATATTTGTGGAGGTATAATAACAACTGGCAATGCAGATTTCCCTTATAAAAATAACGAACACATGGCTAAAAAAGATGTCGTATATTAACCCCACTTCTCACCCCCATTGCTGAGATGACCTATACTGTATTAAAATGCTTGCTGTTTGAAAATAGACTGTCATATATTTTTCATCCCTGGGTTTGAATCAATCTTCACACTCCTTTTGTTGTTCTTAGATATCGTTTAGGGCACAGATTTTTAAAGCACGGCTTGGTATAGACAGTTTGCTGCTTCTCTAATCAACCTAAGTCATCAGTATCAGTCTAACATATATGAACATACTGCACTCAAAATCTGTATCCTGAGATTAAGTTTATAAAATAAAGTACTTACAGGCTGTGAACTGTCTGGACAAAAGATACTGTAGAATTTTAATTTCATCTGTTTCTGGGTACCGGTTATGAAACTGTCTTTAATTACATGAACACATACCACTTTTTCCTCAAGCCTTCTGCCTCCTTTGGTGCATACCCTAGATGATACGTTCTTCAATATTTTGTTGTCTCATTCCTGTTCATTGTGTGAGCCCCAAGCCTTATTTATTGTCCATATTAAAACCAGCTCTGAAGAGAAATTATTAATTTTTCCCTGGGCTTTTCTAAGGTTTTTATAACTCAAGTGTCTGAGGTTCTACACGAATATTAAAAATTACACAATGCCTATGTAAGATGACAGGTGCTATTATCCTAGTCAGAGAAAGAAGAGGACTGGCAAGAGATGCTGCAGATAAAAGCAGTCACTAAAGTGCAAAATCTGAAGTTTTTCTGGGTACTTTGCATATAACACTGCATCCTCTAAGCGTCCACTCTAACTTCTAAGCACAGTTCACACTGACTTCAGATTACAGCTTTGAGTGATCAGTGCTTCGTATTCTGGGATACCCAGCAAGGTACGCTTCCCAAAGATGCCAATGTCCTGAACAGCGTCAGGAATGACCAGCCAGAAAATTCCTGGCTTTAAAATCCCGACCAAATTCACATGGGAGTTTGAGGAAAGAAGGGGATAGAATGTATTTTTCTGCCTCTCTGTGGTATGTGACTTTGGTATTGCAGAAGCAGGTGTACTGCTCATTGGCACAACAGCTTTCATTACTCGGTCATTACTTTCTGCTAAGAATAGACCTCTTATGTGTACAGAACAAGTTAACAGAGGCTCTGGAGAGAATTGCATTGAACCATGTCATTAAAGGGTATATCGTAGCATACATGATTGTATCTAAGTTTCATAAGAAGCCTTATGTCTCTCGGCTGCTGTTGTTTGCAACCTAAAGAACATTCTTTAAAGGTAGTAAAATAGTCATTGTGTACAATTTTTTATAGGTTTTTGGAACTCTGTTCCCACTCAGATATCCCAACCCCAGCCACTGTGTTTTCTGCACTTCAATCAGGAAGCATCCTTCCCACAGGGCCTGTTCCTAGCAGGGTAGTTGCTAATAGACTGACACTTCCCCCTGGGTAGCTGGACGTAGTACAGGCTACAGAATTTCCAGAGACAGGGAAGACTTGCTGAGGCTGAATTTAAAAGTAGGCAAACACAGTCCTAACAATCCTTCAGGAGTTAGTTTCCTGATAAAATCCATGACATCTCCAGTAATGCTGTACAAACATATTTTTTGAGAAAGTCTGCAACTTGAGCAGATTCTGGTGGGTTTTTGAAGGATTGGCAAAAGGCTTAACTCTGAAAGTCAATTTACTTCTGCCCAAATGGTTTTTATATTTCTGCTTCAAAATAAGACTAAAGTCAAAAGAAATCAGAATGGAAATGAAACTTACTTAGAGTTCCCTTGGGGAGATACTACTGCTAACATAAATGTCAAGTTTTCAATTGAGATGTTTTTTTGTGACTAAATGAAATACATTTTTTTAAGACTGAATAAAGATTACTTCTTTACTATACTGGGTCACTCTCTATTTTCCTTAATTACTGTAATTGATCTTCCTCTGTAGTAGGTGTGTCTTTTAAAGAATGAAAAAAAAAAAAGGAACAATATTGTTTCAGTACATGTCATAACTGGTTTTAAGGAATTAATTAAGTTTTTAAAGTAAAATATAAACATTGTATTTGCACAGCTGCTTGTTGAGTGTTGCCATTAAAAAAAAACTTCGCCTAAAAATATTTCTTAAAGTCTCCCTATGAAAGTATTTTATGATGAATAGTAAACCTATAATAGCATATTATGCAGTGTCAGTCTTTGACATGACCAGCCAATTTTTTAAGATACTTCTGTCTTTATAAAATCCATATTTATTCAAGGGTCCCAGGACCTTTGAATGCACCTTTATGATTTTTCTCCTTATTTAGTGGTTATTACTTTATCTACTTACAGAATTAGCTGCTGGCTCTTTCTTGGTGTATTAAAAAATTATGAAGATATAAAATCTTTTCCCTTTTCTTTTCCATGATTTACTATTTTGACTATAAAGCGTACAAATAAAAATCCATTAGACGGGAAAAGGTGAAGACAGAGTGCAGTCATGGTCAAATCCCCAATAAATTTCTTTGTGATCACTTAATTCACAGATGGCTCTTCTGTACTTGGTTGGATTATTTGTATTAATATTTTATCCTTTTGCTCCCCAATCTAAGTTAATTTATATACAAATAAGCTGCAGGTAACCATACTGATTTTAACAATACAGTGTGAATGTTTACAAGCATATGATTATCTTATATGTTACCTCATGGTATTTAATCACCTAGTGACATTTTCAGGAATATTAAATGTTATTACTCCCACTGATTTAAATGGGACTATGTGTGTTAGAATAAATACAAAAAATTTTAAAAGTAAAACGTTCAATAGTCCAAAAAAAGTAATTGAAAATAATGGTTTAAGCATGATCAAATACAAGCTAAACTGCAGGATATTAGACAACCAATTAAAGAATTTATATTTATAAATTTTTAGAGACAATTGTTAATGTTTTTACATGTTAAAAATGTTATGCCTAGTATGTAATCTTATTAGATTCATCTTTAGAAATGCCTTTTTTTAATGAATACTAATGAGTTTAAATTAATATGTCTGCATGCATATAAATTTTTTTCAAGCCCACTATATGTGCCTTTACCACCTCTTTGTTGCATTTTCTATAAAAAAATCACAGTGCTTTTTCTTTAGGAAAGCTTAAATTCTGGAGGAAAATAGTACCAGTCAGAAATCCCAGTTCTTTGCAACATCCCTAAAGGCTGTTTGTTGCTAAGCACTGAAGGGAGTATAATTTAATGCAGTCTGATTTTACCATCATTTAAAATATGTCCCTAGCTCAGCAGTGCTCCTCTGAAAACTGTTTTGTTTTTTTTTTGAAACAGAAGATAGTATACAAAGAGTGAAACAAAAGTTTACTAACCCGATAGGACCATAGGATATATTTAAAAAAATAAATGTATTGACACTTTGACCATCATTTAATCTACTACCTACACTTGCCAGACTTCTCAAAATATCAGCTTCTGTGATCATTTTAAATATTCATGCATTTCATAAACTGCCTAAAAGTTCTTCTCAATATAATAAAATTCTAGAAAACAACTTGTCTTCAGTGTAACTTTATAAAGCCTTATAAATTAAAAAAAAAAAAAAAAGTTTTTTCTTAAAGGCAATACTACTTTTGTTGAACATAGGCATATTTATTTTACAATTGCTAATGTGCCGTCTCTGGGATTTATATCAGTAGGCTTAAAAAATAGGTAGTTTTCAGTATTTTAAATATTGATGTAATTCTTATTTTACATCAGGAATTTTCATTCACTTGAATAATAGCAGATGAAGCTGACTGAGCTAGATTGAACCAGTGTAGCCACTGCACCTAAGGTTACTTCTTTCTTGGATCTGCCCCCATACATATGGGGAATCGTGCTGCAACTTGGTCCCGTTACAATGGAGTGGCTAAAAAGAAATAATTTTCTTGTAGGGCTACAAAGATGATGAGGGGACTGGAACGTCTCTCTTAGGAGTAAAGGCTGAGGGACTTCACCTTTTTTGGTCTGCAGAAGAGAAGGCTGAGGGGGGATCTGATCAATGCCTATAAATATTTAAAGGCTAGGTGTCAGGAGGATGCAACCAGTCTTTTTTCAGTGGTGCCCAGTGACAGGATGAGAGGTAACGAGCACAAACTTGAACACTAAAGTGTTCCATCTAAACATGAGGAGGAACTTCTTTTCTTTGAGGGTGACAAAGCACTGGAAGAGGCTGCCCAGAGAGATGGTAGAGTTTCTGTCTCTGGATACTTTCAAAACTGGACTGGACATGTTCCTGTGCAGCCTGCTCTGAGTGGACCTTCTTTGTCAGGGTGGTTGGACTAGATCTCCGACAGTCTCCAGCAGTCCCACTCAGCCCCATATCATTCTGTTACTCTGTGATTTTGCGACTTTGTTAAATCCAGATCATTTGGATAGGGCAGTTCTTCAGGCAGTTATGTCAGCTGATACAAACGGGCAAATAACAAGTATTTTGATAGCAAGCATGCAGTAGTGTAAGGGGGACCTGCTCAGCTACAAGTGAAGTAGGCATTTTACACTCGTGTGTTTGAATTTCTGTTTATAGAGCTGTGATTGATTCCAGGAAGCATTATTGATTATCAAAGTTCTGACTAGAAAAATTATTTAAGGAATTTATCGGAAATATTAGGAAAACTTTTGGTGATTTGGAAAATATTTTCTCTGGTTTGAAGGAATGTGTTTTCAAAGATAAGAAAGGTAAAATTTGTCTCTGAATAAGCCTAGTAGCTACGTTGTGCTATATCTTAATAAAAATCATGAAGTTTTTAAGCTGAACTTGGGAACTGGGCCTCCATTTTCTTTGAGTCAGTAGCATCACTTTAAAAGCAAATCTTGGAAAAACTCTTCGTAATGAAATTCTCATAGCTATCAAATATATTTTTGAGAGTTGCTTTATTTTTATCCACATTTCAAAACAGGTTCCTGAATTTATTTATTTTTAATCGTTTCAGCTAAATTTCAATGTGACTTGCTGTTTTCTCTGACTTTATGCAAAGGTAGCTCAGAAAACTGTTGATAAAACAAGAGACTGGCAATATTGTTGAAACGAACCTTTAAATATCAAATAAGTGGTATCAGGAGAAGACCGTAACAAAGATAGCTGAAACTTTATTAGTTATTAGCGTAGTCTATCATGGTTAGCCAAGTTTCAACTAATTGTTGGTTAATGAATTCTGTGTGTACTGCCCACCTACTTCTAAAAGGTGTGCAACAGTCTCACCGTGAGTTTCACCCAACCCTTCTTACTGCAGGATGTTCTTACTGTAGTTTTTGCTTGTTGAGAACTATACAATACTTAATATATGACCAGCTGCAAGTTCTCTGAAATGTTGAATTCCTTTAGAGAATCATTTTAATTGTGACAGTGACCTTTGGTTCTTGGGTTTTGCAATTGAGTTTTGGTTTTTGCAGAATTCACTATAGTTAAGAAAACTTATTATGAAACAACCCTTTTTTAGCTTTGGACCCAGATATTATTTCTTCTTTAAAAACAGGATCTTTCGTAAATGATTATATCAGATGAATGGTAGACATCTGGAAGCACAAAACAAACAAAAAAAAAGGAGAGATGAAGGACTAAGAAGTAATTAAGTAATGGAAATGGGATTTGGAATTGCTATTTTATTTTCACAATTCTATTACCAGTTCTTTATATATCTCAAGTATTTAATCTCCCTCACAGTTTTTCATCCCTACAATATGATTAATAATATTCACTGTTTTCTTACCATTCCCTGTCTGTTTTGCTTAGTAATTTCTGAGATTTCAGAGTATATTTTGCTATATTCCTACCAATACTTGCTACAAGAGAAGTAAATCTTATGTATGATTTTAGATGCTACATATTGCATAGAATATTCAGCTGTAGTTGTGATACCAGCTTTAGAGCAAAAATAGTGAATAAATTTGTGTAATTTAGGGTATTCCAATTGCTTTAAGGGCAACAAAGTTTCTGATTTACTCACACATATTATTTATAAAAGTATATTCTTCTTTGAGGTAACCTGTTTGGGCCTGGTTTGTGGTTTATTTCTCATAGCATAACATGACAACAAGATCTGTTAACGAGATTAATATATTCTTGAGGAAAATAGTGTTTGTTTATAAAGGGGTCCTTAATAAATGTGCTATCAAAAGATTCTTAATTTTATCTCCTTTGCAAGCAAAAGCAAAGGTGCTTTTTGGAAAGGACCTGAAAATCTACTAAAATACATGTAAGATTGTATTTTGAGGATAAATGTTAGCTGATAGAAAGAATTTTCCTAGGTGTACTGAACTCTAATAGTGCTTGCTGATGCTATTGTATGAAGGATTTTAGAGCTTTCTGGCAGAAAATGTTTACAAAATGTCATAGAATGTAAAGCTTTGTACTTGCAAAAGGTGTAAGGGGGGAAACAGTGATTTTCATTAATACTTGGTTACGTAAAGGCTATTCTGAACAATAGAGACTGATTAGGTATTAAAGAGGAGAAAAGCACTTTTGTAAGTTTCTAGCCTTTTGGTTCTTCTGCTACTAGGAATTACCCTGCTAGCTCAAGATGAATTGGTTCATCTGTATTTGAATTGAAATGAAGATCTGACTTTCAGCAGTGTAACAGTGGTATGATTCTCCTCAGGCAACCTTTAAAAAGAAGTGAATATTCTTTCTGATTTCAGAACATTTTGGATCAAGGAGTTTGATTCTACCTCAGACTGCTTGAGCTGTCACCTTCATGGACGTTAGTTACTGTTGTACTTGAAAAAAGTATCCAAATATTTTTTTTTACTAGCTATATATAAAAAAGTTTATGCAGAAATAATTCTAATCAGATCTTTGATGAAATAATGTTATGAAGGGCTAAAGTATATGTAGCTTAAATGACTGTAGCTGTAACATTTGATGTCATGTAAGTCTCATGAGGATATCTCTAGATAGCAGTTAGACAGTAGACCTAAGTAATTAACTTGTTTTTCGTGAACAATAGATGTATATATTGTTTATAAAAGGATGGATGTACTGGGAAATGTCCAAATGACCATTTGAAAATACATAATTTGAACTGAACGCACAGCCCGACTACACATTGTTTGCCTTTTGGATAAAATGACCAAATAAAGAATTAATGACACCTGTGTTACAGAGGATAACATACTGAAAAAATGCAAAATCTACAGGAAAAGGATCTGGTTAAATATATGTGAAAGGGAATAATGGGTTGTGTTCCAGCTCCTGGGTTATTAGGTGCTGTTGTGTTTGCTGCTTTTCATGGGTACATCTGCATAATACATTCAGCTGAACTGTACAGCTAAGCAAGGCTAATAAATCGGATCACAAGAAAATAGTGATTATATAGAAGCTCTGTCCAACGACACAGACAAAATCCCCTAATGAGCAATCCACAGCACTGACCCAATGTTCTCAATTTCGGTTCAATTTTAATTAGAATGACGAGTTTTTGAGAGAGCAAAGTACTTTGACTAAATGAATTGTCAGCAAGTCTGTGATTGCAGAAGGGATCATGGAGAATTCAGACCTTTAAATCTGTGAGCAAATGTATTGAACATGTAAACTCCTAATTAAAGGAAGAAGTGTAGTATTAGCTCTCTGTCACAGAAGTCAAAGTCTAATTATTAATGGAAAATACAAAAAGAAGAACGATAGTAAATGGACCAGTCATTCTGAAATGTTGAATAGATTACTGGAGCTTGAAACACTGTATTTTTGAGTAGAAAAATGCTAAAATGTTTATTTTATCTTCCAAATCTCTTTATTCTGACATTTTAATTTTGCTATTTAGTAAGGAATTATAGAGTTCATAGCTTTGAAGGCATAATATTACTCTGACTCCTCTTCTGAAATAATTAAATCTTTATTATAATTTACACATGTACTCAAACATGTTTTTTCATGGAAATAGCCATAAACATAACAAGATTTTATGATACTTTCCAAGGTGCAGAATAAATACAGGGAGATTTTTTCCAAAGCACAGAGTGTACTTCTCACCTCTTCTGATGTCTGATAAACTTTCTTTTATGTTATGTCTTTGGTTACTATACCAGCTCTGAGAAGCAATCTGACGTGCTGCATAGCTCTTTCCTGATATTGCTAAACTATAACAGAATATATTAAAAAACAAGATACCTTCTATTCCATCGTCCATTGTCAGACTATATAACATGTGCATCACACTCCTTTTTTTGTCTTTCGTTTTCATAGCTGTGTATGCTGCCAATATAGGGTTGTTGCAGTTAGCATACATATTTAATTAAATAATTTTAGGTTTTAGCTGATATACCATTCCTGGACAGTAAGTTACTCTTACTTTGAAACACCTACTAATCTGTCTTAAATGTTACATTCCAGAAATCCAAATATTGTATGTTTTTATTGTCTAATAAGATTTGTATGTGCCAAAAATCTGTTCCTACCTTTGTAAGTACTTCAAGGTACAAGAGGATGAGCAATTTTCAATAATGGTCTTGGACAAGAGACTACAGGTTCAGTTTCCTTAGAATAGTATAAAATATATATTTCCTTTGGGTGAAACATATGAAGGCAATTTTTCCTCTCTATTTAATCTGTTTTGTAAGGTACACTGCAGTGCAATTCTATTTCAGCAAATGTTAAAACAGCACTTTTTTTTCTTTTGTGAAGACAGGCTTTTTTTTCTACAGAAATTGCTTGCTCACAAAGAAAATATCAGGAGTTTGGGGGAATGTATCAAGTTGTTTCTGTGCAGACAGTATTCGTAAACAGACATTTGGAGATATTCAAGTAAAGCACGGCAGTGAGAGATACAAGATTATATATTTATGTAGGATTTCCTTGTGCCAACTTTAAAAGCCCTTAGCTGTGAAAAATGTATCAGAATGGTCATTAGACTTGGGACTTTTAATATTGATCAAGAGATTTTTTTCAGTTTCATTAAGACTATTACCAAGTTGGTGAGTTGTGTTTAAATTGCAGGTCAGCAATGAAATACATAAATCTCTGATTAGTTTGTCTTGGCACAGACTGTGTCCTCTTCTCAGTTCCACTGAGGAATAAATTGCGAAATGCAATTTCATTCAAGGACCAACCTGAGATAGAATAAAATCCTAAATTTATTATATTTGCCCATTAATTGATAATAATGTACTAACCTTCAGGTATCTCAGTCCCATAGTTCTTATATTTGGGGACTGAATTTGATTTTTTTAAATTCAGTCATCTTTAAATGTCAGTGAATAGGAATATCACACCCAGGTTCTGCCTGGAACTGCGCTCTCTCATAAAAATACTTAAAGGGTTGGTTTTATTTGTTCTAATCCCTGTGCAGAAATGTTAAGGAGGATTAGGTTATTCTTGGTGAAATATTATTTTATTGTATTTTTAGAAATTTTATTATATAAAAATCTTTCATGAGCTACTTGACTTACCCAGCATGACTGTCAAAACTTTCTAAGTATGCTCAGGAGCAGCTGCTTTTTTTCAGAGTCCTCTTAAGAGGTCACATTCTCTCTCTGCCTGAAGTAAGCCTGGTGGACTTTTAGCTTGTGGCATATAGTGTATTTGCAGTGCATTCAAAATATAAGAATCAATGGGTTAGTGTATTCTGTACTAAATACATTTTTAATATAAAATCTTAATTTAACATAAAATCCGTGAGAATTTTGCCATTCACATGATTTATTTGTGGAAGTGGTGGTATGTGTTCACCTTTTCTGATGCATGAGAGCTCCCTTGGGCCAAACAGTGACAAAAGCAATTTGTCATCATTTTTGCCTCTCATGATCTCAACTGCTTAAAAGCTGTCTTAATTGTTCTTTGCATTTGCATTACTCCTTCTGGGATGTGCATGTGAAAGAAAAAGAGAACAAACAGAACTTTGAAGGAATGTAGACATATATTTTTTGTTCTTCAGTATGCCACTTAAATCTAGAGAAAAGATCTAAGGTTTATTTAGTTTGTTTCCACAAGGACCTTGTTGTTTTGTGCTCTCCATGAAGGAACATTATTTTCCTGCACTTCTCTTTTTGACAAGCCTAAATATTTTTGTTTGAATCAAACTCTTTTTTTTTGAGAATAATTTCTTGTTAATGAAGTAGCAACAGAATAAGACATTGTACAAGATCCCATTACATTATTAACAATGTTTTTTTTAATACCGTAAGAGATACATACCTTGCAGTGGCNAAAAAAAAAAAAAAAGTAGTCCTCAAGCAAGGGATTTATGTTCCATTTACAGAGAAAGAGTGTATTCAAAAGTAAAACTTCATATGAAAGAATTACAAATTATATTCTATAATGAACATTCAAAGGAGAATTCTTGCACAATAGGTGTGAAATTGAAACAAGAACTTTACTGTTTGGAGCATTTCTCAATGAATATAACATGTTTGTGCTATGAAAAGATAAAAATTGGTATAAGCAGCTGTATGAAAAAAAGAAAGAAGTAGCTACCTCTTGTTTTGGAGATACGTTAGACTTCCTAGTGACAAAGTGAAGGAGGTATTTTAAGCTTATTGATTAAGGGTCAATATAGAAGCCAAGGAAAATGAAGGAAATCTACTCAGGTGTGCTTCTCAAAGCAGCAAAACAGGATTCATGCTCCTGTAAGAGATGAGATTGCTGGAAATGCATTACAAGAGCTCTCCAAGGGGTAAAACCTTCAAACTGGCTATTTCAGTGAGTAGCCAGTCCTGAGGAAATTATCAAACAAATTAACCATATGGCCAGTCTGGAGGACGTGAAAAAATAGTAGTAAAGCAGCAGGATGCAGTTGGACGATATATTGTTTAACTCAGAACAGGTGCTTTCCCATTATATTTAGGTAGTGACCAAGAGCTAGTAGTTCAGAGCAATGTTCTGAATTTAATAACAGCGTAGAATTTATCTTACTTTGGAAAGACTGGGATATAGGGTGAAACTTTCTTATAAAGGATATCCCGAAACTTAATCTCTAAATAGGCAAAGATTGTTCTGCTTTATCTTTATTTGGCTTTCTATCAAATGAAAAAGGGCATCTCCTCTCCCCTTAATTTACATGTCTCCTATCTATACACTTCTTTTTTATTTTCTCATTCCTCTTGTTTGTGCTCCTTTTGCTTATTCTTGGACTGTCACTTTTCTTTGGCTTTAGGAATTAAATAAAGCAGCTAAAAAGAGACAAGTCTTAACCTTCCATTTTCTCAGTCCTTCTTTTTCCAAACAGTATGGTTCAGACTTCTGAATTTGTCGATCAGAGCAACCAGAAAGATCATTCTATCAGGATACAAGTTCATCACAATAGAAGGCATTTGCCCTCATTTCAGTCTAAACTGCCAAATAGTTTTGGCTCTGCACTGTGTGAAGTGTGGCCCCGTGCAAAGGGGGCACTTTGATCTGAATTGAACAACTACATTTTGGAAGACAGTAGTTCCCATACATACTACAAGACCAGCATCTCTAAGAGGCTCCAGTTTGTGTTAATGGTCCAAATCAGATTGTATCTGCCAAAAATTTAATGTTCTAGAAATATACCAGATGAATTGGTCCAGGTTTCATTACAGCATCACTAAGGGCCATCAGGTCAATGCAAACATTTGTTGAAATGCCTTAGTAACTCTGCTACTGGACTATTACTATCTGCTCTCTACTGATTCTGTTCACAATTGTGTGCCAAAAATGCTGTGTAAGCTTCTGTTCAGCACATCTACTATCTCTTGTTTGATATCTATGTGACTGTCAGCTGCACTCATTTCACTACAGAGCATTCCATCCTTCTCTTCTGCTTCCTGTGCCTTTACAATTTAGGAAGATATACCTGTTAACTGCCTACTATTCATTTTTTTAAATTAATATAATACTCATCTTCTGTTGATCACATTTTCCAGAAATGACAGGATGTCTCAGGTTCTTATGCAGTTTCCTTTTACCATTTCCTAGTTATCACATCCTCTAATTTGCATTGCTGATTCTTTTCTGTTGTTGAACCACATTCCATTAAAATTTCCTCCCTCGGATATTTCATTCTTCTACTAAGTCAGAATTACTCATATTCCTTATTGAATGATATTTAACACAGTGACAAAGATAAGGAAATATGTGTAGCGATCATAATTAGTTTTAGATGGCCTATATCCCTGAAGATGGCCTCTATAGTTATGAAGGGTTCATAGGAAATATTTTATTCCTTTACAATCTCCTTGAGTGCCCTACCCTCTCCCCTTCCTGCAAAGTCTTCCCATTTCTGTTCCTTACAACCAGTTCCTTTTCCATGTCTTCATTTTTTTTGTGATGGTGCTGTGAGCCCCTTCATTTCAGCCTTCCCAGGTTTTCCCTCAGCTATGTGTTCTGTAAAGACCTGAGTGAGATGTTTACTATTCAAGGGGTTTAGTCATCTTTTTTTTGATTGTTTATTCTTTGTTTATTTTTCTCCTTTAGACTACTTCTCTCCCTGTAATGATTTCTTTCTCACCTACAGTGCAGCCTTTGAAGTTGTGTGTGAAGAAGTAAATCCTTTCTACCTTAAGGAGTAATTTCATTTAACTTCTTTTTATTGCTGTCTCCTAAGGTGGGATATAGATAGCTTTAACAAGATGGTGCGTTGTAACGCTGCCTAGTGTAATGCAGAATGCACTTCATTAAATATATATGATAGAGTTTCTTATACATGTACCTAGAAAGTGACAGAAATGGTACCACACAGCGCCAGGACCTCCTGCTCAACACAGTTAAATCAGTTCATAAAAGAAATCCATGTGCAGTATTACAAAGCTCTCATGTCTTGTAAGTCAGTTTGAAAACAAAACTGAATACAAATTATATTGGAAAAGTTTAAATTACATTGGCTACAGAAGCTATTTTGGGTGCCCAAGTTTGGATTCCATACAGAAGAAGCATGTGTGTGTATGTATGTTTTCTAATGCATGCTCAGTAATGCAGCTGGTGTTGTTCTTGTCCTTTGAAGGGAGGTTTAAACGTGCAGGCAGAGAAGCTTTACAAGCTTTACATAGGATAGAAAATGTTCCAAGATAGACAGCTGCCTGGGACTTCCATGAAATGCAGTTGCCCATGAAGATCAGCAGATAAAGTGAATGCAATTTCATTCTAACTGATTCTGAAGACCATTCATATTTGGACTTGTGTTCAGAAAGCGAACTTGGCTTTTATCTTACCACTCTATCACTTCAGCCATGGTGAGGTCCAACTGAGCTGTCATCAAGAAAAGCTAAGGCTTGATTTGGAGTGAGTTTTTCCCTTTTTAGAACCAAAATAGCTGTGGCAGTAAAACAAAATTAGTCCAAAAATCAAGGGCAAAAAGCAAGGAATTAATCAATTTTCCGCACTAGCAACACATTATACATCAGCAAGAAGAAAATAAAAGCAATGAGGAAAGGTCTAATGATGCAGCTTATAAATTGCAGATTGACTGTGAGACATAAAAATCGATTATAGTCCATAAAGAACATAATGGTATCACTGAAGGTTTGGAAACACTGTCTGTCATTAGAATTCATGAGGGGATATACTAGCCTTTCCCTCTGTAAAGATTTTATGTTCATCATTTGGCAACATGGAGACCAGGTAGCCTAGCTCAGCTAGTAAGTAATTCTGACATGAGACTGAAGGTAGAGGAAGCAGAGGAGCTTCTTATGACAGACCTTCCATTAGCTCTAAAAGTGCTTTACTTGACATTTCCCATGGAAGCAGAGCATTTTCTTTTGTTCTAATTTTTCTCATTGCTGAAGAAAGAATGAAGGGAATGATCTATCCCCTAGCATAGAAAACATAATAAAAACGGGGGCTAAACTCTGTTTCTATCCCAAGGTAATTAAGGAGGGAGATAGTCAAGGTCCTTCAGCATCAGCTAACAAAGAAAGGGAGCGTTGCGTGCCTAAGCTCAGAAGAGGAACACGTTTCTCCTTTTAACATTTCATCTTCTTTACTTTAACCTTTAATTACATCAGTGACTCTATATATGAGATGGGAATTAAAGCCTATTCTGAACTGTGTAATTCTAAAACATGTTTCTCTGTACGGATAAATAATTTATACAGGCTTGCAAACCAGCAATTTAATGAACCCTTATGCATGTAAACAAAGTTGTAGCTCTTCTTAGCTACTGCACAGCTCTTCAGTAAAAGTGTCTGGGGTGAAAAAAGATAGAAGTTGTGTAAAGCTTCTGGGATCTTACTTGGATTTAAAAAATGGCAATCCTGTGGCAATTGTCTTCAGGGTTGTTAAATTCCTATTTGGCCACTATCATGATCAGGAGCCACCAAATAGACTGTGATCATCTAATGCTGTTTCCTGTGTAATAGAATCCAAACAATTTGATGCAGTCATTTCTCAAGGAAAGGAAATTAAAATGGATGTAGCCCTTTTATAAGGCCAAGCATTTAAAAATGAAAAAAAGTGTTTATTTAGATTTTTTCATAACTAAATATCTGTCTTCAAAACTGAAAGAGGAATCACCCTTCAGGAAGGTGTGGTGTGTAAAATTCAGAAAATGTGTCTCTTTGCCATTCACATCTTTTATACCATTTCTAGACAATCCTCAGTACAGTACTACACTAAAAGAAAATCCATTTCAGAAAGCATTCAGTTTTCTTTTGTTTTGAAGCACAAACTTATTTCAGTATGCATACTGATTAAAATATGCTTACCCATAGCTAAGCTGCATGGATTTTTTTTTTAATGAAGTGTTTCATCATTAGAAAATTATTAAGAATTTTAATGAAATACTCCTGGAGAAACCTGTCAGTTGCAACAAAGATTTGATCAGAGATAATTCTCATCTTAGTTTAGAAACACAGAGCTATAGCCCTGCAGAACTAATAGTTTAGTCACTAGGGCACTGGTTTTTGAATACATTATATATTTTATTTATATTTTATTTTATTTTATTTTTTTATATTACTCTCTTTGGAAGAAATTACACCTACATGTGCAGCTGCATCACGTATCAACACATACGAAAATAAACATATGCAGAGATTAAAATGACCTGTTTTTCTTCTGGCTTAAAGCAAGCTGTAAAAGCCTTTGCAGTTTTTGCTTGAAGTTAAGTTGTAGTATTAGCTTCAGTTGCAGAACTGGAGAGAAGACCCTAGAAAATATAGTGTATTTCTTAATATATTCTTCTGACAATGTCAAATGCAGGGTATTTGCACTCCACTGTGGTATTTATGAGGTCTTTTTCTGGAACTACGCATATTATCAAGGTACCTGAAGTGACCTGCATCTTCCGAAAACTAGTCATAAAAAAAGGGGGTGCTGCACAGGTCCTGTTAACTCTTGAATAGTGATTTCCTTTAGCACTTGTGATTTACACTGAACGGCAAGATTTGAACAAAACATTTTATGTGTTTAATTACTTTTTCACATGTAATTACTAAAGTTTCAAAATCAACTGAGCTTAAATAGATCTTTATACCTATGATTTTTTTATTTATATGACATATGTAGGCCAAACCATGGCCACATAATTTTTAATTGAAGTGTATGAATAATTCTGGCAAGTAAAAAGGTAACCTCCTCATGCAGCTATGTAGAAAAGTAGAAAAGAAAGTTAATTTCTCTTTTTCAGAACATGTAGACTGATATTAAGTTATAACATGGCTGCTTTGTTTTCAGCTGACTTGCTTAAATGGGGGATATACTGCCCAAATGGCTTGGTCCTTCATAGTCACTAGTCAGCAGGTATTAAAGAAACAAGAATCTTACTGATCATGTCACACAAAATCCTGGAGCTCTGTTATATTACCTAAAAATAATATAACTATTAGTATGTATTTACATTCATTAGGTTTTCTGACCATTTTGGGACTGCCTGTTACTCATCTGTAAAGGAGAATCAGTTATCTGCTGCTTTTAAAAACATTACATATGCGGGTTTTCATTTTGAATTTATGTGGTATAGTTAAAGAGACACTTGGAGACATCTACAGTATCAGAATGACTTACTAGTTAGAAAAAGCTGGCAACTTGTATGTTAGAAAGAATTTGGTGTATTTATGCCAATTTTTAAGGTCATTTTTTTATCGTCATATTGGCTTAGACACTAATAATTTGTCTTTCCTAACATTTTCTAACTGAAGCACTTGAGACAGGAATATCCCCCAAAAGGATATATCACATACTCAATCCTTTTGTCTTGAAATTAGTACAAAATTGCTTCTGTCACCGCAGAGCATTTAGTGAGCTAAACCTTGTTTAGACAAATAGCTGAAAGATGCCAAAGTAGTACAAAGAGTAGTATAGTGACTGAGCACTGCTATTGTTATGCTGCAGAAATATTAATCCATGGCCTCAATATCAGCATGTCTTGAATCAACATGCCATTTAAGAATATAACAATGTATTAGGGCACTACTGAAAGATTTGGTATTTAATTGTGTTCATTGATCAAAAAGCATAAACAACATCACAATAAACATGTGAAATCTCTGTATTCTAATGATAATGGTTAGCTTTAGCTCTCTGTCTAGACCTGCTAAATGCTGCTAAGTGAATTACTGAATACAGTGATGAGAAGTGATTCAAGCATTCTATTCTCAATATTAAATTTCTGGATGCCAGCAGAAGTTGTATAACGAATAAAGGAGGAAGTACATAGGCATATGCTCATACCTATCAGTAGTAAATTATAACTTTGACAGCCCAGGAGTGTTAGGAATAGAGGGGCAAGTGGCTACAGTGCCTTAACAAAGAGGAACACAGACAAAACGGCATTTATTTCTAATGTGGCTGCTAATTTCAATACCTCATTTTTATTACTGATTATATCCTTTGAAAACTGAACAAAATAATGAATTAGTTATGTAGAGATTAGGGATGTCATTCTCATGGAGAACTGTTTTATGGGAAAATAAATTAAACGGCAGACATCTGGAAGGCAAAAAAATGTTCACTTATTAAAGCTGTTTTTGTCAGTGATGTTAAATGGCAACCAAAAAAAAGAAGATAATAGTTCCACTATACACAGGAAAATTCCATATCCTTCTTCATTTTGAACATAAACATATTTTTGTTTATCTTATTTCATCATAGTTTCATATTGTATATGAAAAAAAAAGGGCATAATCATGCAAATGTGGTTGAGAACAAAAGTAGGAGAAGGACAGAATGAATTCAAGACTACAGCGGAAATATGCAAAAAAGTAATACAGGGAAGGGGAGAAAAAGGAGTTCCATATGTCTAGAGTGCAAGAATATGAAAGGAGACTTGTCAGATGATGAAAGAAAAGGTGTGGACTTGTATGCAACAGAAGGTACAAAGAAGAATATAATAGAAGAGTACTAAACCAAAACCATGTAAAATAGGGAAAGCAAATAACATTACAAATAATGGACTAGATTCTCACCCAGATAAACAGAACTAGCTCCAGTAATTTCAGTTTCAGCTGTACTTATTGACAGCCTGGTCTACACTACCAATTTCCCTGTGGTAATTAAAACAAATCGTTGACTTGAAGTAGATATAGCTGAGCTTTTGGCATCTCTGCAGTATCTAGGGTGGGCCTGGCTTAGTGTTATGTGTCTTCCCACAAGGTGCATTGATATTATCCTTAAAGTATTCCCACAAGCCTGTGCTTCCACAAGCACAGATTTCCCTTGGCAGCAGCATTCTTAGCAACACTGGTATCCATGGCAGTATCTACTATGTATGAGTCTAAATGTGGAAGCACTTTCTCCTTTCACAGTTTTTTATGACACTACAATCCTACTGCCTACCACCAGTTCCAGTCTTCATTTGCCAGTTGAGTTTGGACCACATATAGATGCACAGGAGAACTGATCTGATGACTGCACTTGCCCTGTGCAAAGACCCTGCTGCCCGTATTGCTGCTTCAGGATCATGAGGGCAGCTATGGGGAAGGAAACGGTTTGGTGACAGGCTCAGAGACCACCGTCATTGTCCCCAGCTGACCAAAGTTTCCAGGCACCAATCAATGAGACCGTATTATCGCCTGAGCCTGAGTTAACCCGCGCACAGTGCTTTCAGAGGTGAAGCTCTTTGAAGCCTTGTGCTGGAATACAGTGCACGCACCATCTTTACAATGAACAACAGTGGTGTTTTGAGGATGTAGCTGCACATTGCCTGCCTGCAGAGCGGAGGTGTGACATTGAGGTGTAACTTGGCCAGCTCTCCACCAGACTGCAACTGAATGAAACCTGCTGTGCATTGCAGGGTGTGTCTGGGAGCGTGGGAGAGCATTTTTATCCAGACAGCAACCAGGAGGGCTGGATGCTGCAACACGTGTGGTATCTGGGAGGTCTCCAGCATCTACAGCCAGCAATTCCTGTCGAGCGAGGCTGGCAGTGTGCGTACTCCCAGCTGTGGACCCTCTGAGTAGTACTCAAGTAGAAGACAAAACAATTTTTTTATACCAAGATAAATAATTATACTTTTAAAATAGGAGTATTCTCAATCCTTTCTCCCCCAGTTCTTTTCCATCAGAAGTGTTTGCTGGCTCCTTTCCCCTTGCCTATGGCTTTTGACTCTTCTCCTCCTCCTCCCTGTCTATCCCTCAGCAGCTGTGCTCTCCCTCATCTCCCAACATCTCTGTTTGGGGCTTTGCCATCTCATCCATCTCACTTCAGCTGTTTCCCCATGCTCCCAGGACTCCTTTGGCTCCTGGTCCCTCTCCTCTAGTAGCTGTCTAGCTCTGCCCCACAGAACCTCTGGCCTCTGCTGAACTCTGTGCCCCTTTCCTTCCTAGGCCTCTGGCCTCTGCTCTGCCTTGAAGCCAGGATGCTTTCTCCTCTGCCCCCCCTCCAGAGCCAGCCTCTGCCTTCGCCTCCTTCCCTGACCTCTGCTCATCTTCAGCAGCTGGCACCTTCCTGCCCATATCCCCCCCAACCATGCCTTTGGTTTCAGACCCTCTCCGCCGGCCCCTGCCCAGCCTCTGCTGGCCACCGTCATCCCCCCTCCCAGACCCCGGGCAGCCCAGACCCCAGGCAATGTGCCTGGAGCCCTCTTTCCCAGCCCTCAGCAGCTGTTCCCTGGGCGCCTGCCCTGCCATGGCTCTCAGCCCAGTTCCCTCCCTTGCCCTGGCAGCAGCTGTTGTTTGTACCCTCGGGCCAGGCCTCGAGGGGCTGCCTTCCTCCCTGGCCAGGCCTCAGGAAGGGGGGGAAACCTTCCTCCCCATCCAGCCCTGCTCCCTGCCTGACCCAAGACCCTGTTCCCTGCCAGACCCTGGGCCATGTTCCCCCAGCTCTCCATAGCTCTTTCCTCTCATACCAGGCCTCTGCCTCCAGCTTCACGCCCCTCTACCTGCCTTTCCCTTCTCCCCATGCCCACAAGCACAGGTACTGCCAGCCAGGACACCAGGGCTGGGAAATGAAGTGGCCATGAGTCGACTGAATTCCTCTCATCATATTTACTTACTGTGACAGCACATCACAATGTGACAGCTGGGTTGTCAGGATGGCCTCCAGAAGCAACTGCAAGTAGGGGGACAATGTGGTCCATGGTAGAAACGCTGTTAAAGGGGCGACCAGCACAACCTGTAGGAAAATCCGTGATGTGGAATGGCCCTCAGGATTAATAAGAGCAGAGGCACTAGGTTCAGATGGTGAAAAGAGCAGCCAGAACAGCTGTGGAGTAAACCATGATTTGCTGCAATTGCTCCTCAGCAGGCATGAGGATATGGTAGATGTGGTAGATAAATGAAAAACTCGTAACCGTAAGTTGCTGTTCCAGTTTGGGGCAGGAAGGAGGTCTGCAGCAGCCACCTGTGCCATTTTGATGCCAGTATTGTCATGGCCTATGGTGCACAAAGAGGAGAATGGGCTATGTGTGCACAGGTGAGTACTGCCTGGGCTTTAGTTTTCTGCCCTTTGCTAAACAAACTGCTAAGCAAACTGGGCAGTGATGTGGACTATGAGAGAGTTTCCAGCTGCTCCCACCAACTAGAAGATGACGTTTAAATATAAGCAGCAGTCTCCTTCTCTCCTTCTCTCTTCCCACTTATTTACCTAGTGAGCCATGTGATGTTATTGCACTACCATAAGCCACAAAAAAGAATGGCCAGGATGCTGGTTGGGGTACACAGCGTTCACAGCATTGGGGTACACACAGGGTGCCTCAGCATTCAGGGATATCCTCCTGCCGAGTCATCAGAGAGCACCCATGACTGGCAGCAGCCTTGCACAACTGCTGTCCTTCTTCCTCTGCTGTTCCAGGCACAACCTGGGTTGGAGGAACCAGGAGTTCACCGTAGCTGGCAGTTCAGTCAGTTCCTGACTTCCAAAAGTGACATCAGTGCCTAAGTAAGGGAGTCTGGACTGGTCTGGTGGTTAATGTCTCAGTTCTTCAGAACCTTCATCGTCATTTTTTTTAAACTTGAAGAAGCAGTGTTCCATTTTCTTCTCATGCCTAGCAGCAGCAAATCACCTACATGCCTCTTGGTATTGTCTCAGTGTAGTCTGTCTGCTAGTAAAGCCCCCCACTTCTTCGTTCCACAACCGGAGAAGTATAGATGGTTTCATTTGGAGCCACAGGTCAGACTGCCTCAGAAATGTTGCTGGGAATAGAGAGATCTATTTTGACTGAAAAGAAAATAAAAAACTAATCAAGATAGAGAAGAAAAAGAAATGAAAGAAACTACTAGGAATAGGAATGAAGGACCAGGACTGGACCCAGATCAAGACTGGGTGTGGATTGCAAAGGGAGGAAGGTGATTAAGGTTGAGGTACCTTGAAGGCCAGGAAGAGCTCAGATGTTTGTTTTGGGTCAGTATGGCAGTGTAAGCAGCTGTGGTGAGGTAGTTTCAATAGCTGTCTTTTTCAAGAACACTACCTGAGGGGGTTTTCCAGTATTGCTGAGCAGTTTTGTGGGGCATAAGTATTAGGTTCCCTCTGCATTTAGATTCAGCTTCCCCCATTGCAATGTTGTGGGATGTGAATTAGGGAGTGGCTTCTGCTTCAGCTTCATCCAGAAAGAAAATTTCTAACACCATCATGAATTCAAGACCTAAACCAGCACATAATAAATGGCTATGAGTGGGGAAATCTGTGCAAATACTCAAGCTAGTTCTGATTTAAAATGCTAATTTAGGTATCTGTAGTGTGTGATTTAGTTCAGTGAAAGATCTGATCATATCTTTAAAAGGAATGAAAGTAGTTGGAATTCATGTTAGAGCATTCAATTATTATTTCTAGACTTAGATGTATTGGAGAGGAAGGGGTGGGTGTTGTGGTTTACTTTTTTTTTTTCCTTTCATTAATTACTTCATAGCTTTATTATGTGCTACTAGATATACTCCGAAGGTAAGCAAAAAAGCCCTGCACTTATATGCGGACCCATGCTTGTCACTCTGAAAAGCAATATCCTTCAGAGAATGCCACCTGATTCTGCTGCAATGCAGTGAGTGACTGGCTGAGGTTAAAAGCGTTGCGCACAATTCCTGCTAGCTGGTCATTAATCTCCAGGAAAAACCTCATGTCTTAATTGCTACTGTATAATTAGTAACCTCTTGCATCTAACCAGTGTTAAACTGAAACAGTAATGTGCCAAGTTACCATCATTCTCTCTAAATGAGGATCTAGAAGTACTGCTGTAAATAGTGTGTGACAGTGAAATTATTTTTTCAAATACTGCTCTGAAAAGTACTAAGACCAACACCATCAGTGTTGTATGACCGACTCTGAACCTCACAGAGCTGCCACAGGTCACTGCAACGTAACTGGCTAAACAAAGTAGGCCCCAAAATTGAAAATGTAAAGATGAGGAAAATCTGCTTCTTATATAACTTATATTGTAAGGAAACTTAAAATACAAGGCAGTAACTATCTCTTGATTTAGAGAATGTGGATCTGAAAGTAAGAGAAGAAAAACTGTATTTTAATATAGCTGTGAACCTCAGCGCAGCTAAAACCATCTAAGCTTGAAGAAATGTGTGTATTTTCCTTAGTATCTATGGGCTAAATATTTGAGTGTTTGATGTTAAATTAATTGATAGCGCAGCATCAATGGGAAATTGATTTAAGTTTCCCTGTAGTGTTTTGTACCTCTATGTAGAAGAGGCTTATTCATCTTTACTTTCATGCATTGCAGAACTTCTTGGAGCTTAATACAGATTTACTCCATTCCTAGAGTAATTTCCAACATTCCTTAGTATTCCTTTCTTGAGTTTGCTTGTTCCCTATGGCCTAAAAAAAATTAGAATTTTGAACATTCTTTAAGTTTACAAAGGGACTTTTCTAACTAGTTCCACCAAGCATAATAAAACCCTGATTTCTGTGGCAACTTTAGCTGCTGTTTGAAAGTAGTTATGAGGGTGAGAAAGGAGTCTATAATTTCTTCAGTTACTTTCCTCATTCCCATCACCTCGAAAAAATACATTTGATGAGCAACAAGTCCCAGGACAGCAAACAAATACTGTGTTAGAGTGAAAATAAAATCTGTCTTTAAGCTTGAGAAAAGTTTTATTAGTGTTGTTCCTGTAATTTTAAATGACCCAAAAGTACTAATGGGAAACAAGTGAGGATAAAAGGGGCATTACAAAAAGGACACAAGAAAAAGTGAAAAGGAAGGCTCCAGGTGCTGATTCTTTCCGATGAAATTCCTTGGAATTCCTTAACGTTTATACTGTTTTGCTTTGATTGCTCATAGTAATTTCAGATGAGCCTTAACATCTGATATGTAATAATTTAGGCAGTGAAAATATAATGTAGGTATGCATGCAAAAACAAAATTCAGGCTTCTGGATTACAACCATGTTATGGAGATTCATGTTACCATGGAAGTATTTTACTTCTACAAATAAATTCAGATACTTTAGAATAATTTCAGAAATTTCTTTACACATTATTAAGACAAAATGACAGAAAATGTGGAAAATCAGAACTATAGGAAAAAATGCTTATACGTAAAAAGTACATAATTTTGAAAGTATTAATCCTTTGTATCTGTAATGGTTTTCTTAACTTACTACTCTTCCCTTGCTAAAATAACTAATTCTGCAGTTAAACAAGTTTGCACTGAGACTAAAGGTCACCTTCTTAATCAAGTGAGCTTAAGGTGGTAATTCTCAGAGTATTTCCACAGCAAACTCTTCCAGGTAATAAAAGGATATTTCTATTTTATTCTGCTACTGTGGTAAAACACTTGGTCAGATTCCAAGCACTATAAGTACAGAATGCATTTCCAGATATTTTTCCCTTAAACTAATAATATTTTGTCATCTATTACAGCTGTTTCATATCTTCTGATTTTTTTTCAAAGTTTTTATACATAATCTTTTATTCTATCAGTAAAAGTTAGGTGGTAATCAGAGTTTTGAACTATTAGGAGAAATATAATAAAGAAAAGAGTCTTGAATCCTCATATAATTTTCAGCAAGGCACTTTATTCTTTTTCCTTAGAGAAGTTTAGTTAGAAATAGTCTGGAATATGGCTGCTTATTTCACCTTGGAGACAGAAAACTGCTGTGATTGCTTCATGTCTAACCTACTTATTTGAATCAGTGTATTTAACGAGGTGAAAACCACTAGCGGATGAGGGAAGAAGGGCTGAGAAAAAGGTGGCTGGGGATGGGAGCCTTAAGCAATAAGTTGCTTGCAGAAGGGAAATAGTAATTGATCATTTGCACCTATCTGAGTAGAATGTTTCCACTTCGCCTTCTTGGTTTTGCCCTCCTCTATTCTGCTGAGTGTTATTTGTGGATAAATTTTAAATTAAGGAGATGTAAGGAGTAGAGAAGAATTGACTGTGTGGAGGAAAGCAAAGAATCTCTTACAGGGATGATAAAAATGTAAACTGGTATAATTTTAGAAAACAGTAACTGGTAAACAGACTCGTGATTTGTAGCACTGTTTTCCCTTCAGAAACGTTTTACTGCAAATGTTATGAAAAAGCCTGAAGAGATGTGTGGTCCAGGGTCTTACCCTCTTTCCTTACATCTGGAAAGGAAAGCTGACAAATCACAGAGGGGAGTGTTTCACAGATCAGTGCCCATCAAGAACTGGAAAGTACAAACAAAGGGATGAATTACAATGAACACTAATAGGAACCTGTTTCTGCTAAATTATCAGTATTTATGATGATAGCCAAAGTTGCAAATGGTCATCATAGGAGCAAACATACAAGACAGGTCTGAAGAGAGTAGTTTAGAGAAAATTGAGCTTTTAATGACATTTAGTATACTTTGATGTACTATTTTGTTGCTCTCCATTTTCCTTTGTTACCCAGAAAATAGAAAAGTCCTGGAATTCACTACACAATTCATCATAATTTGATTCATTTCTGTGTACATTTATATTATGTCCAGAGTCATTCTTGCTATTTTAGAACATTAATATTCTTCAAAGTAATCTGCCCCGCAGTCAGTGACTGGCTGGGGTTAATGGTCCTTGGCGTGGCTCCTCCTAGTTGGTCATTAATCTCCAGGGTATGCCCTGTGCCTTAATTGTTACTGCTTAATTAGCAACTTCTTCTATTTAAACAAGTGACATATGACCTGAAATAACAATGTACACAGCACCAGTCATTTTCTTTGAGCGTTTGAGCTATGCCATAGGTGGATTCTATGCAAGTAAAACAAGGCATGAGAAGTACATATCTATTCAAACAACGTGGGATATGACACTAAAATAACATTCTGCAATATGATCATTAATAAATGTCTTTTCTTAGATGTCTGGGATGTCATTAATTTAAATCAGTGACTAATCTGATGCCTGAAAATTGAAATGAGAAAGGCTGCATTTGCTTTATTCCTTATAAATTTAGTGCTCCGTATTTCTAATCCATAATTCTAATACTGCCATTATATTTTCAATCTGTTGTGGTTATCCATGGTTTTAATCACTGTAGGATCTGAAAAGTACACACAACACACTCCTACACGGACTACAAATTTGTGGTTTTGCTTAGAGCCTGGGTAATGAGACTCTGGTCTTTGCATTCTTGGCCATTAACTACTTCTCTCTGTGCTTTGTTTCCTTTCCCCATCCTTTGTCTACTTAGAAATTGTAACTCCTTATAAGAAAAATTAACTCTTAAGTGCATGCACAGTACTTGGCCCACATGAGACGTTTGCAGTTCTTGGAATATTGCAGAGAGACAAGGCAATGCAGCGTCAAAGGATTTTTTGCAATTTGAAAGTAGACTTTCATCTTTGTAATTGACCTTATTAATACAAGACAAATGCCTTATTTGAAAGGTCTATATGAAAGCTCTGTTAATATATCAATTTGCATCTTCTAAAATTTGATATTAATTGCTAGTAAAATCTCCACTCATATGATACTTTTCTGTGTGACGTAGTAGTGAACATTATGGAAGTAAAATATTGATTGTTTTATTTTTCTGCTTTTTTTTGATTTTGTTTTGGTTTTTTTATTGGCTTAAAACATTCATATTGGGTTTTCATCATCAGTGTATTTCAAACTCTGTTGAAGTAAATCAAAATAGGTCCAGTGACTTGCAAGCACTCAGGTTCGTAGAAATTATTTTGTAAATATAATAGTTATGGATTCTGCTATCAAAAAGAAAATTATAGTACTTGGGTTACAAGCTGGAGAAACTCCGTATATGTGGATGTTTCAGCATATGTAGAGTTTGAGTCCTGTTTCAGTAATTTTTCACACTTTTTTTTTTTGAATTGTCAAATTGCAGGCCAGTTGTTCTGCTTTGCTCTGTAATACCACTGAAAGTCCAACTATGCTAATCTATATGCGGTATTGCCAATGCCCATCTGCTTGTAATGCTGAAGAATAGATGAAAAAATCAGGGCCAGAACAAATAGAAATCTTAATAAGACTATTTTAGCTATGCTACTGTTTTTTGTGAGCTTCCATTAAATTTAAGTACAAATAGATATTATGTATTTATTTATTTTTATTTCAGCATGATAGTAACAGAAAAATTGTGGAACCTAAACCTGAAGCTGGTATTGTCTTAAACATGTACTGAGCTATTTAGTGACTGTGCATAATTCATTTTAATTCAAACTATGGACAAGATTTTCAGCTAACTTGAACTAGTGGACTTCTGTTGCTGATCGTCCTTCAAAATCTGTTTTGCACTGACTCATCTGTTCATTTACATGTAAAAAAGAAATATCGGTTTTCTTTAACTAAATAACTATCTATCAAAAGCACTCAACATAAATGTTACTAAAATAGATGTGGGCCTGTTCTTCTGAAGCCTACATAAAACTTCTGTTAACTTAACAAAAGACCAAGTTCACCTCATAGCTGAGGACATACACAACTAATTTTTGTCCAAACCAACAAACATTAGATAAAGTTATAAATTATTAAAAACCTGTAGAATTTATAGGAAAATATATGCAACAAAGATGCATCCATAATTTACTATACTCTGTGAATGCCATGGGAGTAATTGTCTCCTTTAAGTACTTGGCAAACACTGCTAGTATCCATTCAAGAAAGTAATTTTCCTCTCCAAGAACTTTTTCTTATAAGCACTCATGGAAAGAACTGCTAGCAATACAATGCCTTCTCTGCATTTCTCCCTGGCTACATTCATGTAGTCAAGGCAGAAGCTTTAATTGCAGAAGAAACGAACAGCTATTATCAAATCCACAAATAGATGCAGAAAGATCATCTTCTCATGAAGTTCACGGTTATTATGTAGTTGTAGTTGTTAGTTTTCTGGTTTGCATCTCTAAGCAAAACCTTTTTGTAGGTTGAGGCAAAGTTCTACAATCTTCTTAAAATGGAATAAATTTGCAACCATAATAGAGATTCACATGATAGAAAAAATCACCTGTTCTTTAATCTGTATGTGAACTGCAGTGCAGTCTTTTCTGTAACTTAATAAATTGTACTTTATGGACTGGACAAGCCTTGTTATTTAAATGGGTCAGCTGGCTTCAGTGCCAAAACCTGCAGGATTTTGAGTGTTTTAAAGAAAATTAATACATTATCTACAAGATAGTTACGTGATAACATTTGCATATGTATGCACCTAATTAGTAAGTAGTGTGGACCTATTTAGTAAGTGAGGGAATATAGATGCAGCTGAACAGATCGGTAATAGTTTACTCAACCATTCCTGCAACTACAGTGTATTGTCCCCTATTTGTGTAGCTTGAGTGTGCAGCTTATCTGTACAATATATTGATGAGAATCTTCTTTCTGTTCTAGAAAGTGCTAATATTTCAGTACAATACTTTTAGATTCTTTTTACTTAGGTGGAAAATTTTAAATTTGTGTCACGGAATGTAAATGTCATTAAAATATTTAGATGTATTTCTTAATATTGGTATTGCAATAGAGTTTAGATGTCACCTTGATGCTTTCTTAGTTTTGGGTTTGTAAAAGCAAAAAGAAAAGATTATTCTAATAGCATTTCTCTTAAATATGAATTTGGTGTTTACCATACATCTCCATATTTACAATATATCTAAAGTTCAGTGAAATGGGATTTAAGAAGTTCTGCATGATTTTGCAGAGAAGTCGATACTTTTCTCTCTGAAGAAGCACAAAATGCAACAAGATTCTACATGTTTTTTGCTATTTTCAATATGCTGTGTAAGTTAATTGGCAGAAACGGGCTTTGTCATCAATAATTGACTACATCCAATTGTGCTCTATCTACAACTGGGGTTTTTTTGTAGTCAGAAATTTATATAGCTCTCAATTTATGCATACTCCCAGATAGACTGGGGCTCAGGGAAGAAGAAAGGTAATGGACAGCTGTGTTAATTACCAGCATCAACTCATTGCAAATATGTGAATACTTGCACATGTGTAGGATATACCTGATCAATACAATTCTTAATCAATACTTTTTGTCTTCAGTAGCTACACAGCTTGCATTTTGCAGAAAGATGGTTTTAAATACAATTCTGGTTCTGCTTTTTATGTATTTATTTATTCATTTATCTGTTTGTTTGTTTGTTTGTTTATTTTCCCAAACACAATGGCACACAGGAATTGTGCATTTCTGGTCAGATAGCCATTCTTTATGTATCCAGATGTCAAGAAGAAGCTTAAGGATCAATGTTTTATTTTCTGTTCTGCGTTTGTTGCTTCTTTTAGGTCAACATTGCCTCTCAATATTAAACCCATATTCAGATTAGCTTCATGTGAAGCATCTGTCAGTTATACTCTTTCACTTCATCAGTGTTTTGATACTTCTTGAAGTTTTAAGAACTTAGGCAATTCAGCCTCCTTTTTAGGAAGTCATGTATTTTGAATGATACTTGAATATTTTTTTTATTTGTAGTTTTTATATTCTACTTGTTCTGATGCAAAATTATGCACTAGGGCAACACAATGTAGTTGTTATATAGATTTGGAAAAAGAAGTATTTTCCTGTCTAAAATTGTTTGCAATAAAGTAACTTAAACAATACAAGAGTTCTTATCCAAAAGATCTTAAAGGACATGTGGCTGTAATGTGGAGGAAATTACTGAGATAGAAATATTTTTCTATAAGCCAAATACAAATTCACTGGACTGAAAACAAAGAGAAAAGGAAGAGAATGAGATAAACCCATGTGTTAAGAGCTCAGAAACACAAAAGATAGAAATGGCACAAGCCTTTTTCCATTCATTGGTTAACTTTTTGGAAAGTGAATCAGAAGAGTGTAGGCCTGCATTCTGCTGTCTTATGTAGATGAATTATCAAAATGCTATGTGCCAGTTTAATTAATTAGTGATCTGCAGACACATGCACATGATGTTCTTTAAAATACTTTGTAGAAAATGCATAACTGATATTTAAAGACTAAGCAATTATGTGCCATTTTTATAAGTGCTTCTGGAATATCAAGTAAAAACATTTAAAATCACTATTTTTAAACATGTTTCCATCAGTGAGACATTATTTGCAAAGATGACAGCTGGACCAGACTAATTCCTTATATACTAGACACAGTGGTAACTAATCCTATAACTTTGTATGTGTTAAGTACTGTAATTGGTTTATAAGGTTGTGGTTAACTCATTTTGAAAAATTAGCCAAGCTGCAATTACTCAAAAAAAAACCCAACAAAAAACCTCCCATCTCTTTCATGTACACTAATAAAGGATATGTGTGATATGCACGAGGATATGCACTAGTGTGCTGCACACTTTATACAATTTAGTGGATACTTGGCATTATTTTATATGAGAAATTGTGAAGCGGAACTTTGCAGCATTTTAAATATACTACTCTTACACTTCTTGGAATCTTCTTAGTCTCCATTTAAATAGTTCTGATTACATTAAAAAGAATTTCTTTCACATGTCACACTCTAAAAATGTTCAGTATTATATTTTTTGAAATTGGACATGTGATTGCATAGAGTACTGTAGATTGACAGTTCTACTGTATAATTTGAAATGTTTCTCACTGCAGATCATAAGGTCAGTTTAAGTTTTAATTAATTACGCTATTATCCCTTGTTACATTCGTGCCATAGACATGGAACGCAGCTAAGTGTTGCAACAGCAAGTCCACCTCTGTAATTCACTTTTTATTGCTTAATTTAGAAGCGTATTCTTCTTTTACTTGCACTGATGGTATAAAAATGGACCCGCTCCACTGCTTAAGAGTTGAATTAAAGCAGTGTCCAAAGAGGTTTAGGAACTTGCCCAAAGACTGCTGAAGTCAGGGTATTTCAGTAGGCTTTAGATAAATAGCAGAAGTTAAGGACAGAAGCATGTATCTTTGTTATGTGATGTCATGTGTTATGCGTAGTTTTCTTTACTTTTCTCTTTTAATTTTTGCCCTTACTGAATACTGCGTTCACCTAGAGGAAGAAATGAGGCATAGTTATTTTAATGGTTTTCTAATTCATTAAAGCTGGTGAATGCTGAGTCCTGTTTTAATAAGCACCAAAACTAGACAAAATTATATTTTGATCCAGAGAAAGAGGGGAAGAGAAAAGAAGCATAAGAGAGTAAGCCTGCCCATATGTAACGAACTGTTAGGAGATATCCCAGTGCATAATTATTCAGTTAGTGTTTAACTACTATAAAAAACACCATTATGATAAATAAATTTACTCACAAAAGAAGGTATACCCCTCTCTTTATTACCAAGCAACAATTCCCATTTCAATCTACAACTTTTTGTTTTCTGTTATGGGTGAAGAAAACCTGTGAAAGGGAAACAGCAATATTGAATAATAAATTGACTGGAAATGCCCTGACTGTTTATTGTTATGTTATTTTTCTCAAACACATTTCCTGCCAACCAAGAAAAAATTTCTTGAATATTCAAATAACATCTCGTACATTTAAAATAATTCTAGACTTTTGTATGCCTACCATCACTGTAGCACCAGAGCTTCTCAAATGAACTAAAGCAAGCAATTTATGGATTATGGATTTTGGTTATAGCAAGCAATTTACTATCCAATTTTTTTTTTTTTTTTTTTTCTGGTAATAAATAACAATAGTCTTTAGGTAACTCAAATACTAGCTAGCATCCTTTAATACTCATCCTTAGTCAGAACATCAGGTGGAATAATCATTTCCCCTAAACAACTTCATGTAAAATTTTTAAGGTGAGGACACTAGTGCAGATAGACATTGTTCAATAGGAATCTGGAACGGCATTACATTTATCAGGAAAGAAGTTAAACTTTTAGGCTGCAGTCTTATGAGCAATTTGAATTTTTTCTGACTTACGAGTTCACAGTAAGGGAAATTAATTAGCAAATGCCAAATTGTTAAAAAGATCTATAGAAATAATATCTCTCATGTACATAAAAAAAGTGTTAATTACTTAAATAAATCTGCCTGTCTCCTCATCTGGATACGAATGGATAAAGCATGGTTGAGTACCAGGCCACTGCTAAGATAAAGATAATTTTTTTTCTTGGCAAACCTACAAAATAGGGTACCCTACTACAGGTACATGAACTATAATTATAAGCTACAGCCATCACATCACAGCAGTTAAGGGAAAAAGATCTTCAGGATCCATCCATCTTCCCCACTAACATGTTCTCTGTTTTATCAAGATACAGCTTCAACCATTTGATATCTATGCAGGTGCTGATCTCAGAAAAAGAGCAGTGTGAACAGTGCAGTTGTCAACTGACATGAGGCGAGGTGAAGTGGATGTCATTTCTGTACTTTATCTCATGGTATTTTATCAGATTCCCAGTGGCTTGCGACAGACATTAAAAATAGTAAGAAAAAAATGAGATTGCTTCTAAGTAGCCTAGAAAAGATTTTTGGTTCTACTGTAGAATAAGAAAGTGTTGAAAGAAATTCATTTGTGGATTTCATGCTGACTGATATTACTGCATGTAATAAAATATACTATTTTAATTACATCCTGGGATGATGTCGACTGTTAAATAAAAATGTTAACATCTTCCTAGCAATGAAAGTTAAAACCATGTACAAATAAATGTAAGATCTTGATCATGAAGAATCTTGTCTATTGAGATTGTCTACGGATTTATATCTAAATTACTGAGGATTATAAGTGTGCATGAGTCTTTGGTTATAAGAAACTCTCAGTTGTCAGGTAAGGATTTACTTACAAACATTTTAACTGCTGAAATGGAAGTTTAAGAATTGTATGGAATATTCTCGAAGATATATTTTTGCTAACTAAGACTAAAGCTGAAAAAACGCATTTGGGAAACTTAAACAGTTACTATCATCACATAAATATGTGGGGAAATCTCCATCAAAATTAAATTTCATGTATTAATCCTAACTCTTGATTTCAGTTCTGCAGCTCATGATGCTATCTGCTAAAAGCCTAGTAAAATTGAGATAATTAAGTTTTAGCAGCAAATACTCATTATTTAGGAAACTAATATATTTAAGACCAAAGTCTAGCTGATGCTAACCTAGTGGTAATCTGATTTAAAGGATCATATTTTGTTCACTATAAATCAATTTATGAACATTCTTAATAAAATACATGGTATGAACTTATGATGGAATTCATGTTCTGATAGCACTTGCAATAGATTTGGAAAAAAAAAAATAATTCTTCTCCACAGAATGGTCCAAAAATACAGAAAGAGCCTAATTCTGATCTCAAAATAGTTTTGAAATACCACGTACACTTGAAAAGCAATAAATCTCTTTTTTTTTTACCGAAAATACAATGTAAATGAAAATGAACACAGCTCACAGAAGCTGGCTATTTCAGTGAAGCAATATAATATTAAATCAGATACGGCCTTTAAATACAAATAAATCCCAATTGTCATATACAGTAATTGTGCTGCTTTAAAATAAGCAATGAAATGCTGTTTTACAGATGGTGATAGAGTTTTTTTTTAAAATGAGTTCTGAAAAATTATGTATAAACAGGGAGATGGGATTTTTCCCAGGTCCATCATTTTGGTTGTTATATACATTTTTTAAAAGTTCTAGTGTCACCAGTGATTATCTGGCACAAATATCTTGTTTATATTATTTTGTTAATTGCAGAGCTGCCTTCAACTGCACACAAACGTTATCCTGTTCCAATACATTCATGTTGGCAGAAACCTTGCGTGCAGAGGAGCCAGAATTATAGAAAGGCCCAAGACTGATAATTTTACAGCCATTCATGAGAATTCTGTTTAGTAAGGAAACAATATAACATATGCAACAGATCGATCATTCCTGCACCTACACCCTTGTTATTCCATACTTACACTGCCTTCACTATTGTCAATACAATACCTTGTAATTTATGCACTACTAATTTAGTAATAAAATCAAGCCCTGAATAAACAAAGAGAACAGTTCGCAGCATGTTTAAAAATATTGAACAAACATCATAGATTTGATGTCATAGACAAAGTGGGCTGAATATTTACAGGGCTTATGAAATGTGTTAGTTTCCTCTGTGTATGTAAATATATATTTAGATTACATTAATTTATTGTATAATAGAAAAATTTACAATAAAGTTGTGCAATAGAAACTGTACTTTTAGGAGGGACACTATGAAGAGCAAGAACCTTTTTATGGCTTTAGCAGAACCTGGAAAGAAATCTTAATACATGTTGCAGTGGTGCAATGTTTTTGAGGAGGTAAAGTTTGAAGAAAGAAACTAAATTCTAAATGAGTTACTGTGTTTGAATAGCTGGAATAAAAGGTTTTTCCTTTGTTGAAGGTCCATGGAAAGCCTTGCTTATACTGTGAGTTTAACTATTGAAAATTTCTGAGGCTGGAAAACTAAGCAATAACTAGAAAGGTAAAGTGTTCTCTGGTGTATGGGGAGTCTAAAATAGCATACAATAAACTTTGTTTAGGACATTTGAAATTTTTTTGCTAATGGTCAGAGTTGGAAAAAGAAGTTACATCTCAAATTGCCTGAGCATTACCAGATTGTTTCTCTGATAGTTTACTGGGCTAATGGACAGAGGTCTGTTTTTTGTTTATCTTAGTAGCCAAGCCTGAGTTTTCCTTAGAAAAAAAAATTGAGAAAAAAAAAATTACTTTTGAACATGCTTAATTAAAAGGCATATATGTAATCAGTTTGCTAAGAAAAGCTGCAGAGGAGCTTTATCAGATTTTAGCCGTTACAGATAATTCAGTGTTACAAGCTACCATGGAAGAATATTTCTGACCTAGAAATGAATGAAAGAAGATTTAAGTTAAGGCTGTAATACACCACAGTAGAAACTGAAGAACAAAATTTATGCATTTCAATCACATTTCTTCACATTTCTTCACCTGTATCAAACCTGGGAATGCAGAAGTGGCAATAGAAACTGGAAATGAAGGCAATCCTACTGGGCTTGAAATTATTCAAGGGTGGCAAGTTTGTCAGTTTTACAGCACACCTTCCCGAAGTGTTTACAATGCTAATACATTTATATAAAGAGAGACTTGTGATTTTAGAGGCTGCTGAGACACATTATGCCTTCATCCAAGTAGAGCAATTAGTCACCAGTACAGACCATTGCGGAGTGCAGTGGGATATGAGAAATCAGCTGCATACATCGACATGTGTCCAAGCAGAATGATGGTCAATCAACATGTCGAACAGCTGTTGAGAAGAGAATGCTATATGTAGCAGGAAAAAGCTGGAAATTTTTCTTCTTGGTAAACATGCTTTTCACAAGTGAATGTGAGGAGGGCTGCATTAGAATCTACTAATGGACGTTTTTAGAAAATCGTGGAATGGAATAAAAATAAAACACTTGACCTCTTTGATGCCTACCTAGCAGTGTTCCAAAACCATACTATGATCAAACAGGAGTTTGTCTATAAAAAACAATTGAAAGTCTACTTTTTTTTTTTCTCCACCCCCCCAGCCCCCCCAACTAAATTGGTACAGTTCTGCGAATTCTTCAAGAAAATGAATCAGTTATCTGTTTTTTAAAAAGTTGAGCTATTTAGGAAAGTCACTGAAACTGGAAAGAAAAATATTTTATCTCACATTAGAATGGAATCAGCAAAGGGTTAACCTATGGGATATGCTTTATTGGAAGAAGCTATTCTAAAATAGTCCACCCATTCATGAGGTAGTATTAGAAACAAAAGCACTTTATGATCTCAGGTGTGAAACATAAAATCAGTCTTTTTTGTGAAAAAATAGTGGAATGCGTTTTTTTGTAGATTATAATTGTATATATGCTCTAACTGGACTACGACTTTCTTACTGTGACCTAGCACCATAAAAGCATCCTGGTCTCTTGGAGAGCAGTTGAGACATTCGCATGAAGTAAACCTGAAATTTATAGAGGTTGGAACTGTCCGTATTTAAATATGAATTTAATTATGATCTATGAAACTAATTGGAAAATTAGGAAGACAAGGTAGAAAACAAACCATATAATAGATGTTGAAATATTCCTTATTTTAAAATTAAGTGTTCAGAAAAATCCTTCTTTATTATACAATTACAGAGCAGTTAAAAGCATAAGATTTTCAGTACTAACACCTAGTATCATCATATACAGTTATATAGTATTAGAAATCCTACAGTTATGTCTTTAATAATCTAAGCATTAAACTTAAAAAAAAAGTATTAATACATACTGTTCTATTTTAAGATCACAAAGGAGTTTGGGCAGTTAGGTTTTAAAACCTAAGTTAGATTTTAAGTCTTTTTTTTCCTCTGTTTTATTTGTGCACTTTTAAGGGCAGGGTTGCGTTGTGATGATTTAAGCAGAAATATTGTCTGTCTTATATGCTGTATGTAAATCCAGAAGAAAGGCAGATGAATGCCTACATTTTCATTACTTCTTCAGGTAAATGTCTCCATTTCTTTTGTCAAGCACAAAACGCTTGTGAGAATCTTGATGTGTGAATGATTAAAGATTCCTGAACTGTAGAAACTTGAACAGAAAGAAGATGTCCTGTATTTTATTTGCCAATTTTATTTGTGTGTTATCATATTAGCTGGATAAATGATATGTCTTAGTACTTATATTTAATTTTGTTTCTTCCATTCTTTTAGAAGTCAAAATACTATCTGTAGTCTATGTCATTTATGAAAAAAAAACCAACCCAGAACACAACAACTTTTAGCTCATTTTTGAAAGCATTTTCACTGGGGAAAAAAAAAAAAAATAAAAAAAAAAATAAAGGTGTACAGAAAGGACTGCTTTTGTCTTTGAATAATATTGGATCATACAGGAATTTTTTCTTTCATAGTGATCATGTCACAGTTGTTGTCAGCACTGTATAGACAGACATTTTAATTATAAAAGAGTGCCTACTTTATGTAATTGATGACATGAGAGGCACAAACAGGATACAGTAAATAGCCCACAAAAATGAAAAATAGCATTTAAGAAGGTATGTGTAGGTAGTCACTATCTTGTCTACTTTATTTGTTTCTCTGAGTTCTCCTCAAAACTTTCAGAGAAACCAGAAAAATATACCGTCCTATTAACTAAGCTTTGCTAATTATCTCTGTGTTCCTGGAACTTTAGCTAGAGCTGTAGCTAGTTTGGGCTTTGTTGAATGGAAGCAGAAGTGAAACTTCTGAGCTTTGTGAGGAGCTTCAGGTTTTATCACTCATAATTAAAGAGTTGATGGGAACCAGCAGTGCAGCTTTATAAAATAGCAAATGCTTCTGGTGCTCAACAGGTTTCATGTTTAGGAAAAACGCCGTTTCAATGATTATCTGATTATGACTCCAGTCACCTCTCTGAGTTAGTTTCTACTCAAATTCAATCATTTGACAGATATGGGAGAAGCAAGAGCCTCAAACATATTACTGATGCCTCTTCTTTCTCTTGACATAGCTACTTTTCTTGCTGTTCACCAATATGATCATAGACTGGGGCTCTTTTTAATGGTCATTGTGCATATATTATTCAAAAACCTCTCTTTATCTCCCAGCATGTTCTTTCATGGTGGTAAAGATTCTGTGGAAATTACTGCCTTATAGTTTTTTTAATGTTGTTGACGAAACCATAGAAAAAATCGAGAAAGAAATGTAAAGAAGTACATCTTAAAATTTGCTTTTAAAATTCCAGGAGTGGCTTGCACCTTCAACATTTTTTATTTACTGGATAAGGGCAAATATTGTTAGGAACTAACACTGGGCAAGAAAACATGAAATGCTAAACTTTTCACATTATTTTGCTTATGTGACAGTTTTGTGTTAATCCTCATCCTCTCAAATTAGGTTAACAATCTATAAAACCATTCAAATAAGTAATTCAAGTTAACCTAGAGTTCATGTTAACATAAATCAGTTGGAAATTAAGAAACTATTTGGAACAGGTTTTCCTTGTTTCTTTTTATCATAGGAAAATGATCTTACTGTTTTTTTCTTAGCTTCTTCATTTGTAAAGTGAGCCAGATATTTGGATTGATTATTGGATGGATATTGCTCCTGAAAGATATTTAAATGTTCAAATCATAATCATAAACAAGAACTGATTTTGCTTATGGAAAGTGTAAAAGACCTTGCTGTTATGATGGAAAAGACAATAAAGTAGTTAAAGTTACAAGTTGCAAAGACACTCAGCAAAATATTTGCCTGCAAACATTTGACTCCATCTTTGACCTGATGGGTAAAAGGAAATTTTCCTTTGTACTTTCTGTAAAGGATTGTTGTTTTTATTTTGCAGAAGCTGTGTCTCAAGCTAGAGGCTAGGAACCTTATTTACTTCCCTCCCTTTTTTGTTTTGAAACCATACGTACGTTGAAAAGAGCAAACAGAAAGACTTTGCTAAGACTTTTCATATGTTTGCAAAACCAAATTAACCTCTTGACATTTTATTTAAGATAAAAAAATGAAAGACGTTTAATCTTTGTTGTTTAGAGGGCAGATGGTTGAAAAATTGTATTAGTAACAAAAAAAGTATTTTACTGTTTGTAATGCTGCCAGTGTGGATACAACAAATGAAACCTAGGGAATTCAAACATAGTAAGAAACAATACGCGACTTGAATTATTAGATAATCTGTGGCTGAGTACACAGGGTGGTTTCTGAAGAGCGTGAAATGTAATACCATCTCAAGACATAAAAAAACATTGTCTATCAAATTGAACAGCCTAATGTGTCTAAGTTTAACTTTTCAAGAGAAAAATGTACTCCCATAAAGCAAGTAGGTTATTGTTACAAGATGTAGGTGGTGGTGAAAAAATTCCCCCATCCTCCCTTCACTTTAGTGTTGACCTAAACATTCCTGAAACATATCAGTTTTTTTTTTCCCTTAAATCCTCTTGTAAAAATAATAACAAATTTGTAATAAGACTGGAAGTACTCCAGTTCTGCTGCTGCCTTCAATGATTACAGTTTCTCTGGATGAACATCAGTGCAAACAATGTTCTAATTGAGCCTATTGAACTCTTTTGTCTTACTCTGTGATATATTCCTGAACTTTTTGATGCTCTTTACAATTAGAGGCATTATATGTGAATTACTAAAGAAACTCAAACCTTCATACATGTAGTGTGTATTAGCTATGACCTTAGCTAATAGGGGAATTGCCTTTTATAAAAAGGAAGTTATTTTGCAATATAGTGGTAGATGAATAACATAAAATAGCACTGTTCCTGTAGGATAGATGGGAAAATATGCATGATATACTTAAATGGTCCATATAGCTTCATCCACTGTAGAGCAGCTGACCTGACTAGTATTGGAGCTTTCCTGAGTATCATACATAAATGAAAAGTGACCAGTAGTGTAGGACAGAATGTCTAATTTGTAGGGAGAAATACGATGACATAGATATGGAGAGAGCCAAAAGTAAATGTAGTAAACAAAACGCTTTTAAAAAAGTAACTAATTTTCAAAGTACAACTTTCTTTTTAATGTTTTGCTTCTTTTTTTTTTTTTTTTTAAACGAATTGTACCAAACTTAATAGCATTTGAGCTGAGTTATTTAAAATTTACAATAAAGGGGAAATATAAAGAAAACCAGGGTCACTCAAAAGAACAACAGAAGGTTGACAACTAATGAGCTTGATTCTGCTAAGGGACTAAAAGATTTACTTGTCTTGTTCTGATAGAAGAAAGAGAAGGTAATATCCCAGAGATGGTTACGTTTTCCTGAGGGAAAGAAAAATGTTAAAGACCTTGCTGTTGTGCTGAAAAAGACAATAAAACAATTACTCCAGCTAAAATTTGCAAAGCATTAGGCTCAGGTGACTTTGATGGCTGAGTTCTGAAGGAAGTAGAAAGAAAAACAGTTAAAATTTCAAATACATATTTTTGATTCATAAGCTCATAAGAACAAGAGATCTTATGGAGGTCATCAACTTAACTGTTTGACATTACACAGAGAAAAATGATGATAGAATCAAACGAAACAAACAATGACAGTTTAAATGGCAACATATTAACATTTTTCACTAGGAACAGTAACAACTTGCTCCTCTATAGCGTCCCAAACTCTGATATCCATTTGCAACAACTGAGGATTTCACATTATCATTTTTTTTCATAATAGCTTTTGCAGTGTAATGCATGCCTTTCAGTACAAGATTCAGCACACCACAAAAGTTATTAAAACTTCAGCAGTAATCTGGTATCTATTGAAAGTAATATAAAACTCACAAATCTAAACACCTTACATGTGTGTTTATTTTCACACATTATGCTGATTTATACATTCATGCAAACGTACTGTATAAATTGCATTACAACCTAAGTACCAAGAGCAATAGAAAATCTTGTCCTCTAGATATGGAGTTTTGACCTAAATTTGGTGAAGTATGAAAACCTTTGCCTGTAGATGATGAATTCTTTTTGCATGAAGTTATCAATAGAAGCAGAATTCTTGGTCAAAATACACGAAACAATTATGGAAGTTGTGGATGCCCTGTCCCTGGAGTTCAAGGCCAGGCTGGATGGGGCTTTGAGCAACCTGGTCTAGTGGGAAGTGTCCCTGCTCATGGCAGGGGGATTGGAAATTGATGATCTTGAAGGTCCCTTCCAACCTGAACCATTCCATGATTCTATGATTGTAGAATTGTAGTAAGACGCAAGTAATGCTAGCACTAAATATACAGAGAAAAACTTTCAATATCCATATCTGTATGTGAGAAATAAATAAATTTTGATATGTAATATATATATGAACTCCTGTATCTGCCATACACAGAAACAATGTCGTTTTTTTTGAAGTGCAGTCTTCACCAGCACTTTAATGTAAAGCTTGGATTCTGCAAAAAACTGTAGTTCTAACAACCTTTGCTAGTCCTATCATTTCTACTTTGAAAATCAACAAATAATTGGTTTGCCTGTTGCTTGAACTTCCACTTTTCCATGTGAAGGTAGACAACAGTTTTTACAGGACAAAGTAAAGAACAAAAATGTGGATTTGAAAGCCAAGTGAGTGGTTCAGTTACATCTGTAATTTTAATCAAAACGCTGTGTTTTAGAAGATTTATATAAATCTGTTGAGCAAGTGAAATTCATACTGTACAAGCTACATAATATTTATTCTTACTTAATGCAATAATGCCAATGTTGTCCAAATAGAACTCAGCATACTTTTAAACAGCTAAAACAGCTAAACAATTTTTTTCAGGTGATTAAGCTGACTGTGTTACTAACTTTACTGGAGGTATCTCTTGATATCAATACATGTAGAAAAACATGGTCTGAACTTTTTGGAATTATGAATCATGGCTCATAGTCTTCCATCTAACACATGTGTTATCAGTTGACCCCAGCCAGCAGCTGCACACTAGCCATTCAGTCACTTTGCCCCAGCAGCACAAGGAAGGGAATGGGAAAAGCAAAAATTAAAAACTCATGTGATACGCACACAGTTTAATATATACACGTGATATACACAGTTTAATAAGTGAAGGAAAGAGGGGAAAAAACAAGTGATGCAAAGGCAATCACTTACCCCACAAGCAGACTGATGCCCAGCCAGTCTCCAAGCAACAACTGCATTTGAAGATAAAACCTCCCAGTTTTATTGCTGAGCATGGCATTATATGTTAAAGGAGTATTCTTTTGTCAGGTCAGCTTTCCCTGCTGTGTCCCTTCCCCACTTCTTGGCCATTCCCAGCCTACTCCCTATCTCTTTATTTCTCTTTATTGTAACTTTGTCATTGGCTTCTTTATCAGGTACAAGACTGTCCTGCATAGGTATTTTAAACATTCAGTACGGAAGTGGTATATTCTTTAAATTTCAGATTATTCAGGACCTTGGTGTCCATGAAGTACATAAATGAACATAGACTGGTGAATACTTGATACTTAACAGAATAGTGGCCAGACCAAATCTTACCTCTATTAGAGGTTTAAGAAGGTATGTAGGGGTGCATGATGCTTTCAAAGACTGCAAGATGGGGAACATAGTGCCAAATTTTAAAATTGCAATTTTTAAAGAGCCAAGTCTAACTTGCCAGCTTGACTTTAGTTCCTGAAAGACTTCTGAACAAAGTAAATGATTTGTTAAGAGTTGCAAAGTAAGGAAGAGGTGAGTAACAGTATACATGCGTTTGTCGGTAAAAATTGCATTAAACCAATTCTTTGACAATTGATAGAGATTTTTAAGAAGGACCAGATATCATGTATTCTTCAATAAATCTTTAGGCACTGTCTGACCTTACATTCCCTTAAACAAGCTAGGAAATCTTGGGCTAGAATAAGTTTCTAAATTGCTTAGTAAATTGCATGGAAAGTTGGCTGGATAACTGTGCAAGTTGTCAGTAATTCTCTGTCAAAGTGAAAGGACAAACCAACCACAGGCATTGCTACAGGAATCAATTCGTTGCTGCTTTTCTGTAATCAGCCTGGATGGTAGAGCATAGACCAAGTTTATTAAATCTGTGATAACACAGAGCTGGGAAAGAGAAACAGTGCACTCTACAACATGCTTTGAATTCAAAATTAGCTTGACAAATTAAAGAAAAAGACCAAAAGATATGCTAAAATTCTGTGGAAACTAGTGAAAGGTGCTAGGCGTAGGAAGGACTTATGGACAGCAAAAATATGCTGTAGAAAAAAACTGGTGAAATACTGTTTCTTTGGAAGAAAATCTGTGAGCCTGCATGTATCACATTCTGAACAGGGGTCAGCAAAGCCACGGAGTTGTAAAAAAATCTAAGAACATTTTATCTCTTGTAAATGGAAATAAAGCTTGTAAGACATGGCCAAGTAATTATCCAGTTCTGCTCAGTGCTGTACTCTGGGCTGGAATTCTACATCCAATTTTGAGCATTGCATTTCAACAACAAACTGTACCTATGCAATAAAAAAGACTTGGGGTTATGTACCTTACAGCAGAAGTGACAAAGGAAGGACCTGATGTCAAAGATTAAATTCATAAAAGGGTGGTAAAAAAGGAAAGAAATAATCTGTACTCCATTTGGCCATGCTACATAGGATAAGAAATAATGGGATTAAATTGCAGCAATTGAAAATAAGTTTGGAACAATAGGAAGAACTTTGTAATGATAAGAATAGCGAAACACTGAAATAGATGTAATGGCGGTGGGGGAAGGGAAGACATTAGATAAATAATACCAGGATTGACATAGACATAGTTTATCTTACACTAAGGCAGAAAAATGCTGAATGGTTCTGGGTTCTATCACAATTAATTACATTGATACATCCCTGCAACAGAATAAAATATCCTGCCTGACAGCTGGTGGCCACAAAATTACATCTTACAACACAGTAAATGGCGAAGACAAAATGTGCTTGCAGCTGTAATAATTCGGTATCTGATTCTTTGACTTGTAATATAAAATATTTTTGCCTTCAGGTTAGAAATGCTGATTGTGGTCTTCCTTACTTGCAATAGTCAGATTGTGGGAAAATTCTACTTGTTTCTGCTATGATAAACTACGGGGCAGGGGGTGCTTCAGCAGGAGTTTGTTACTGGAAGGAAGGAAGGAAGAAAGGAAGAGGCAAATCAAAGGATGGTGGCAGTAGAAAAAGTGGAGCCATGACACTGTTCTTCTGTGATGATTTAGAAAATAGGAAAAGAATCCAACACCACAAACTGTATTTCAGTTTTCTCGGTTTTTACGTTACAGAGTCGTGTAACCCCAGAAATGACAGAATGAAGTCTGAAACAGCATAAACCTGTGTTGAAACTTTGTTGCTTCTCCTGTCTCTGCTTTATAGATGTTATAGTGAGATAAAGAAGTAAATGAGGAAGTCTAAGTGAATTGTTTGCATTTACCTCTTTCCTGAAGTGGCTTGATGTTTTGGCACGTAATGTTATTGCGATGAATAATATGTGGTGCTTTTGTTGTTCTGGTTGCTTTTTGAAGATCCTGTAGTTTTGACCCAACTGAACTATTTCTCTTCCTTATTTCTCTCCTGAGAAAGTTTTTCTGCAAATGTAACAGCATTTCTTCTCTTTTACGCTTGATAAGAAGAGATTTTTTAACTTTCCTCTTGGTGGAAAAAAAAAGTAAGTCTTTATTTTCTTCTGTTTGCCATTTTGTCCTTCATATTAAATCTATAATTCTTTCTACAGGAGACATAAAGCCAAAGGGGAAAAGGGAAAGTCTAGGAGGTATTTCCTAAAAATAAATACATATATCTGGGGTGCAGAAAATTCTGATCTTTTTCTTGCCCGCTTATTGATAGTATCAGAGTTGCTTTTTGTTATGATAAAAATGGTGAAAATAGTAGTCTAAATAGCACTTTTGCTATTTAGTAGTCTAAACTGAGGAACATCCAGGATTCATAGAATAAGCAAGCATTTAAGACAATAAACTCCTTCCATGGGCATTTGCCCTCTGTAGTTTCCTAGGTGAATAAAATAAGGAGTTCACAAATTTTCATCACATTCAGCACTGCATATTTTCTCCTACTTAAAAAACTAGAATTAAATCTACCATCTAAAAGGTTGCAACAATTTTCACAGACATTATGGTCTAGAGAAGCAGAATTATACACAATCTAAATAAAATGCTATATGGCTCACATGATTCTTACTTGATCTTTCATAAAAGTTTAAGTCTGGACATCACCTGCCTGTAGACAAAATGATGTATGCCTAAGTCTAACCAAATCTTCTATCTTGGCTTTTATTCTTCATTTTTCCTGAAACAAATTTACATTCCTCTTTTGTGTTTTCTTCACCTCAGCTATGAGTGGAAGAAGTTGTATATTCACATGTTCACTTTAATTGAGTGACCCTCACATCAGCCTTAAGCACCACTTGAGCTTGCATGGAAACATTTACTTTTTCTGTCTGCTTCATGGAGGCATTTGTATGTATGAGATGCTGAAGTCCTTCCATGAAAGACGCTGTAGAATCACAAAGAGGTTTTATTGCTTAACAAAGTATGGATACTTCATCGATGAACTAAAAAGATTTCTGCCTGCAAAGATATGACTTCAGTGCTCAAAGCCTGAGTATACAGGATCATCTGAAAAGGGAGAGTCACACTTAGTGATCAAGCTTCAAATATTAAAAAAAAAAAAAAAAGAAAAGGTGATTGTAAGCAGAATGAGCAAAAATTAACCCTAGGAAGAACCCATTTAAGAGTTTGGGTTTGGTTTTGTTTTTTTTTTCTCAAAACAATGTAGTAAGTTCCCCTGTAAAAGTGTAGATTTAAAACAAGATTACATACTTTGTTTTAATACTCTCATTGTTTACTAACTATACTTATTCTGTGAACTCCACATTGGAGTCATGGTGTATCTGTAGCTGACTGTAGAGATCAAGACCCATTTTTTCTGTTGATATTTCTAATAGTCTTGTGAAATGTCATTCCCATAATTTTTCATAACATCATAGATATGTGATTATTTTTTGTGAGGAGTGTTGCCAATGTCTTAAGAGATGAAAATGCTATTCTAGAATCTGTTTTTTAAAGGTACTGTGTAACTCCTACATGTTTTTTGAGGACTGTATGGGAGTTTTATACATGTGAAGTATGAGTGTGCTGGAGTTCCAAAGTCTAGTGAAGTATACTTTGTATCCCTCTAAAGGAATTTAGCAGTACTCAAAATCTCTTCAATCCTCTTGTGTAGCACATTAACACATTATATTGTATATCTATTTGCACATTATATTATATATCATATTCACATTATGTCTTCTAGAGAGAGTCCTGATTGGGATAATGTGTCTTGTTTTACAATAC
>VXBW01005151.1:813075-845927 GCA_013400375.1 Thinocorus orbignyianus | reverse complement strand
GAGGGGAAGTGTCTCAGATGCTTTATAATTGTTCAGAAAATATTTGTGGGAGGAATGACTCTTGGAAATACTCCCAAGGTCATTAAGAAAACTAGCATTGTGCTGAGTAAGTTATACTTATTCTTACACACTCAGTTTTCCTCATGAAAATTACTATTGTTTTTCTTCTTCTTTTCCCCTTCTTTTCTTTTATTTTTTTTCTCTTTCTCTTCCCCCCCCATTGTTGTTGTTGTTGTAGCATCTGGAATCACTTTTATATGCAAATGATACCAAAATATCTGTCACTGTTGCACAAAGATGACTAAGCTCTCTGTGCAAACTTCAGCCTTTAGGGCCCAATCCTATAATCCAGTTGCAAAATTCCAATTGACTAGAAATTTCTAGTGGGATTTTCATCTCATTTCAGAGAAGCATAGCTGCTCCTGGTGCTACATGGTGAACTTTGGTTTTCCTTTGTATCCACCATTTTCTTCCAGNGATTGTAAGCAGAATGAGCAAAAATTAACCCTAGGAAGAACCCATTTAAGAGTTTGGGTTTGGTTTTGTTTTTTTTTTCTCAAAACAATGTAGTAAGTTCCCCTGTAAAAGTGTAGATTTAAAACAAGATTACATACTTTGTTTTAATACTCTCATTGTTTACTAACTATACTTATTCTGTGAACTCCACATTGGAGTCATGGTGTATCTGTAGCTGACTGTAGAGATCAAGACCCATTTTTTCTGTTGATATTTCTAATAGTCTTGTGAAATGTCATTCCCATAATTTTTCATAACATCATAGATATGTGATTATTTTTTGTGAGGAGTGTTGCCAATGTCTTAAGAGATGAAAATGCTATTCTAGAATCTGTTTTTTAAAGGTACTGTGTAACTCCTACATGTTTTTTGAGGACTGTATGGGAGTTTTATACATGTGAAGTATGAGTGTGCTGGAGTTCCAAAGTCTAGTGAAGTATACTTTGTATCCCTCTAAAGGAATTTAGCAGTACTCAAAATCTCTTCAATCCTCTTGTGTAGCACATTAACACATTATATTGTATATCTATTTGCACATTATATTATATATCATATTCACATTATGTCTTCTAGAGAGAGTCCTGATTGGGATAATGTGTCTTGTTTTACAATACAATTCATCCATTTTGGTTGTTCAGTTTCTTTAAAAATATATTTTCTCCCCTTAAATTCGATGTGTGATGTTTTGTTCAGAAGCCAACATATACCAACTGACAGAATTCGTTAATACTGGGCTATAAATCAAATTTGGGCGTATGAATTTGCTGATTTCTTAGTGAAAAGTTGTATGCTTGTCTAAGCTACTGATCTTATATCAGTCTTGATTCACGTGAACATCTCTCTAAGTCAGTGGGAGGCACTGGTTAGGACTGAGGTCAATAATACACGCTTATTACTATGTTTTCCATGGCAGAGCAGGCTGCCAGAAAATATGTTGCTATATTCTTTTCTTTGTGGTATTATTGTTGGTAAGACTGTCTATAAATTGATGCAGTGTTTTCCAAACCAACCAAGTGCTTTCTGAACAATTGCATATGAGGGACTACTTCACACTTATGATTGAGTGTCATTTTTATCCTTGGATATCAAGCTTAATTAGTCTAACCCTGACTGGTAAACTGACTTCCAGCTTTCTCATGTAGCTATCAATAATTCTTCGTGCATTGTGCTAGAAGCACAATGAGCAAAGACTTCCAATGGTATCATGGCAATCATGTTCATAGCTTGCACTGAATATAATTAGACTATTCTAATAAGGGGAGAAACATGCAATTACCAAAACCAACCCATTTTGATATAGTTTCTTTCACATGACCATGAGATACACTCAAAGAGATATACAGGTACCTATCTGAAACAACAGTACTTCTTCCTTTAAATGGCCCCNTCTTTTATTTTTTTTCTCTTTCTCTTCCCCCCCCATTGTTGTTGTTGTTGTAGCATCTGGAATCACTTTTATATGCAAATGATACCAAAATATCTGTCACTGTTGCACAAAGATGACTAAGCTCTCTGTGCAAACTTCAGCCTTTAGGGCCCAATCCTATAATCCAGTTGCAAAATTCCAATTGACTAGAAATTTCTAGTGGGATTTTCATCTCATTTCAGAGAAGCATAGCTGCTCCTGGTGCTACATGGTGAACTTTGGTTTTCCTTTGTATCCACCATTTTCTTCCAGCATGTGTGAACCCTATTCTCCAGTTTCTGGAGAAGCTGGGACTTGGAAGGATGTGTTGATTCTACCCAAACTAAATCTGTACTCCAATTTTCACTGGATTTGACTTGTGTTCTTTAATGTTTGTGACTGCAGCTATTTTTTACAATATTTTGACAGATGAGAAAAAAATAGCCAATACTTGCATGAGATCTTTTTTTCTAAATGCATTTCTCCTCTTTGTATGTTCCAAAGTGTATGCAATTCAATGAATGAATTCTAAGAGAAGAAATCTTGATTAAAATGTGTTTATGGGGGTTTCAACCAGAGATTTGAACTTGTATTATAAGGGATTTAAACCAGTCCTCATAGATTTGAAGTAGCTCTCTTGTCTCAGTGCAGATTTACACAATCATAACTTCCATCAGAATCTGCACTTTCCCATTGCATGCTCACTCAAATCACTTTACATGAAAAAGTTATTTGACTTATTTCAATAAATTTACTATCACAAAGCATAGCTAAATATGTGGGTATGTAGGTATTCACCAATAAAACATATGAAGATGATTTCCTTGTGGTAGCATCAACATTTTCTGTGTTGCTTTTATTTTGTTGTATAAAATGGGGATTTGGACAAGCAGCCTCGACCTAATGTGTAATATGCAGCTTTGTGAAATAACAACTATACACAAGAGATGTCACTAAGCTCATTTTAACTACAATATAAACCCAGATCTTGAAAGCATTGTGGTAACTTCCATTACGCTAAAAGCTATTGATTAGAAATGCTTCTCTGGCAGAAAAAGGGAACTCGCGAAAGCGTTGTGTTCCAGTGATTCACCATGAGATCTCAATGGGAGTCACAGATGCCAAGTAGCAGCACAGCAGATAAACCATGAAAATCCAGGAGCAATCCAGGTCTTATCCAAGCAGTATAAAAAAAATAAAACATTTCTGTCCATCTGAATGGATTCTAAAGATGATCCCATGTACGTTGTAAGAACTATTCCTGAGCAGATTTTCTATTCCACTTTTTTTTTAATAGAAATTTAATTGATTTGATTATTTAAATTTTGCACTTCACATCAGACTACTTGTTACTGAAGACAAAAAAAGCAAGTAATGTAAGACATTACATAAAGAACATATACTTTTTATGTATTTTGGTTATAGTATTTTTATGATTTATCTTTTACATATCTTTTAAATGCATGTAGATATCACTGATATAAAATGTAAGAGAGTAATAACAGCAAAATTGTTTAAAGGTTATGCCAATGCCCTAACCAGAAGGTGGTGTGTTTTAAAAATTTCGCTCACTATAGGAAACAGTGATAACTCATTAATGGTGCAGACTGTATAAAAAGCTGTCAGTATTGAATGTTAAGAGGTACATTCAAAGAGGTAAAAGACAGACACTTGAAGCCTTGATATTCGAAACTGCTTTTGGAGACAAACGGGTTTTTTTGGGGGGGAGAGTTGGTTTGCTTTAATGGAAATAAAATGAGGTGGCTCTTCTACATGCATTACAAGCATCTTTTGGGAAATGTGCTTTGATTTTTTTTCTCTTTCTAAGCAGCAAATGATTTATAAGAATTAGGTGTTCTTCATAACAGACACTTTAGGAATAAATATACCTTTCTTAAAGCAAGAAGACATTTGTTATAAGCTGTAAAAAGCAGAATTAATAAAATGGATGAAGCACGTTTTAACTTGCTATATAAAGTGACTTTGCAAATGGAAATAATTTGAGTTATACTGTTAGTAGCTTTTATACAGACCTTATAATTTTGTTTTGAAACAAATTATAATTACAGAACAGCGGTTCCTTGAAACGTTTTCTTTAAACAAAAGAGTATATAAGAAATTCTAAATCCTATTAATCTATACTATTCTTTCAAGTTCATAAGCATCTTCATATGCATTAGTCTGTTTTGGTGAATTGTAAGGAGACTTTTCCTGAAGTTCAGTGTTATCTATTTTTGTCTCTTAGCATGATATGACATTTTGGAGGAGTTTTCTGTTAGCAAAGTAACATTTTTTTTCCTATGTGTGAAGATTGCTTCTGTTTAGTTTCTGTATATGTCAATAGTTGGACCATAGCATGTCATTTATTCTTCCCTATGTTGGCGGTATTCATTACATCTATACACTTTACATTACAGAAGGTGTTACTATTACATGAATGGATGTGCATATGCTTATCTAGCCTATGTATTCAGTATATATTCATAACAATTCCATCTTGCTCACATATTAGTTTCTCTTTTAGTTAATGTTTAGTTGCTCAGGTTATTTCTTTATTCTTAAAATGCAATTGAAAAAAAAATGCAAGAAAATTTTGTGGTTTGTTTGGGAAATTTTTAAACTTAAGTACGTAGGTTACGTGATCCTTGCTTTCATGCATGTAAGTCTGTGAATGACAAGTGGCATAAGTACACTGCTGAGGAGAAATTTTAATTATGGTTTAGTTGTAGGAGTTTTTCCACTTTGAGAACATCAGAATTATTCCTCCTCTTCATGAATAAAAATAAGGAAGCAGGTGATTTGTGTGTTAATTTTAATAATGGCCAACAATCAAACAAGATTTTTGTTATTCACCTTATAGAGACGGATTTCCCCTGTAGGACAGTTTGCTTAGTCTAATTATTTATTAAAATTTTGATTTAATAATATAAGAAATACCATTTTATATCATGCTTAAGATGTAAACTCAAAACATTCACTGACCCTTGTCATGGGGGACTTCAACCGCTTAGATGTCTGCTGGAGGAATAGCATAGCAGAATGTAAGCGGTCCAGAAGGCTCCTGGAGTGCATTGATAACAACTTCATTCTCCAAATGGTAGCAGAGCCAATGAGGAGAGGTACCCTGCTAGACCTCTTGCACCAACAAGGAGGGGCTCACTGAGGATGTGAAGCTCAAGGACAGCCTTGGCTGCAGTTACCATGGTGAAGTTCAGGATCCTGAGGGCGTGGAGGAGGCTGAGAAAGAAGTTCAGGAGAGCTGACTTTGGCCTCATCAAAGATCTGCTCAGAGGAGTCCTATGGGATAAGGCCCTGGAGAGATGAAGGTCCAAGAAAGGCAGTTCATATTTATGGATCACTTCCTCCAATCAAAAGAGAGTTCCATTCCAACAAACATGAAAACAGGCAAAAATGCCAGGACGCCTGTGTGGATGAACAAAGAGCTGCTATCTAAGCCCAGACTCAAAAAGGAAGCGTACAAAGGGTGGAAGCAATGACAGGTAGCCTGAGAAGGATGCATTGTCCAAACATTTGGGAATGAAATTAGGAAAGCTAAAATCCAGATGAAATTTAATCTGTCCAGGGATGTCAAAGACAACAAGAAGGGCCACTATAAGTATATTACTGACAAAAGACAGTCAAGGGAAAATATGGACCTGTTGTCAACAAGACAGGGGTCTTGTGACACAGGACATGGAAAAGGCCTAAGCCTTGCCTCAGCCTAAGCCTTCAGCAAGATCAGCATTCAGGAATCCGAGGTCCCAGAGGCAAATAGGAAAGGCTGGAGCAAGGAAAATAAACCCTTGGAGAAGAGGATCCAGTCAGGGAATGCTTAAGCAAACTGGGCATATGTAAGTCCATGAGGCCTGATGGAATGCACCCACAAATACTGAAAGAGCTGTTAGAAGTCATTGTGAGACCACTCCTGATGATGTTTGATCAATCATGGCAGCTGGGAGAAGTATCCAAAGACTGGAAAAATGCAAATGTTATTCCCATCTTCCAGAAGGGCAAGAAGGATAACCAGGGAAACACAGGCCAATCAGACTCACCATGATTCCTGGGAACACAATGGAGCAGATAATCCTGGAAACAATTTCCAGGCACACTAGGGACAAGAAAATCATCAGGAATAGACAGTATGGCTTTACCAAGGGTAAGTCACGCTTGACCAACTTCATAATATTCTATGATGAATTGACTGACCTGATGGATGAGAGCAGAGCACTGAATGTTGTCTACCTGTACTTCAGTAAGGCCTTTCACATTGTTTCCCATAAGATCCCCATAGAGAAACTGCTCATGTATGTGCTGGATGATCAGACAGTGAGGCAGCTGGAAAACTGTCTGAACGGCAGACCTAGAGGGTAATGATCAGTGGCACAAAGTCTACTCGGAGTCCTGTGTATGCCAGAGGTCAAGACTGGTTTTGATCATGTTTAACATGTTTGTTAATGATCTGGATGATGGGAAAGAGTGTACCCTTGGTAAGCAAGGGAATTCTTAAGCTGGGAGGGGTGACTGATAACACCAGAAAGTCATGCTGCTGTCCAGCGGGACCTTGGCAGCGTGGAGAAATGGACTGACAAGAACCTAATGAAGTTCAACACGGAGAAGTCTGAAGTCCTGCACCTGGGGAAGGAACAACCCCATGCACCCATATGCTGCAGGACACCCAGCTGCAAAGCAGATTTACAGAAAAGGACCCAAGGGTCTTGGGGAACACCAGGTTGACCATGAGCCAACAATATGTCATTGGGGCAAAGGAGTCTAATGGTATCCTGGCCTGCATTAGGCAAACCATTGCCAGCACCTCGAGGGAGGTAATAAATATTTCCCCTCTACTCAGCACCAGCCATATCTGGAGTACTGTGTCAGGTCTGGATTCAGTGCAAGAGAACCATGGACATACTGGAGAGAGTCAAACCAAGGGCTACAAAGATGAAAGGACTCTCCTATGAGAGTCCCAGCTGTAACAGCTGGAACTGTTTAGCTTGGAAAAGATAAGGTTCAAGGTGGGTCATGTCAATGTGTATAAATTACTCGAAGTGAGGGTGCATAGAGAACAGAGCCAGGCTCTCTTCAGTGGTTCCCAGTCACAAGACCAGAGACTATGGGCATAGACTGAAGCACAGGAAGTGTTGGCTGGACATCAGGAAACACTTTTTTTACTGGAAGGGTGACTGAGCACTGGCATAGCTTGCCCCAGAGAAGTTGTGGAGTTTCCAACATTGCAGATATTCAAAAGTCATCTGGACAGAATCCTGGGCAATCAGCTGTAGGTGGTTCTGCTTGAGCAGAGAGGGTGGAGCAGATGACCTCCAGAGGTCTTTTCTATCCTATCTATTCTGTGAGTCTGTGATTCTGTGATATTGATTAAATTGTTAGGAAGATAAGAACTAACTCAAACTTGATTTGGGTTAATTTTATAGACATCCCCAAAATGTGACTGTCTTGAAACATCTACTGCTACTACAATTTTTAATTGTGCAGTTCTGAAATAGTAAAAGCCATAGATGAAAAACTAACGTAGCTAACCATAATATACATACAATCAAAGTGATTAATGAAAATCAAGAGTTGTTCTAAAGCATCTGTTTCCTGATTGCAGTGTGTGGAAGGACTCTGCACACATGAGAGTTTAATCCAGGCATGCACATGGCTACAAAAAAAAAATATTGTTGCTCAGTTCCTGTAAAATCTATGGAAGAAATAAAAAAATACATCAATTTTTACTTTAGCTAAGAATGAACAGTTCTTAAGTGAAGGAAAGCTAGTTTTTAATTATAAATTTTCTTGTAATTAGTTTCATTGTCATTATCTGTAACTACTAATTAATCAGAATAACATTCAGCATTAGCATTGAAATTATTTTAGACTAGTAAAGGACAAAATTATTTAAAAAATTATAAAGATAACTATTTTGTTCACTCGCAGTCAACGATAGCTGTGATTAAATTTTGATTTGGTGTCAAATTAAACACTCAGTTACGGCATGCTGACTTCCAGAGAACAGCTCCACACACTTCAGAGTAATTTCCCATTTAAACAAGCAGAAAGTTTGATCTCTACTATTCTCAAGTCCTCCAAAGACTTATTTCACACCCACAAAATTAATATCAGTAGTAGCCAAGAAAATTTTATGACAACTAGCTAAATAACTATACAACAAAGTGATTTTGAATATTGATACTTTATTTTTAATTGTGTATGGAGTGTCTTCTACATTTTTAGCTGCTAACTCTGAAGGACACTTCACACCAAATTTTATTCAGCCACCTGTGTTAGTCATAGTATCACTATACATTTCTCACTTTTGTATAAAGACAGTGTGTAAATACAAAAATATGGCTAGTTCTGTTAATTTTCATGTCATACTAGTCTGGGAGACTACTACTACAGAGTCAGAGCCTGAGTCGGTATCTCAGATGTGCAGAACGTGCAGTCATATGGCATAACCATTTAGTAAGTATTATAAAGAAGTAGAGATTGTGAAAGTGTAGATAGCTGTCAGTTCACCATACAGTACAAAACCAGCAGAAAATTTGTAGGAGGCATTGTCTAAAAAACAATGTCCTTCTCATGGACAAAGAATGTGACCTCTCCTCCTTTGAGTCTCCTGCTCATGTTATCCACAGGATCATCACCTCTCTAAAGCTGCCATCCAGTTGGAAAATTACTTCTGCCATTCAACCACTGCACAGCTTTTTTACTCACTGTCAGCTCAGCTAATCCTATTGTATTAATGGATCTAACAGACTAGTTTTGCTGAAAGGATGTTTGGACAGGGATTTGATTTCTTCTGATAGTAACTGAGGCTTGATTTTGCAGCCTCTTGTATAGACATAATTGACTACAAATAGCACAGCCCAACACGGAATCAGATTTACTGGGCTAGTTTATAATCTCATGTACACCAAAACAAGCATGAAAAAACCTGAAAAATCTTTATTCCTCATCTCAAAACTGTTTCTTAAAGAGATTGTTGAAATGTTATTTTATGAATTTTTCAATTTTATTTCAGAAATGATATTCTTAAAATATAAATACCTGTGTCGCCGTGCATCACTTTTATGGAACATAGTCTGTTCTTGCCATTACTCTCTGCCAAACAGAATAGTTGATTCTGTATGAAAGGTTTTGATAGGAATATCCTGAAAATATGTTTTCTTGCCATGTACCCAGCAGGGCTAAATTGGAGAAAATCCAGGGGAATGATAATGGTCCTAGGAAGAAAAGAGGCGTTATGGTAAGGTGTACAAGGCATTTAAAGCAGACCACATGTGGTCAGTCCTTAACTCTAGTTAGTCTGTGCGTTCTCTGTGGTAGGAAATAAGACTTATAGTAATCACAAGGAAGATGTCTAAAAGCAAAAGCAAAATAAAGTGCATGAATCCCAGAGATTTTCAATGGAAATCAATTTTTTCCAATCCAGAGAAATAGCCCCAGAGGCTAAATGGAAAAGAGCAGCAGTTCTTAAAGAATATCTGGTTACTGGTTGAAATACATAGATTTATATTGTGTTTCATTTTCTGGTTATACAGGGAAATTAAAAGACTGGGGAGGGAGCGTGGTTCCTTGAGTCACCTTCACTTATGTAAATTACTTATTTCTCCTTTCATTATCTGGGTTATTAATATTACTAAATTTAATTATAAAAAAACCTTTGATTCCACCTTTGATTCCTGGATGTGGTTACTGCAGTCGTGACACAGATGCAAGAGCGCTGATCCCGTTGACTGATGAAAATTTCTCTAAAATATTGACAACTTGCAAGCAGGTCTGAAATTTAGTACATCTGAGCCCAGCCGTGCCCACTTTGGAGAAAAAGAATTAAATTTAATGAGGTGGCAAAATAAGGCCAAAGTCAAATTTCTTGGGATTGTAATATAATTAAAAAGCAGGCATTTTAATATCTACATCATGATCTCTCCCCTGAGTCAGTCCAAGTTTATTTAGAAGTGTGGTAAAAATTACTAAAAGAAGAGGACAAGTGGCTTTCCCAAAATGTCGGTTCTAGGAAGTTGAGAAAAAGGAGATATAAGTAAGTATCAAAGATGTGCTTATTTCTTAACTACTGTGGCTCCAAAGAACCACAAGTCTATTCAGATGTGCAATATCTAAAAATGTGTAACAATAAAATAATCATAGATCAATACTATTAAACTAAAGCAGTATTGAATGATTTCCTGTTTGGTGCACTTGTGATGATAAATGATAGAAAAGAGATAAAGCTGCGTAGAATGCAAACAGCAAAAAAAATTGTTGCATCAGAAAGATTATTGATTTAATTATGTCTAGATTTTGATTCTGTTTGTCGTCTGCAGTAACTGGAGAGGGCATCAGAAAATATTACAGGGTGTAGAAGTAAAGTGGAGGTGAGGGTGTTTTCCCATTGAGAGCAATCATAATGATTTGACTGAATAATTTCCTTTCACCCATTATATTTGAATTCATAGTGGGAACCATTTTTAAGTGATCTCTTTGAGCAATTGGTGCAGAGAGTGGTTCTGAGAAAACGATTTATTTAAACATTTTTGTGTTTAACGGGGTGTCAAAGTATTTGCTCCTGTTTATGCTTGGTTTCTGTTCTCATTTGGCTAGAGAAAGTTCATAGATTCATACACGGCCAGAATAAAACTGCTGTGAAAATATTAACCTGACCTCCAAAATGAAAAAAAGGCAGAATTTCTTGCAGTGCTTCCTAAAATGAAGCCCAAGAGCAATGACCGATATAGAGTTTCAGTTAGACAAAGGCTCTGTCTTAAGACTTCAGGGAAGAATTTCCTTATATTCCCCATCAGTATTTTATCTTTATTGAAATTTTTCATTTTATTTTCAGTTTGAACTTTTCTGAGTCTCAGTGCCAGCATTTATCTGTGTCCAGTTGAAATGGCTTCCAGGTATTAAGAATCTTTCTCCTAACATGGATAGTTACAGGCTGGGTTCAAAGCACCTTTTGTTCTCATCTTTGATACAATAGATTGAGAATCGTAAGGCTTTCATTCTAAGACATCATTGCTTAGTTTCCTTAGGTTTTCAGTGGTAAAAATGACTGTGGAAAAGTGTTGATTTTTTTCTGAAACCTCTTTCACTTTTTACTTCCTTTTAAATTTATGAGCTCTGGAATGAAACACAGTAATGACATTTTCTGTTTCTGTTCACTATTTCTTTGCTTATGCATTTAAGACTGTACTGCCCCTATTAGTTGCTGCTTCACAGTAGGAGCTCATCTACAGTAGCTTAACTAAAATGATCTGGTCATTATTTCATTCTCAAGGCACTTGGGATACACAGCATTATCTAGAAAAGGTGGCCTCATGAATGCCTGAATTAATGAATGTTAGCAGAATTTACAGAGGTGTACTGAATTTGAGCTTATTGCTTTGTCTTGTACAAAACTGGCAGAAACATCTAAGTGTGCCCTAATGATCCTTATTTGGCAGAAAACTTTGTCCTCATTTTAAGCCAAGACAGATCATCTGNTATTTCAGCCCACTGCACTAGAAAGTCCTCTGAATGGGTCCACCCAGAGCTGAATGGAGCCTGGGAGAGACTGTACATTGACTTTAGGACAACAAAGATGATTGAGGGACTGGAGCATCTCCCTTATGAGGAAGGGCTGAGAGAGTTGGAACTCTTTAGCCTGGAGAAGAGAAGGCTGAGGGGAGAGCTTATTAATGTTTACAGGTATCTAAGGGGTGGGATGAAGGAGGATGGAGCTGAACACTTTTCAGTGGTTCCCAGTGACAGGATGAGGGGCAATGGGCATAAGATGGAATATAGGAAGTTCCATTCAAATATGAGGAAAAACTTCTTTCCGGTGAGGCTGACAGCACTAAACAGTGATGTTGTAGAGTCCCTTTCTCTGGACATCTTCAAGACTCACCTGGATGCAGTCGTGCGTAATGTGCTGTAGGCCATCCTGCTTTAGCAGGGGAGTTGGACTAGACAAGCTCTAGAGGTCCCTTCCAACTCTGACAATTTCGTGATTCTGTGACTTCAGACCTGACAGGGCCACGTGAAAATATAGGAACTCCTGGGGACTCTTCGCTGTGTTCTGATGTATTTGCAGATTTTGCACATGAATCCCAAATTTCATTCCATGAAGGCCAGTGGTGGAAAATGCTGCTTCTCTGTTTGCTCAATATTCAAGCAGAAGGCTGCAACAGAGTCATAGTTCTGTACTAGGTGTCTTTATAATACATTTCTAATTATTCATAACTACAATCAATATTTACAGTAGTTTTCAAAAGTACATTTGAAAAAAATGCAAATAGTCCTAATGGAATTTGTCAGATACACACCACTTAAGAAGACCAATGCTAATAGCCACAGATCTTCAATACATTGCTTCAGTTCAGGATTATTGAAACTATGGCTGTATGTTTTATAGCATAATTTATATGATACTTTGTGTTTTCATATACTTTCCAAGTATTTTCTTTGAAACCACCTGTTAAATAAAACAATTTCTCTAACAATTTGAGAAACTGATGGGACAGGCTAAGTTGCACTATCCAGGAGATCCTGGGTGCAGTCCCATAGAAGAAACTGGCTCTTTAAATGACATTTTCCAGTATAGTATTTTTAAGCAGATACATATGTAGAGAAACATACCTATGCATTATTCTTTGAGAAAACAAAATCTTATTTTTCTAGCCACTGTTTTTATTGTAATTTACCTACATAAAAATAAGCTTTATATCAGGCTACTTCCCCACTACTTGTCCTGCTGACTACCTTATGAAATTTCATAAAATATATCTGTTGTATATTATACCCTTCATTTCTGCCAGATGTGATTTCCAGCTATTACTTTGATGAGGGAAAAAAACATATTAAAATACCGCTTCTAATATGCTTTTTCTTATTATGTTATTTCTAGAATGGTATGTCTGTAATTTCAAATTATTAATTTACCGTTTCATTTGTTTGTCATGAAACTACTGTTCTTATGTAATTGTCAGGACAGAGCTCTGTGTGTGGCTAAAATGTAAATATTCTAGCAGAAGAAATAACTACAAAATACAAACAGTCACTTACTTCTTTAAAAAGTCAAGGTTTCCATGAAGCATCACCAAATATTAAAATGATTCTTGAATTAACAAAAATGTCCTGTCAAAATACGATTCTCATTGTTATGCCACTGAATCATATTAATATGCTAAAATAGAATCAGTTGGACTTTTGCTGCAAAAAATGTGGAGCAAATTCTACTCTCAGCTCAGTGGGAACAGCCTGAGATAATTCATCTGAATATAATAGGCCAGATTCACAGCCTGTGTAAGTTATATAGTTCTACTGATTTCAACTGTGTCACACCAGATTTAAATCAACTGAATATTTGGCTTGTTCTGTGCAGTCAACAAATTACACCAGTAGAACTGAGAGCAGAATTTGGCCAAAGGAATTAGGTTGTAAATACAGGAATTAGCCGTGCAATTTAGCATCATTGGTGGGAGTGGGGGAAGGTCTAGGAAATAAGCATTTGCAGTGTATGAAGACCCGTGTAGTTCTTCAAGTGAATAGTTTGGTGCGACGTCAACACAGACTTTTCACATCTAGAAGTCAGAGAGCTGAAGAGAACATTACCTATCTGGGCAGTCATGCGGTCACTAGTGGAGGCTGTAAGGCTGATCTGCTCCTTCACTGTTGCATTGAAAGTCCCTTTTTAGCCCCTTGTCTCATACCTGGGCTGTGCCTTGGTGAAAACCATTGGTATGATCAGCTGATGTGGAAAAGGCTAAGGCCATTCTATGCCAATGCCCACAGAAGCTAGGAGATAGCCCTTTGGGTATTGAAAGCTTCTAGTTCCACTGATGCCAACAGAGCTACTCAGTAGACAATGAGGTCCTCCAGGGTGCGTGGATGTAAATGTCGAAAAATTCAGATTATGAGTGGCTAAATTATTAGCAGTGACAGAAATGTGTAATACGACTCTACTCTCTTCCTGGTACCTAAATTTTACACCAGTGCAACTGTAATGACATAAATACAGTTACTCCTGATTTAAATGAGGAAGATTTTGTTCCCTCCAAACTGCAAACTTAAGATATTGATAGTATACGTGGCTTCCAAGTGTTTCCCCTTTTTGTTGTTGTTGTTTGTTTGTTTGTTTGTTTGTTTGTTTGTTTGTTTTTAATTAAGAGTGACTGAAGTAAGCAAAATGAATAAAAAAACAAAATTGGGATTTGGGTGCTTCTTAGTGTCTGCTTAGAAGAATAGGCCATCCAAGAAAATGGGAATTAGGAAAGTCAAGCAAAGTGTTAGTGATATGGAAATATATCAGCCATCACAAAAAAACCCACCTTACATAATTAATAGTACTCGATGCTAATTGAATACAAAAACCTTGTAAAGTACTGTAAAGAAGCTGAACTAATTTTTTTTTGTAGATTGCAAAACTGTTTAAGATGGTTTAACTTACCATGACAAAAACACGTGGAGGAATGAATTTTCGTTGTTATTTACTAATGTATAGGGGCTTGGCTATATACACTTTTTTAGTCACAGAACAGGAATTCAAGACTTTTTTTATTATTTATTTAACTCCAAATGTTTTGACAATTTAATTTACTATCACTTAAAAGTTTAACCAATCAGCCATTTAGGGGAAAGCCACTGAGCTAATGCAAATCACCAATCACTACTAGGAATGGGGCCCATAGTGTAGAACAAAATATGCTAAACTCTCTAACCAGATGAGTTTAACCATCTGACGCTACCTTCAGAACTCTCCCTTTGCCTGACATCATGAGCAACAGAACTGGCCTTTTATCAAGTTCACGTGCTGTTTTTAAGTAGTTTTAAGCTAAATCTGGACACCAAAAAGGATGTCATTGCAGAATTAGTATTGCAACATCCCAACACCGCAGTAACCAGGCATAGATGAAGTAGCCTGAAGTTAACCTACAACTGAAATAATTAATTTAGTTTTGATTAAGTTTGGAGGGCTTTTTACTTAAAGAAAGGGAATTACTATATGCAGTTAAAGGAAGAATACTCTTCCAGAAATGTTTAGCTGTAAATAGTTCCTTCTAATAGCCCAAATATCACTGTAATTTATGCTGCATATAGAACATAATGTCTTTATCTTGTGAAATTGGGTGTTTTTCATTTTCCCACTGAACCTTATTGGATTAGTTGATCTTCAGGTATTTAGTCACAACAGGAATATTGCTTTTCATATTTATTTTTACTTTTCAACCTCTTGCTTTCCTAAATACATTGAAACAGTATGTACCCTTTGCACTTTCATAACAAACTGAAATTTCAGGCAGTGAGATTTTAGAAGTCTACATTTAGAGTGTATGGAAAAGGTAGTTTATAATGTCTGAAGCCAAATAACTTTATCTGATCTGACTTACGAGTATAACGACTAAAACCTTTGAGACTTAAGTCCTTAGTATTCCTTGTTTATAGTAGTTATTACATTAAAGTGGTAAACTTCTCAGATTTTTATTGGAATAATGTGTAGTTGTGATTAGATTTTTCAGTATTTTGTGACATTAACTTACAAAAGCTTTTCATTTCAAAAGTGACATATTCTGGCAGGAAGTCTCTATTCCTAAGAGATATCATTGGGCCCAGTTCTGTGTAACTCATTGTATTGACTCTTGGTTTACAATATATCCAAAATCACATTTCTTAACGGTCACATGAAAAGCTATTTTCCTATAGGAAGACTCCATGGGAATTGACCTTTCATAACTAAACTGGGCTTCATTTTGCAATTGCCTCTCTGTGTGTGCTTCTGAGGCAGTGTTGGTGAAGACACAGACGATAGGAAGAGATCTCCCAAGCAGTCAGACTGCAATGTTGTCACCCTTCCTCGTTTCATTGTTGGTTTTGCACAGTCCATCTCAACTTCTGTGTTGTTTTTCCTTTGTTATTTTACCTTTCCCATTTTCTCTCCCCCCTGATATATCTTCGTACCCCGTCCTATCCTCTCCTCAGTAAAAATCATAATGGACAACAGAAACATACTCCCTCAAAATCACCTAGGTAGTGGAGGAGCTGAGGACTATAGAGACTAGCGTTAGTACTAGGGCACTAGCACTATGGGGGAACCTTCTTTCCTGTGTCCTGTATGTTGTTGGGTTGGGGATAAAAGGCCAAATTACTGCTTGTTGATAGCAGCCTTTACTTAGGTAAAAGGCATTTTTAATTCCAGGGGCAGAACCCATGTCTGAGATTTCTGTGCCCTTTGCTAGCTGTACCAGTCAGAGAATTGATTGATTCTTTAAGATGTGCCAGATTCTGATGCTGACAAATGCTATGGGACGTGATCCTACAATTATTCCACACGTTCTAAGTGACTGTTTTTCCACACTGGATTCAGAGATCCAGCCGAATGACCAGCGTGAGTGCATCAGTAAGGAGTGCAGGATCAGCCATGCTGCCTGTGATAACATCTTCACAGCATATTCTAAACCTTAAGTTATCTTGTTCGATCTGTTTAAAGTCCGCTATTTCATACCGATCATTAAGGAAAATTCAGAATGGAAAAGTAGAAGAAAATTAACTTAGAATCCCTATCACAAATGACTGGTGGCCTTACATAGTTATAAAAGTCTTACAAGAATATCCTCTGATTAATGACTAACAATAATTGAACTTACAAAGAGCTGCAGTAAATCCTGTACAGTTTTTGCACTTTGGAAAAAGTATTGTTTTATTTCATATCACATAAATTTTGTTGAATACAGGAAACACTGCTTCCCTGGTGCTTTTGTTTTTCCCTCTGGATTGTAGCAATGGAGCACTTGCATGTTGTGTTTGATGCCTTGCATGATGAAGACATGCAATGGCAAGTTCCAGTCTGCATGCTGCTTAATGAATGTTTTCCTTTTCTCTCCTTCCCTGTTATGTGCTTACAGAAGACAACTATGTGGAAGGTGGGTGCTTTCTACCTTATTTTCCTAAGCTCTTGTTTTTCCCTTCTGTTCAGTGGTTGTTTTTTTTTTTCCCTTCTGCTTAATATTATAAAAGTACACATGTCATTCATTACGGTAAGTTGCATTTTTTTACCCATAAAGGTATGCAAGTGTATTAAATAAATGTGATTTCTTTTTCCATACAGAACACAAAGCTCCATTTTCCTCTTGGCCTTATTGGTGCAATTCCAGAATAATCCCAATAAAACAGTGGGATTTAGACTCATGTGACTGATACCACCCTTCAGGATCATTCAGGAAATGTGCAGAAGCACTGATTTCTTCTCATGTTCTGTATGAAAAACACTGCAAGAAACAATTTGTTTCATTAGTGTGGAGCATAAATCCTCCTCGTAAGAATGTAATGCATGTTAAATACCTATCTTTTAATTGCTTAGGAAAACGGAAAGTGCTTTTCTCTTTAACACTACAAATCTTGCTTACAGTAATATCCTTTATAGCACAAAGCTTTAGGAAAAAAGATTTTATGTTTCACTTTTCAACAAAATGCACTCTACCTTTTGGACATTGTGAAAGAAGAAGCATGTGATTTTAATAGTAATGTTGGTATGTAATTAAGTCCTTTTAAAGAAAGTATGGCACAGGCCAGTGGAAACTAAAGCACAATCCCATCTAGCCTGAATATTGGTAAGTAAGTCTATTAGCTGGTAAAACATGTTGCGTGCATATATATCATACTTTTAAAGGTACAGAATGTGCTTAACATATCAGTTATTGCTGGGAATCAATACTGTCTTCTTCCTTATAAGCCAAAAGGTGCAGGTGCTTTTTTATCTACAAGTGCTTTTAAAAGTCTCTCTGGGCTGAATCTTTGCATAATAGATTTTCTATGTGAAAAAATAGTTTATCTAAACTGGGCAATATCTTCTTTTTTTCTTTTTTTTTTTCTNTATGAAATTGTTTTCATTTTTATGATAAGAAATACAATATCTTCTTTTTTTTTTTTTTTTTTTCTTTTTTTTCTTTTTTTTTTTTTTTCCCCCCAATACTTGTGAAACTAGTCTTAAATTGAGGACTTTATAGCCTCACTCATATGCAAAGTCACTGCCCTGACACAGCTCTGACCCAGGGTTCTGTAGTGAGCCACTGTAGGGCCTGTTTTCATCCAGGACTCCAGTCACTGTGGGCTGCTGCCTCCCTCTTCAGTGGCAATTTTCTGAAAGATCCTGGGAGTATCAGTACTGCTTTCCTCTGTCTACTGTATTCAAGGGCAAAGAGGGGTGCTCAGATTTAGCACATACACAGTGCTGTACCATTTCGTTACCAGTAGGAGAAATAAAATTTAAACAATTCTTATGCTTTAATTGTGTGCACTGTCACACACATACATATCAATATAATTTCCTTTTCATTGTGATATCAAAATATATTCAACAACACTGGCATAAGAATTCTAACTGAAAAACACAAAAGCCCAGAAACAAGTACCTAATCTTATACTTGATCTGTCCATAAAACTCTTATTGATGTCAACATAGAATCATAGAATCATAGAATGGTTAGAGTTGGAAGGGACCTTAAAGATCATCAAGTTCCAACCCCCCTGCCATGGGCAGGGACACCTCTCCCTAGAGCAGGTTGCTCAAAGCCCCATCCAACCTGGCCTTAAACACTTCAGGGATGGGGCATCCACAACTTCCCTGGGCAACCTGTTCCAGTGCCTCACCACCTTCACAGTAAAGAACTTCTTCCTAATATCTAATCTAAATCTCCCCTCTTCCAATTTAAAACCATTACCCCTCGTCCTGTGTCTTAAATGTGAATTAGGGTCAGTGTAAGGAGGTTCAATTTCATTTCACATATTTATTTATGCACAGAAGTACAAGATAAAGCCTGGATAGCAGTTAATCCAGACTTTACCTGAATCTAGTTCTAAAAACTGCAACCTCAAATTTATTCTAACACAGGTCTGGATACTTATGCATACATTAAAGTTATGAAGGATGTGTATGTAAAGAATGAAAACAGAGAATGGTCTGTCCAAAGCACAATATGGAAACCAAGCTATAATTTCTCATCTTTGATTTCCGTAATATCTGAGCATCTCTGTAAGTTAGGCTACATAAGAAAACCAAAGGATTTAGTATTTACAGAGTTACTTTTGAATATATAGCTGGTATGTAAAGGGTACATTTTATTAATTTTACTAGAATTGTGTTCGGGTTGAATGTGTTCACTGCAGGTTTACTATGTTTAAATTTTGTTTTGGCCTGTGCTCTGCATGGAACTCAAACACCAAATTATGAAAATCTCCTGTCTTCATATCTGCTTCCACAATCCCTTTCTGTGCCCCTTAATTCTCTCCTCTCAGAGCCAAGCTTGGTATAAAGGTGGAGTGGATGACACATGAAGCATTCCTACAATATCGTGAATTCCTAATTCACAAAGAAAAGGCTTTTTTCATTCTGTTTATGAAGTAATGGTGCACAAATTAATATTTTGAATGTATGGTACACCCATACATGGCTAGTTAAAGCTAGAACTTACCATGAATATCCATTGTGATATTCTGTATTACAAGCAGAGTGTCATTTAAAAAATCTAGCAGGGATTGCTATCATGCTGGATATATCTGTGTCATTTTAAATTACTTTGTTGACTGCATAGGTACAGTCATAGTGATTCTTCACTCTTCCATAGCCTTCACCCACAGATTATAAAAATGTAATACAAGTATCATTAGTCTTTCACAAATAAAGTAACATAGAGTCAAACAAAATACAGTGTCTTGAGGACTAGTACTAAATTTTGTAATTGATAGATGTTTGGTTTGAGCAGTGTATTTTTTTTAACACTCACTTGACTTCCTTTTTTAGTTGAACAGCAATGTAAGTGACTCTTAAAATTCAAGTGGTTTCTATGATGTTTTCAAGAGGCACTTCTGGCATTTACATTTTTTTTCAAATTATATAAGAATCACATATTTACAACTGACTAATCTCACATATCATTTTAGCGAAATTAGTAGCTAACAAGCAGTGGTAGTCTCCTGGACCTTTTGTTTAGGTCCTTATAGCTGTAAAGATCATATTTGGATAAATACAAGCTAGTAAGAGTTTACCTTCTTTGCTTTCCCCTAGGAGGCATGTCAGAGATTTGCTTCATGTGTTCTAAAAGCTGAAAGAGCTCATACAAAGCAGCTGCTGCAAGGTCACAATTTTATTAAAGAAAAAGATGTAATGTTTGAGTAGTTTCACCTTCCCTCTATCCAGTTCAGTTAAGGCCAAGTAAAAAGTCTGAAATATCTTACTACAGTTGCCTACACAAGAAAACTTAAAAGCCAAAAGCCAAGTTAAATAATCACACATCAAAGGATCCAAGCAAGGCCATCCATCATTAAAAAGAATGGAGCTTGAACACAGAACTTTATAGTTTGTGTATTCACAAACTATTGTTGGTGAAAACATTTCTACTCTCTTTCAGAGTTGCATACTGCAGCCCAGTTGTGTGATGTTTCTCAAGCAATGCTTATGTAGGCATCCCCTCAAGATCACCCTCAGCTTACATTTATGTTGCTGTCAGCCCCAGGTAATCCCACCAGCTTGCAAGGTGGTGTATTTGGAAACAGAATCTATTGCACAAGAGATGGGGCACATCAGGCCCTTTAGTTTATCCAAGCACCTAAAAAGGCGTATTCATTAAAAACAATAATTCAGCAAACCCATTGTTAGTCTATTTGTAACATCAGTTGAGATTTGGAACTGATAAGATATGAATCCATTCAGACTGGTTGAAGTTAGAAATATCTTCTTTGAACTCCCCCCAAGTACTGTGAGTCATATGTGCACCTAATTTTCTTTGTGAATTAGAAATCACAGGAACTCTTTAGAAAGTCTGCTTTCCAATAAAGAGTAAGATATTTTATTGCACACCTTCTTTGTGTGAATTAATTTTAATTAATTGCAAATAAGAAAATAATGTATCACTTTTTGGTAGCTGTTGGAGAAGAGAAGCACTTTTAATGCATGAGCAATTAATAACTTCTAAAATGGATCCTAAAACAGCAAAGTTCAACAAGAATAAGCCCAGTTATTAAACCAGACATAAAACGTGGAAAAACCTGCATATTTCTAGAAAAATGTTCTCCCTACATCACATTATTCTCAGTGAGAATATAAATATCATTTTATTATCATAAATTAAGAAAACCTTAATATTTTGGGATAAAGAGTAGTAAAGTTTGGCTCTGGTTGAGTGGTTATTGTTATGGACATCTGTTCTGAAATGTCACTAGACCTATACTTGTATGGTTGGATTTCCTTTCACAATACAAATATAAAGCAAAATCTATTTCTTACAGATTTATGAAGTAGCTGCAGAAACTGTCACTTAAATTTTCTTTATTGCTATGTATTTTATATTATATATGTAATAATTTGCCTTCTCTGGAACAAATTCATTCTACTGTCACATTTCACACAAATAAGGAGACATCCCTTGCATCATCATTTCAATGTGATGAAGAAATTTTATTTAATTACCTGAAGTGCTCATTTTTATGAGGGGAAAAAGATCAGACCCAGCCCATTTTTCAGGTTTACACTTCTCCAGGTTTTTATCATAATTTCACATGTAGAGGACAGGAAGTCCTCCCAGCAAAGTGTTCAAAGCAATATAATCAAAATACGATAAAGACAGATGGAATATTAAAGGAACTGGTTGGATTTGAAAGCATTTTATTGTTTTCTGTCATCCCAACTACTGCACAGAAGAAATACACAGTAAAACAGCACCCAGTGTTTGAACTGCAGTTCTGTTACTCGTAGCCCAAAGCATTCCAACCAGTGGTTGAAAAATGCTCTTTGATTTCCCTCTGTGATACAGACATCTCATAGGAAACAGATGCCTGTCACAGAACATTTTTGTCACTGTGACAACACCACCTTCCCGTGCTCCCTTGTTCATTGCTGACTGTGCTCTTGTTTCCCTTCAAGGTCTGGCGCACCTGATGATGGGCGACCAAGGTATGGGCTCTGTTCCTTTTCCACTCTGCTTTCATTGTTTCTTCTTGTTCTGTAGCTGCTTTGAATCCATCACTGCAAATGATGGGCAAATGCTTGAAAGCTGTCTTTGGCTGCAAATAAACACATGGTTTTAGTCTCATCTTTTCTTATTTCATTACTTTTTTTTTTTGTTTGCTCCGTAAGCTTTTGTCCTTCCCGCCTCCTCAATTCCCCCTCTCGCAATACAATAACTGAAGAGGTGAGAGAAATAAGAAGGTGATTAAGAAAATTTATTGTATTTATCAGAAAATACAATTCTGGGAGATTCTGTAAATGATAAACAAAGCACAAGAGCACTCTTCAGATAGCTCCTGAAAGAAGATACTCAGCTTGTCACATTGTACACATTGAAGAGTCCATTTACATTAATGCATGGCTGATTGGAAATGTGTAGAAAGCACCTGCTCCTGGCTTCTGGAATGCTGAGAGTACAATTTTACAACCTAATGAAATCAGTGATTTTTTTTTTCGTCCTAACCTATTGTCTATGTTACTTTTGTGTCACTCTTTCTTATCTAAGCATGGGTTATTTATGTGTTTCTCTGCATGTACATGATTGGAAAAAAATAAACCAAATCCCTGATACGACACTGATTGCATCTCCATTTGTCTCCAGACACTTACCTTATCCTTTGTCTCATCATGTTCAGATACTATTGCATTTACATATACTCATGACTCTTACTGTTGTTTCTCTCCTCTTCTTTATTCTCTTTTTGTCTGGAAATGCTTTCTTCATGGAACCATTTCACCAAATCCATAGGTAAAAGTAAAGGTATTACATGATTTTCTTTATTTTTTAATGCCATCAGTATACTTTAATGTATGTATAAGTAATGCAAATAAATGTAAATCTTTTTGCACTGATAACATGAGGTAGGTATATTTTTAAAGTAAATATTTCATGGATAACAAGGTAAGGAGAATTATCCTAAAGTACAGGCTCACTTTTTTTTAAAGTTTGTCTCCTGGTTTTGTGAGAGATGTAAACCTTTGGCAGTGATAAAGGAGGCTACAGTTATCATAGGCATTCAGGATGAAATAACAACCACGTTTTGAGGTATGCATTTTTCTGTTCTCAAAGAACTGTAGTCTAAACCACCAGGCCCAGCAAAAAGCATGATGTTCAAGAGAGACTCTCTGGAGATAATCTGTCCAGGGCCAGTCTACAGCTTGATGTAAGTTTTAAATCTGAATAGCACTGACTTCAGCAAGTCTCTGCTATCAGCTGATCACATTTGTCCTGAAATTTTCCTTGTATATTAATCACTTTGATTATATCTGAGACAAGAATTGGACAAAGGAACGAGGAAGAATCAACACCAAAGAGAAGTGTGGGGTTTATTTCAGAATTGTTTACTCTTTTTTGTTTCTTTATCTAACAAATACCAGCCGTGTTTACTTTCTTTCTCCTGGAGGGAACATGTGCGGTAGGGTCAAGACTTTTTCTGTATAAATAAACACCAGGTTTTGCCATGACGATACTTGTTCACAGATATCATGTAACTATACATTCTACGATAAGAAGCTGCTTATTAAAAGCCATTAAATCTGTGTTTCATATGATGAATAATACCATATTATTTATCTTAAGCGTTTGTCAGTGTGCCTACTGTTGCTATAAATCACAAATCCAATTTGCATGTTCGTACTTTGCTAACCAGTTAAATTAGAAATAACCTTCCAGGTTCCTTGGTGTCTTGTCTGATTTAGTGTTTCCACACCTAGAAAGTTCACATGATCCAGAAACTGTAGTGTCTCATTCCTTTTCCTATCAGATTCTCAGGAGAGACTGTGTACCTGGTTATAGGTGGGATACTATTTAAAGGGTTATGTGTGTTCTGGAGCTGTAAACTTTCTTGCCTCAGAAAAATTTTAAGCAAGTAGAATGAAAAACAGTCTACTGATTTCTGTGTTTTATAGGATTGTTTCATTTGTTCGATAGCTGATCTTTTGTGTTTTTCTTGAACTTACCTTCATGTATTACTTCCTTATTACTATCTTACTATTATCTTACTCCTTAACAGTAGAGATCTTGGGTGGAATTAACTTAAAATGACTGAATTGTGACATTGTAGGTAATTTTTATCAATATTAAGGAATTGTTTTTCTAGATTATTCTGTACAGAATACATCATGTAGTATGAACAACAGTGAAGTTTTATTTTGTATAAAAGGATGAAAACACAAATATTATGAATATATGTTATGATTAGTAGTTGATCTGGAAAGCAGATTTTAACAACAACAACAAAAAAACAACTTTGCAAATATTATGCAACAGTTAGATATTTATATTTTTATTTTAAAAGATTTAACAACTGTATGACCTTGGATATATTAGCTACATTTCCTGTTTAATGATGTGCCGTGTGAAATAATTTAAACACCAGTCACCAGTCATGTAAATGTTTGACTACTTTTTTCTTTTTACATTTTACTTTTTTATTAGATTTATCCAGTTTATATGGGAATGTCGATTACTGTGTTTTGATAATCACAATATTTCTTGTGCAAATATAACACTGTATATTTGTTCAAATGGATGGAAAGGGTTTATGTGTGTACAAACTCCAGTTGCTTGTAACAGAAAATATCTCTTGATATTGAACTGTATCTTCAACCAGGGAAAAATGGCCTCATTTTATTGACTATCTGGGAGCTACATTAATATTGGCTATTGAAGTGTGTGACCTTGAAACAGTTGTGATAGCACATATTTGTAACATATGACAATGTAGCAAAGGAAGAAGGTGATGGAAAGGAAGGAAAGGACAAAAGAGGAGCTCAGCATTTATTTTTTTTGCACCTATTTCAATCTTTCATTAGTAAGTTCAAACCTCTAAGGTCAGTAACAAAAGTGATTGAAAAATTCTGAGTGATTATATCATTAATTAATCTTATTTTGGAAATATAAGCAATTAAAAAAATATTTAAGAAACTTTCATATGCAATTTGCCCTGGAAAGGGTAAATGACTGAAGTATCACTCTTTAGTTGTATAGATGTTCTTTGGGATACTGGAAAAGGAAAATAAAACAATATACCTTCAGAATGAAGACGAGACAGGGACAGGGCAGGGACCTGGTGTTGACAGAGGGAGGAAAGGTGAGGCAGCCTTTCCAAGTGGGCAAGCAAGACAAAATCAAATCCAGTATGATCCTACTGGATGCACCTGTTATTTGCCACTTAATTGTAAATATAAATTGGGATACCCTGGATATCTTCCCCCACATGTTTTTATTGAAGTTTTATCAATATTAGCAAAGCTGTCTCTGGCCTTTAGAGGAAGGCAGAAGCAAAGCTCAAGATATCACAGTGTGGAGACATCTGTCAGTACTTGAGGTCATGCAACTCAATTTATGTACAAAACCAGCTGACATAAAGGAGGATATAACATAAAATTGAGAGCCTCTATAGAATCTTGTCTCATAACTATACAAAACTTGTTTTCCGATTCCATCATTAGTATTTGTAGATGCTAAGCGTAATTTTAGGAGGAGCCACAAGCTTTTAGTTGTACTGTCCTTCATTTATTTTCTGATAAGCGTCGTACGTATTCAGAAATACTTTGTAATTCCTTCCCCCCCCCCCCAAGAAATCACCTACCTGTGTAGAACTTTAGCAGTAGAATTCTCACAGCTGGGGGGGTGAAAATACAAGATAAGGTTTGTAAATGGGGTTCATGTTTTTATTATACTTGGATATGCTACTCAGAGCAATTGTTTGAATTTGAAGAAAATCTTGAAGTCTGCTGCTCATAACAGACATGGAAAAGGATTTGTTTGCCCAAAACAAATTTGTGGCCAAGTAAATTTTGTCTGCTTTCTCTAGCTATTGTAGGTGGTCTCATAAAACTACCGTTTCCATCTTTCCCCTGTCAAAAGTTAGTACCTCTTGGATTTCCCATGCAGAATTATTTTGTGATGAATAGTAATACAAATAAGATTACGTGGCAACTAATGTAAAACACTCGGTTTCTTTATTCTTTCCAAAAAAATTCCTCTCTTCCTTTTCATTCTCTTTTGATGAGCAATGAAAGCGATTTATTATTCAGTTACTGTAATATGAAGTGACATGTATTACTTCCTTTTTATATTGAGTTCTCTTAAGCACATACATATTACCAATAGTTTACTTCTATGTAAATAATGTACTTTCAACAGCATATATTACTCATTCTATACCTAAACACTATGTTCATACTCCAGTTCTATTACTTTAGAGATTATGTGCAGCTTTAAATGGTACGAGTCACTCAGGTCCGTAACAAACTATTAAATGATATCTGGCTGCGCAATAAGTGCTTCTACCAAAAGACCAATAGTACAACTTCAATTTGTTTGTGTTAGATGTGCTGGTATTTGGTATTCTATGTATAAATACTGAAGAAAGACTTCAGAACATCACTTTTTACGTGTCAGATTTGCCATTAGATGGCAAATTTTGTATTGCACAAGATATTGTTCACTATCTGTAAAACTAAAGTGCTGCCACTGGGTATTTTTAAGACCAGAATTTTGTTCATTATCAATCACGCAATTCACTTGACAACTGGAAAAACGGGGCACTGAAAAATAAATATAATTCAAGTAAAGCCTCAAGAATTATTAGCATTAAGATGGTATGTTATAGCTAAGTAATTATGTAGTGCTTGGGTCATGCAACACAAATATCACCTTGGGGCAACCACCTCCCCTACCATCAAATTATGTGAAATTCAGTCATTAACCCCCGTGCGACCATATGTTCGTCTTACTGTGATGACTTTCATTTTTGCTCTGTTTTCAAAGCACTAAAATAGTTTTGGCCTCTTACACTCTCTGATCGTTCTGGGATTGTTGAAAAGCCTGTCCTCATCTGCTTTTGTGCATGCTGCTATAAAATGGGTCTGAAAGCCATGCATCCTTCAGCCTTCCTTGACCCAAGCAACCAATAGTCCAGAATCTGTGTAGGTGCATTGATGGAGCACTGAGCTCTAGCAGTACTTTTACCAGGGCTCTATTTTTGGCTTGGTGCCCTGTTGACATGGGTTCAGTTACAGGATCTCTCTATGGCAGCTGTTTTTTGTCTGGCAAGTGAAAAACAAAGGCAGAGGGCTTTCTTGACTCTCTGTACTTGTTTACATAGTTCTATATCCTAGGTGACAGCAGCTTATTTGAAAGACTCACTGCTAAAACTGAACTGTGTTGATTCAGGAATTTTACACAGGACGGGTTTGCTGTTCTTGAGTGACTGAAATTTCTAAGTGACATTACAGGAAAAAAATTGATAACCACTGGCTCCCTGCCCAATCTCATAGGTGCTTCTACTGATAAACAAATCAATAAAGTTCAAAAATTTGTCCTCCATTTAACAGGTCCCAAACATTCTGAGATAATTTTCAACATGATCAGCACAAGAATTTTAAAAATATTCTACATAAAATTTGCCTGATTTTTTTTTTTTTTTTTTTCTTTTTTTTTTTTTTTTTTTTTTTTTTTTTTTTTTGTTCATTTGTTTTTTGTTTGCTTGGTTGGTTGGCTGATTGGTTGTTTTTTGTTTGTATGTTTTATTTAAATGAGAATACCTTCTGGAACAAATTAAGGAACTTTAAATATAAAGCCCTTCAAAGTGCTCCAAAGAGCAGTAATTACACATCATATCTGTTCTACAGTGACTTTTTTTTTTCCTGAAGAACCTCAAAAATAGAGCTAAATAGTGCCTGATGTTCACCAAAAATACTGCAATTAAGTTCTTGTGTCTCATGCACATATGTCTACACATACATGTTCCAAAAAATATGTACAATATCTTTATATAAAGATGTATATTTTTATATAAAGATATATTTATGTATATTTATATATTATTTATGTATCTATTTATATAAAGATACATATATTTTAATTTTTGTTCAATATCATAATGAACTATACATGAAATGTTTTAATCAGAAGGGTGATACTTTCATGTATTTAAAAGTCGTAGTGCATTGAAGCAAATAATTTACTTGCACTTCAGTGGGTGATACCTAGCAAGCCTAGAATATGGCATTTGGAGCTGCAGATTCATCTTAATTTTGAAATGTGATCAGTTAATGCTCCCTAAGCAGAAAAATGCAGCAGAATGTGACTGCTGAAGTTTTCTGTCTGAAATACACGGCCCAGAAGAAATCCATCAACATTGGGACCAGAAATACAAATTCTGTCTTGAGACACATGTGCCCAAACTTATATCTGAGCTAGCTGATTCCTGATCAGCAATATGCCATAAATATCAAGAAAAGTATATGAAGAAAGGTGAACACATTATCTTCGACTGTTATTTTTCTGGCGTAAGTCACCACGTGATAATGTCCAGTCCATGCCATATGTTCTAGCACCTTTCCACCACCGAAATAAAACATTTAACATATTCTGAATAATTCTGATGTCACTCAAAATTATCATGTATCATATATACACATTTATATGCATCATAGATCTCCTGTGGATTCAAAGGAAAGAAAATATATGTGGATTTTATGTTAAAAAAAGTTATATTTGCAAAAGTGTAGATTTCTGCTGGGTCTAGAAAGCATTGTAGTATAAGATAGTATATGTAGAAGATTTTGTTTTCCTCAACACTAGGTTCCACTTTTGATCCTAGATTTCTCCAGAAGATGGGTACACTGACAAAGAGCCTTTCAAAATAATACTAAAGCTATTTGAAGATGAAGGATATATATTTCAGGCCAAAAAATAGGTGAGGATTTATTGAGGATGGGAAATAGTAAAGCTGTCACTCTGAAGAGGTGAAAAAAATGTTGAGCAGGTAAGCAATGACTAAATAGGAAAACTGTACATTTTTTCCTTAAAGCAAACATTTCATTTTATGTATATATAAATATACATCACAAATAAGAATTACAAGCTGCAGCAAAAAATGCTGTATCTTTTTTGCACAATGAAATTCCATGAAAGTTTCATACAAATTCCATAGGCATTTCCAATGAAACAGGGATTTCAGAACAGTGTGTTCTTGGATATCCTGTGGGAGATCCTGGAACGTTTTCCTCTGCACCTTCTTTTAACATCTGATGTCATTACTGAGCCAAATATGTTGTTAGAGTGACACTGAAGGTTACAGCTTCACTCTAGGGTCGCACAGCAGCTAAGAATTTCCTAGGACAGAATTCAGTCCTTGAAATCTACAAAAGCAGCTAAAAGAATTAGCCCAACAGATTCTAATTCCTGTTATTTCAGTGAAACCCGAAAGTAATGGGAGATTATTGTACATCTCACTGATAGCAGAAGTCTCAGCTGATGCTAACAGTAATCCCATCAGAATCATGCTCAGTGGAGTTTCACCACTTAAGTAGAAAGAAATCAGAGCCCTAAGGGAGATTATTTTCAAATATCTCTAAGATTTTTCTACATGGGGACTTACTAAATTTAGGACTAAACTTTTTCATAATTTCTAAAGAAATTAAATTTAATGAAAACAAAAAATTCTTAAGAAAACCACCCTCAAATTGCAATGATTTAACTGAAAATGTGTCTAAATGCACATCATAATGATATTTTCCCACCAAGAATTACTCCCCACAAAATAATTGAAAAAGATATTTAAATATCTTTTATTTAACCAACTTTTCTTGTAGAAATAAGAATGCTGCATACAAAATTTTTAACCTACTCTTTATAGTAATTTTCTATGTCTGTAATAATATGCCAAGCTACTTAAAACAACAAAAATGTGAATTATCCAGTCTCCTTTAAAATCTTTTAATTAAGCAATGTGATTTTTCCTGATACTAGTAGTATGTCTCTTTCCTGATATTCAAAGCCTTCTGTGACCATGTCATTCTTAATTGCTTGAAGGTGGTTTTCTGTCTTCACTTCAGGGACCACACAGAGCAATTAAGTATCAGCAGAACAGTGAAACTGTGCAATTAACTGTGAAATTCAGGAGTATGAAGAAGAAAACTTCCATAGGAACTAAGCATGGTCTCTTGGCTTTGCTATGAAATCCCACCTTCACTTTTTTTTTTATAGTTTCCATACATACAAATCTGTTACCAAATATCTTTTTTTTCAGACTTGAGAGGAAAGGAAAGCAATTGAATCTCTTTATTGAATTCATTTACTCCAGTGAAAGTAGTTTTCCCCATTTAGATCAGCTATATTTGGGTTTTTTTTTCTGTTGGCACTCCCTTACACTAATTTTCTGATTAGCACAACATTTAATTTAAAGGCTGTTTTTGTAACTTGGTAGTGTCACTTAGAGATTCTCGTACATCTTGTTGCCTGCTAAAGTAGACATTTGTTCCTTAAAGAAGGGAAACATCTGGACTGATTCACTAAAGAGGTATAGAGGCAACTTCAGGTAACAAGAGGCTACCAGAGGAAGTAGTAGGGCCACAGCTGGTAGTGTTGGCATCACAACATTGACTTGAGTAGCTTCTTTATTTTGAGGGTGAAAGTAAATAAAAGCAGCTAGGTCTAATCCCTTTCGTCTGCCTTTGCATGATCTTCAGACAGAGGGAAGTGTGTCTGAAGAGCAGAATCCAGCAGTAGGGACAAGGTTGTAAATTCTTCACTGGAGTTACCTATAGTTAATAGGTCTGTCCTGCATTTCATATCATGAGCCATTATCCCATTTTCAGCAGGAGTAGCCATTCAAAGGAAAGAAAGCTAAATATCTTCCTGTGACTGTTAATATTCTGCTTCTGAGGCGTAACTGTTAGCTGAAAATCCAAAAAGAGTGATTGCTGATGCTAGATACATTGGTAGTTATGTGACCCCACTTCTACCCAGCAGTGACATCTGTAGGGTTAAAATTAAAAACTAGAAATAATTTGCCTGATTTCCCACTTCATTGATCCTGAATGTCTTTATTAGGAAGAGCTTGGGTTATATCGAAGAGGTGGCAGATAAGTTATTTCTGTCTCAATAAAAGGGCATCACAGTCATTTTGCCAATAATATGAGCTGGTCCTTTGATTTTCTTAGTTAATGGCTCTGCTTACCAACTTGGTCTTTCAAGGTACTATGCTTAGTAGTTGCACAAGTCAATAAGAAATCTTCAAAAAAACCCCACCAAGTTCAGTTACAGGCAAATCACCTTTGAAAACTATGTTTGCATCCATATGGGATGCTTAATGTTGCGATTGTATTATTGAACCTGTGCAAAGCAAAGCATAACTTAGTTTTAGAGCCAAATGCCTCTTTGACAGTGCTATTTTTGCTATGAATGGATGTGTAATTTAAATGGCTATATTATTTCTATTAACTGCAATTACTGACTAGTTTTTACATTGTTTTTAAGTTTAGAAGACTTATTGAAATCTTATTGCATTTATATTGAACTGTAACACTGGGATATATTTATGTCATCACAAGGATGATGTGAGAATTCAAATAATTCTGATTCTGTTTTAACTTAATCTTCATATACGTGAACCCCCCCTCAGATCATTGTGGTACAGGTACTGAACTGGTGCTCTCATTCCACCAGAATTCTTGTGCAAACTATACGTTTTGCAGGGATATTTCAAGGTGCTTAGATTATTATGGACCTTAAAACACACATAGATACAGCTGTGTCTGTGTCAGTCATTAACCGATCTTTTTGGTGGCCTTAGCAGACTTTTCAGCCCTGGAGTTCTCTGCCATAATCCTTCAGTGTGTCAGTCTCTGTAGCTGTATTGCAAGGTTTGGAAGAAAATTTAGACTTTAGAAAAGAATCATATAAAAGTATCTAAGTGCAAGGCTGGAGCAACAAAGATGAACTTGGAAATCAGTAACTTTATATGATTCTTGTGCAATGTATTCATCTGTATAGAATTGATATGTTCATACATATCTATACAACCTATATTAGACAGGGTAAAATATCTATGGCAAATTGTATGCTGAACGTTACATAAAGCCACCTGAGTTCCACTCTTAGTCTACTGCTATGTTACCTCCTCAGAGCAAAAGTAGCAGTTTAGACTGCTGTGAAGGGGATATATTCCTGTATTCCTATTGAAAATACGGAGAATCACTGAATGTGTAGAGTAAAACACAGCAAGTCATTCACAAGTCTAAAGGACAAAGTCTTCAATGATTTTTAATAGTGTATACGCATATAAATTACATACATGTAGCTGCATTCAGGACATAGGCACATAAACAGATAAATAAAAATGCCCTGAAAGTATTCAGTTGTGCTGTGCTTCGTGAGTTTACCTCTCAGAAACGCCACTATCTCAAGTTTGCTATTATGACAAATGTGTAATAAAAATGACTGCCGTGTCTTCATCTGGAAATCACTATTATGTGTAATTTATTATTTCTTCCAAGAAAATAAATGTATTTGATATTTATTCATTGTTCTAAAATAGATAAGAGACTTATGCTTTGTAGTGTCCCTGAAGTGGATAGTCTTGTTAAAGAAATGGGTTTTTGAAAGTTGTGCATTTATTCAACTGTTTTAAAAGTAATACAAAAGCATAATTAATATTTTCCATTTCAGAACACCTAGGAGATCTGTATATCAGCCCTATAGCTTTTAATAAGTACATAAAACTCTCAGAAATGTACATATATCTAGGTCATGCTAATTACCCACCTTAGGAGGCAAGAATGTGGCTATGCTTGTCTACCTAGTTGGAATACTCTTGAGACCCATGTCAGAAGAGCAGGCTTCAGAAAGTCTAAAAATACATTTCACAGAATCACAGAATCACCTAGGTTGGAAGGGACCTTTTGAGATCATCTAGTCCAACCAATGGGGGGGGAGGGGAACAAAACAAACAAACAAACAAACAAACAAAAAAAACAACTACACACACAAAAAAAAACCCACCAAAAAATAACAACAAAAAAAAGCCCCACAAACCACCACACAACACAACACTAGCAAACCCAACACACCACACAAAATACATCCAACACTAATCCATATCCCCAAGCGTCATGTCAGCTCCTCTCTTGAATACCTCCAGGGATGGTGCCTCAACC